>JAIGNY010002899.1:857500-877500 GCA_020152595.1 Chiridota heheva | reverse complement strand
GTCAAGTGCAGTAGTGTAGCATTTAGCTTGCTTGCATGCTTTCTGCTTGTAGCTGCTGCCGCTGGCTAGGTCTTCCGAAACGAAGCAGCTTTAGCGTCAGACTTCCATGCCAGTACATAGTTTCTCCTGCGTCAAGACTCCCGTAGAACCCATTCGTGGTAGCACCTATCAACTGGACACCTTGCGGCTCCAGGCTAATTTGTAGGGGATCTCGGAGCAACATGATCCCCAGAGTTGCGACATGTAGGCCCACTGGTGTGTGGATATGCCCTAGCGACAAATAATCTTGTCCCAATAATAGGTTAAATTGTCGGGTAGGTCAAACTCGTCAGCCGGGTCAAGACAACTGACCTAGGAGTGAAAACTCTGATTTTATTCTTCGGGTGGCTTGGACTCATGAGCCTTGACATGTCAGTTGGTCACCAACCAAGAGATGGTACACTGAAGTCAAACCAGAGCAGTGGCAGTGAAGCTTTGAGGAGGCAGCCCGTCCACACTGGCCGGCTGGCGATGAGCTAACAACCTGTCAGTGCTATCTTGTTGTTACTGAAACGAGCAAAAAACTTAATGTTACTACGGATCTTCGGCATATAGCCTGTGACTTGTCAGGGGCTGTACAAACAGCTGATAAATCTTCACTTGGCCCTCATAAAAAGAAACGCCCAATTGGATTTCAGTAGAGACAAAGCAGTTGGTTAGAGAGAGGAAAAGAGCTAAAATTGTTTGTGATTTGCTTGGCCGTAATTGCCATCAGGTCAGGTATTATGAGCTGGACAACCAATTAAAAAGAATTGCCAGGAGAGACAAGCAACAGTGACTGGGCAAAACTGCTGATAGAATGGAAGCTGCAGCTCGACGAGGTCACCAAAAGGTTATGAAGAAAGTGACTGGCAAGACTTGCGCTAGCATCCGAACGATTAAAGAGGATAATGGTGTGATCCTAAGTAGTCGGGACGAAGTGAAAGGGCAGTGGGCCCGCTACTTTAAGGAGCTTCTGAATCATCCTCCACCAGATCGTAGGTTACAAAGAATTAGACCAATTGGTAACAATCTTAACCTTTGTTTGGATCCACCCACTAGATAGGAAGTCACCATTGCTTATATTTCAAAGCTGAAAAATAACCAAGCTGCTGGTTATGATGGAATTGTTGCCGAATTGTTGAAGTTTGGCCCAGAGGTTGTTGTCTCAAAACTGCACCAACTGATAGTCAAAATCTGGTACAACAAATAGGTACCTGAGGACTGGACCAAGAGTTTAATCTGCCCCATCTATAAAATAAAAATAAAAGGACTATTTGCAGCAACTATTGGGACATATCTCTCCTTTCAGTACCAGAGAAGGTGTTCGGACACATACTTTTGAACAGAAGGAAAAAAACAGTGGTTGAAAAGGTCCGTGAGAACCAGGGATGTTTTAGACGTGGACGTGGATGCACTGACCATATTTTCTCTCCGAAGATGCTGATGGGGTATTGCATAGAATACCAAATACCTGCATTTGCCATTTTTGTTGATTTTAAAGCGTCCTTTGATAGTGTACATCGACCATCCATGTGGCACATTCTTGCTGACTAAAGCTTTCCTGAAAAGTATATTCATCTGATACTTGCGGTTTACCAAGACTGTGAAACAACTATTATAGTTGAGAACGGCCAAACTGTCTGGTTTAGAATCAACACACAAGTACGACAAGGCTGTGTTTGGTGTACTTTGTCCTCAGAAAATTCTGTGACCAAAATCAGTTTCGAATCTGCATCCGTGATCGTAAACGCACCCTGTATAGAATGCACCAGGGTCTCTTTCCTCCAGACTTGGACTATGCTGATGACGTTACCTTAATTGACAGTAGCGACAACAAAGGGGATCGCATTTTACAAGCAGTCGTCAGAGCTGGTACAGAAGTTGGGCTAACAATTTCTGCAGTCAAGTCTTTTGAAATGGGCATCGGACACCATGAACCACTGAAGACCTAAGACCACTTTCGAGTTCTAGATTCCACTGTCATGTCTAATAGTAAACTGGACATAGAACTCAAGATCAGGATAGGCAGCGCATCATTATCTGTGGCCAATTGACAAAGATCTGGCACAGCAAACTAGCCTGAAGACTAAGTTACGCATCTATAATGAAGTTGCAATTTCCACACTCATCTACGCAGCTGAAACCTGGGCCACTACTCTGACTGACGAAAAACAGCTCGAATCCTTAGATTCCAAATGTTTTCGCAGAACTTTAAAATAAGATGGTTCCATCACATCCAGAAGTGCAAAATGAGGGAGAGAATCAATCAAACGCCTGTTTCTCTCTTACTGAAGAATACACGTCTGAGGTGGTACGGACACGTCATTTGAATGGGCCCAACCAGACTCCCCAGTGTCTTACTAGACTGGAACCTGAGATGGTAGGAGGGAGACGGAAGCGGGGGCGATACAAGACCCGCTGGGTAGTTGCTATCACACGGGATACAGAGTTGGTAGGAGTAGAGAGAATGGACCTCCAGAGGATTAAGAGAAATTCGAAAGAATAGAGATGTGTGCTCGCAAATTTGACGTCTTAGACGCCACGTTTCAGGAGTGAGTGAGTGAGTGGTAAAGAAAATGTACGGCCTATGTCAGTTTTGTTCGCATGTTTGGGTTATCTTTGTCACATGCTGTCCTGTATTCGCCACATATTATCCTGTGTTTATCACATGTTTGTCTGCACTGGTCACACGCATGTTGAACTGTGTTTTCATATTTTGCCCCGCCTCATAGTGTTGACATGTAGAGTGTGTTACACTTAGCTTGTAACATCCTACATTGTGTTTGCCAAATGTTTTGCACCCGCTTATAGTGTTGACATGTAGAGTGTGTTACACTTAGCTTGTAACATCCTACATTGTGTTTGCCAAATGTTACACTGCATTAGTCCCATGTTAGACTATATTTAACATATGGTGAGATGTGCTTCTCATATAATGACGTGTGCTTGTGACATATTGACGTGTGTTTGTCATATGTTTACACATGCTAGTGAAATGTTGACGTGTGATTGTGACATGCTGACGTGTGCTTGTGACATGTTGACGTGTACTTGTGACATGTTGACGTGTGCTTTTCAAGATGACATGTGCTTGTGACATGTTAACGTGTGCTTGTCATTGTTGATATGTGCTTGTGACGTGTGCTTGTGACATGTTTACGTATACTTGTGACATGTGGACGTGTGCTTGTCACATTTCGAAATGTGTTTGTGACATGTTGGCGTATGCTAGTTACGTGTTAACGTGTGCTTGTCACATGTTGAAGTGTGCTTTTCATATGTTGACGCGTGCTTGTCAAATGTTGACGTGTTTCCCACGTGTTGACATGTCATATTCATATGTTGACGTGTGTCACGTGTTAACGTATGCTTTTCACATGTTGAGGTGTGCTTGTCACATGTTTTTGACGTTTGCATTCTATTTGTTGGCGTGTATTTGTCACATGTTTCTCACGTGTTGACGTGTTTTTTCATGTATTGACGTGTGTCACGTGTTGACGTATGATTGTCACATGTTGACGTGTGCTTGTCACATGTTGATGTGTGCTTGTCACATGTTAGCGTGCGCTTGTCACATGTTGACGTTTGATGGTCACATGTTAGCGTGCGCTTGTCACTTGTTGACGTTTGCTTGTCACGTATTATTATGTGTTTGTCACATGTTGATGTGTGTTTTTCACATGTTGACATGTGTCACGTATTGACGTGTGCATTTTCACATGTTGACGCGTTCTTGTCACGTGTTGACGGTGCTTTGTCACATGTTGATGTGTGCTTGTTACATGTAAGCGTGCGCTTGTCACATGTTGACGTTTGCTCGTCACGTGTTAGCGTGCGCTTATCAGTTGTTGACGTTTGCTTGCCACGTGTTATTATGTATTTGTCACTTGTTGATGTGTGTTTTTCACATGTTGACACGTGTCACGTATTGACGTGTGCATTTTCACATGTTGACGCGTTCTTGTCACGTGTTGACATTTGTTTGTCACATGTTGACGTGGGCTTTTCACATGTTGACGTGTGCTTGTCACATGTTGACGTGTGCTTGTCACGTGTTGACGTTTGCTTGTCACGTGTTGACTTGTGTTTGTTGACGTGTGCCTTTCATTGTTGACGGGTTCTTGTCACATGTTGAATGAATAGTCTATTCTTGTTACATGAATAATCTGTGCTTGTTACATAACATGCTGGGTTACTGTATGTTCGTAACATGCTGACCTGTGTTTTGTCACACGTTGAACCTTGCTTTGTAACATATCAATTGGTGTGTCACATATTAGCTTGTGTTACTTACATTTCACAGACTGAAACCACGAAAACTAGTCTGGGTACTTATCGCCAACTATCTAGGAATTGAGGTGAGGAAAACGATGCATGAGAAAATTCACCTAACTGTGGGTCGCAAGTAAACCACCATTAAATAAATCAAAACTTACCAAATATTGATAAAGTCGCCCCTAATATTGTGTTACCCATTTGTCTGTTTGTTAGTTCGTTCACCTGCTACACACGGTTGTGTGAAATTTTACATATCGGTTTAGCAATGTACCTTTGTATTCAAGTACATTGGGCATGTATTATTATAATAATAATAATAATAATAATAATAATAATAATAATAATAATAATAATAATAATAATAATAATAATAATAATAATAATAATAATGATAATATTAATAGTAATAGTAATAATAATAATAATAATAATAATAATAATAATAATAATAATAATAATAATACTAATAATAATAATAATAATAATAATAATAATAATAATAATAAATAATAATAATAATAATAATAATGATAATAATAATAATAATAAATAATAATAATACTAAACCAAGTTTGTATATACATACAAGTACTTAATTGTAACTTGTAAGAAATAAATGATAATAATAATTTATTGTAGGCTAATAATAAATAATAATAATAATAATAATAATAATAATAGATAGGAGATAATAATAATAATAATAATAATAATAATGATACTAAAATAATAATAATAATAAGTATTACAGTACCATTTTGGACACATCTCCGACCGCAGTCACCATCACAAGCGCAGACTAACGATGCAGGGCACGGCCTCTTTGGGCCGCACCGAGGTTGAACACACTCCCTGGGGGTTCTGGGATCCCGTGGACAATTGTCCGCACTCTGAGCTAGAGACGGAAAGTTGGAAGAAGAAATTAGTCATTGCTCAAAACCTATCAGTGCTTCAACAACTGATGTGACCTTTAAGGGCAGCTAATCGGAAACAGTTTTGTGTGATTGACAGATTGCTATACAAATTAATAGTATCACAAATATAGAATTGAACAATTTTAAGAAAGAAACATTTAAAATCTTACCATGGCCTCTGTCGAAAATTCCAGCCAACAACAATAACAAAAAAAGGTATTTCATTGTGTTTCTGTAAATCTGGTTATAGATAATGCGTTCAGAGCAAGGATGTATAGTGAACAAAAAGATAATATGACACATGACATGCTTCTTTTTTGGAAATATTTTTTAAGAAACGCCGCACGACGGCCTTGAAGTGCCATAAAACTATCATTCTTTAAGAATATTTAACCAAAGAGCTTCTACACAAGCTCTTTGATTTAACTTTTAAACAACGTTTAGGGTTCGAAGTTGGACAATGTTCGTTGAGACACTCCGCTCCTCTCTTCATTCATTTTCAAAGTTGATGAAAATATTAGCGAATCATGTAATGTCAATAATTTATTCTTCTCTTCACATGGCATGAGACAACTTTTGAACACGAACAGACGAAAACAACATTGTGTCTCCCTCATATATATTTTAAAACTATTTTAGGCACATGTCATGGGAAAACACGTAAGTCACCTTTAAGTTGTTGTTTGTGTGGACCCAAAAAATTTGTCAGGACGTAAATTGGATGAGCACCGTACCGGGTTAAGACCCTGCTTTTTTCGAGAAGTTGCAGAGAATCAAGCAGGGGGATCTCCTACCATCGGGACCGTACGTCACTCAACCATTGCCACTTCTCTCAACAGCTGAATGAGGAGTTGGAGCTACAGACTGGCAGACCGCATACTTCCGTTTTGATGTTCATCGTAACTGTCTGCATTGTAGCTGCAGAAAATCGAGTGAGACTAGACTTGATCGAGCCTCGAACCCGCGACTTCCCGCCGTACCGTGCGCTCTATACGTGCTGAGCCACGTGATATTGCAAGGGAGTATGAAGAACGCATCCATTACACTTGGCAATTGGGAAAGAAATACCTTTCGTGGGCATAGGTGTAGGAACCTTAGGCACTGGGGGACGTGTCTGCCAGTAGTAAGGGGCCACTATACAGACCCGGATCAATCAGAAACCAGCATTTCAGTCATGTGACTAATTTCTCATGAATATTCATAGATACCAATGCTGGCTTCTGATTGGTCCGGGTCTGTATAGTGGCCCCTGAGATTTTCCTCTTGGTCATCGGATTGCGTCACAAGATAGTCTCGACGACGGAGCTTCTGATTGGTCACTACCTGTATAGCGGCCCCTGAGATTTCCCGCCAATCACTACCTGTATAGCGGCCCCTGAGATTTTCCCGCCAATCACTACCTGTATATCAGCCCCTGACAAGGTCACTACCTGTATAGCAGCCCCTGAGATTTTCCCACCAATCACTACCTGTATAGCAGCCCCTGAGCTTTTTTCCTCTTGGTCATTGGATTGCGTCACAAGATAGTCTCGATGACGGTGCTTCTGATTGGCCACTACCTGTTTAGCGGCCCCTGAGCTTTTCCATCTGGGTCATCGGATTTCCGTCACAAGATAGTCTCGATTGTTTTGCAGTCCTTTTAACGAAGTGTATAGCTTTTCCTGACTGGGTGTGTCAGGTGGGTGGTACTCATTGTCGCCCATTTCACAACAATACACCCTGATAATCTGTTGATTAGATTTGTCAAAGAGTTTAAACTGTACAAATAATATAGATAAATTACGATTATCGATAATATTGGGATAATATCGTCACAATTTACCAAGTCACTTCATTCGAGAAACAGGAAACTTGTCATGTTTGAGACCATGTCTTTAAAAATAGGTAAGATTTGAGCGGCGATATTTTTAAACAGTGTGAATTGAGCGGCGATAATTTTTTAAACGGTGTGATTTGAAAACGAAATTTTATTTTCACAACCTATTGACTTTGCACAGGGAGCAAAATTTGAGCGAAAATATTTTGAAAACGTGACTGATTTCAGAAGATATTTTTTTCTGACACCTCCTCATTTGAGAAACAATTTGTCTGAAACTCATCATTTGAGTTTCAACGGGGAATGACAGGACAGAACTGCACTTTAATGCGAAATACGGGGGTCTACGGGGGCTTCATCGCGGAACTTCGGACAGAACTGCGCTTTAATGCGAAATACGGGGGTCTACGGGGGATTCATCGTGGGAATAATCGAACAAACTACGTTTTTAACGGGAAAATGGTGTCAACGGGGAGAATGACAGGACACAAATTTTGATTCATATTCATATCATAACAAAACTAGAAATGTGAAGTTAGTAAGTCTTTTTGATCTCAGGTTAAATATTTTTGAGATCAAATATTTTGATCCAAGGTCAAACATTTTGCAGTAAAGTCTATTTTTATGCAAACAACTTTAATTAGTATGCACACTATGCCTCACCAATAATGGTGAACAATGCTCTTCACATATACTGTACTGATGATGATCATTTGTTTAAGCAAAATCACCACACCCACTTTTTTTCAAGAGATACCACAGATACAAATATTTTCATTGCTATGCAAATAAGGTAATTAGTATGCACATATAAGCCCACCAATCATGCTCAACTGGACAGTACCAATGCCCTCTACCACTGTACCAAGTTATTATCTCAGATTAATTATTTTGTACGAAAGTCTGTTATGCAAATAACCTAATTAATATGCACATTACACCAAGACAATGCTCTTCACATATATAATCATTTGTGTAAACAAAATCCCACTCCCGCTGTAATTTAAGGCATATCATAGATACAAGTATTTTTTGGTTATACAAATAAGCCAATCAATATGCATTTTACCCCCTCCCCCCCCCTCATCATGCTTACTTGAACAGTACCCATGTCCTCTACCCCTGTGCCAAGTTATATGAATGTACACCAATCATAATTGAAGTTCTTCTCTCATGTTAAACATTTTACACGAGTCTATTGTTATGCAAATAGCCTAATTAATATGCACAATTCATATTAACATTGGGTGTAGACAATGCTCTTCACATATGTGATCATTTGTGCAAGCAACATCCCCACATTCACTTTAATTTAAGAGATATCACAGATACTAATATTTTCATTGTTATGTTAATAGGCTAATTAGTATGCGCACACAACCCTAATCATGCTCACTTATACAGTACACGTACGCCAAGTTCCATGAACGTACACCATTCATAATTTAAGTTATGGAAACTTAGGGCTGAAAAATATTTCAACTCTTATGCAAATAAGCTGAGTAGTATGCACACACAACCCACTCCCCTCCTGCAATCATGCTCATTTGAACAGTACCCATGTCCTCTACCCCTATGGCAAGTCACATGAATGTACACCATACATAAGTTATGAAACCTTTAACCAAAACTCTTTACCAAAACCCTAATCGGACGCCGACGCCGGGGGTAATGGAATAGCTCGACTAATCTTCAAATATTCGACCTAAAAACGCACGATATAGGGTACATCTACGGACCATAGGCTATCCGTGTACCACATATGACATGAATCCACCATTCCGTTTTTGAGATTCTGTGTTTATAAACTATTTTCAACAGAATCAAGCTAAGCCCCGCCCGCTATGCATATTAATGAAATTAAACGTTTTTATACCATGAACATGTACACACTAGCTAACGTCATAACTGTACCAAATATGAAAAACAGATATGCGGTTGTTGTAATATGAGCATTTCAAGATGTTTACATTAAGCCCTGCCTACTTATTAATATACATGACATCACCATCAAAAACAATAGGGTACATCTACGGGCTATCTGTGTACCACATACGACATGAATCCACCACTCCGTTTTTGAGATATCGTGTTTACGAATACGTCACACAAATACATACATGCACGCACGCACGCACCACCCACCTAAGCACATACATACATACATTTATACATTTATAAATACATACATACATACATACATACATGCATTAAAGTGTAGTACTGTCCTGTCATTCTCCCCGTTGACACCATTTTCCCCTTAAAAACGTAGTTTTGTCCGATTATTCCCCCGTAGACCCCGGATTTCGCATTAAAGCGCAGTTCTGTCCAAAGTCCCACGATGAATCCCCCGTAGACCCCCGTATTTTGCATTAAAGTGCAGTTCTGTCCTGTCATTCCCCGTTAGACGCCAGCTTTGTCCGCTCAAATGAAAAACAGTTGAGCAAAAAAACTGCCTCAAATGACAGTGTTTCAGAAAAATTGTTTCTCAAATGATGAGTTTCAGACAAATTGTTTCTCAAATGAGGAGTGTCAAAAAAAAATATCTTCTGAAATCAGTCACGTTTTCAAAATATTGTCGCTCAAATTTTGCTCCCTGTGCAAAGTCAATAGGTTATGAAAATAAAATTTCGTTTTCAAATCACACAGTTAAAAAAATTATCGCCGCTCGAATCACACTGTTTAAAAAATATCGCCGCTCAAATCTTACCTATTTTCAAAGACATGGTCTCAAACATGACAAGTTTCCTGTTTCTCGAATGAAGTGACTTGGTAAATTGTGACGATATTATCCCAATATTATCGATAATCGTGATTTATCTATATCATTTGTACAGTTTAAACTCTTTGACAAATCTAATCAACAGATTATCAGGGTGTATTGTTGTGAAATGGGCGACAATGAGTACCACCCACCTGACACACCCAGTCAGGAAAAGCTATACACTTCGTTAAAAGGACTGCAAAACAATCGAGACTATTTTGTGACGGAAATCCGATGACCCAGAGGGAAAAGCTCAGGGGCCGCTATACAGGTAGTGGCCAATCAGAAGCACCGTCATCGAGACTATCTTGTGACGCAATCCAATGACCAAGAGGAAAAAAGCTCAGGGGCTGTTATACAGGTAGTGATTGGCGGGAAAATCTCAGGGGCTAATATACAAGTAGTGACCTTGTCAGGGGCCGCTATACAGGTAGTGATTGGCGGGAAAATCTCAGGGGCCGCTATACAGGTAGTGATTGGCGGGAAATCTCAAGGGCCGCTATACAGGTAGTGATCTTGTCAGGGGCTGCTATACAGGTAGTGATTGGCGGGAAAATCTCAGGGGCCGCTATACAGGTAGTGATTGGCGGGAAATCTCAGGGGCCGCTATACCGGTAGTGACCAATCAAAAGCTCCGTCGTCGAGACTATCTTGTGACGCAATCCGATGACCAAGAGGGAAAATCTCAGGGGCCACTATACAGACCCGGACCAATCAGAAGCCAGCATTGGTATCTATGAATATGACCAAGAGGGAAAATCTCAGGGGCCACTATACAGACCCGGACCAATCAGAAGCCAGCATTGGTATCTATGAATAGTCATGAGAAATTAGTCACATGACTGAAATGCGGGCTTCTGATAGGTCCGGGTCTGTATAGTGGCCTCTTACTACTTCTGCTTCCCCCGCTTTTCCGAAAATATGACAAAAGTGTCCCTTTTGAAGATGAAAAGTGCCCTTTTGAAATTGGAACGTGCCCCCCAATTACTGTCCCAATAGTAGAAAACTGGCGACTTTTGTCACTCCCATGTACGGGAGGAATGTGTCCCCGCTAGAAAAGTGCCTTTTTTTAAATATGAAGTGCCCCATTTACTTTACTTTGTTGTTTTAGGCTCACTGATTCTATCTACAGATCAGGATGGGGGACATGCATATGAATTAAAAAGTGCCCCATAAGAAGTTATGCCCCATAAGAAGTTATTCCACCTCCCTCCCCTCCCCCCTCTCTCTCTCACACACACACACTTTTCGAAAGCTTCCTACACCCATGCTTTGTGATATTAGACTATTTCAAAACTGCTCTGGTCGTAGAAATGCCAAAATCATTTCATGCTATGAATAATGTTTTTATCATGAAATAAATATACCACTAATCTGAAGTGTCGCCCCAGCTGTTTTTATGTGGAAGGACGGATACAGGATCTTTCACCTTAGTGAACACGATGACGTCTCCTTGACGCCCTACGTATCAAAGTATCGGATTTGTAAGCATGTTTGAGTTTACTTCAATACTCCTCGCACGTCAATTTGTTTCAAGAATTTAGGAGAAGCTTTTATAACATAGTTTGTGATTTTGCTTCTGCAGCGTCTCCTGTTTCCGCGCTTATTGATTATTTCTCCCAACGGTACCTGCACTAAGGGAAACGGGGCAAGTGCTCTACCCTTCACCCCAGGAGCGCGAATTACTATCCATATCATGGGACAGGGGAAACGAGGTAACATGGCCATGTATTACATCTGTCAAATTTATCCCGGAGAAACCGATGGTTCTCTTAAGGAGGCCACTACGGATGGAGGAGCTGGAGTCTTCGTCAGTTACATTGATGGTGAAGAAAAACTTGTACTGCCAAGTGGAGACTTATGCGCAGCAGCTACAGAAATCTCAACACAAGTGTGACCATCACCATCAATTGTTCAGAAGAAACTCTTTGGTACTCTTAACAGTCTTACTAACTAGAGTATCTTCAGGCAACGACTGCAGCTTTCATCGATAGTGCTGCAATCAACATCTAGAGGTGCGAACGGAGGAGAAGATTAGGAAGAGTCGGGGGAGAAGATTAGGAAGAACCGGGAAGAAGATTAGGAAGAACGGGGGAGAAGATTACGAAGAACCGGGGAGAAGATTAAGAAGAGCGGAGGAGATGATTAGGACGAACGGGGGAGAAGATTAGGAAGAACGGGGGAGAAGATTAAGAAGAACGGTGAAGAAGATTAAGAAAAACAGGGGAGAAGATTAGGACGAACGGGGGAGAAGATTAAGAAGAACGGGGGAGAAGATTAGGAAGAACGGGGAGAAGATTAGGAAGAACGGGAAGAAGATTAAGAAGAACGGGGGAGAAGATTTTGAAGAACGGGGAGAAGATTAGAAAGAACGGGGGAAAGATTAAGAAGAACGGGGGAGAAGATTAAGAAAAACGGGGAGAAGATTAGGAAGAACGGGGAGAAGATAAAGAATAACGGGGGAGAAGAGCGGGGGAGAAGATTAGGAAGAACGGGGGAGAAGATTAAGAAGAACGTGGGAGAAGATTAAGAAGAACGGGGAGAAGATTAAGAAGAACGGGGAAGATGATTAAGAAGAAGCGGAAGAAGATTTAGAAGAACGGAAGAGAAGATTAAGAAGAACGGGGAGAAGGTTAAGAGGAACGGGGATAAGATTAAGAGGAACCGCGAAGAAGATTAAGAAGAACGGGGGAGAATATTAAGAAGAACGTGGGAGAAGATTAAGAAGAACGGGGGTGGGGGGGGGGGGAATAAGAAGAACGGGGATAAGATTAAGAAGAACGTGGGAGAAGATTACGAAGAAGATGCTTCAAAATTGATATGCTATGAACAGATGAATACTGGTTGTTTTCGTAATCAAGTGTAATTTCTCTTCATTTTCGCCTTTTCATTTCCAGGTGCATGGATACCCGACTGTTTATCACCGTGTTAGGACTCAAGTTACGTCATAAAGAACTTCCACCTTCTTGCGACCCCCACCTCTCCCTTCGGCGACCCCCCCCCCCCTATTTCCTCCCAGCGACTTCCCCCCCCCACTTTTTTCGGTCTTTCTTGCGTGCAGGAGCTTCTAGTCCGCTTACCCTGCAATTTTTGACACAAGTAATTTCACTTCAAGTAGGATATTCTCTATATTCTGATATGATTGTAATCGCGTTTTTTTTTCTTTTCCATTTGGCGGTAAAGCTGTGATAAAAAGTAGGATCCGTTTTAATAAATTCCGCGCGACGCACCAAAGGTATGATAAATTCTGATCGTAATGGCACATGGACGCTCCCATATACAGCAATTTTACCAGTTAAGTGAACTTAACACCATTACAGAAACAAGGACGATCTTCTCAGAAGCGAAAGTTTTGTTTGAATGTGTATAGTTGTAATAATCTGACAATGGTATCCTATCCTATATTTTTAGAAGGAAATGAGTTCAAAGTACCAGTTTCATTGTCGAAAACAGGAAGTGTAATCGAGGGGTTAACATGCCGTCATTATGAAAATAAAAAATCATATACAATGTACAGATGTTAGTTACACAGGAAAGGCGCGTTGGCCAGGTCAAGTTTGCATTATTTCCTGTAGAAGATTCTAATATAGAACTCAATAACCCAATTTCTTGGCCCAGAAAGCCATTTAAATTTCATCATTTCAGAGCCATTAATAGATTCAATTTGATAAAAAAAAAATGCTCAGATTTTGGCCAACACTTAGAAATAAAACTTAACTGCCTTCATACTTAAATTTAACGATTTTCAATTATCAATTTTTAACTCAATGAGCTTAGTCAAACAGTCTAATTTCGATCAATCCTATTTTCTAAAGCCAAATAGGAAAAAAAATTCAAACGAAATTTCCAAACTTAAGAAAATATGTTATAGAAATAAGCGAAATAAAGTATTCAAAATTCCTACCTGGCTGCCTGGGGCCCAGGGGTAGGCCTACATGCTACGATTTTTATTATTTGAGAACCGCGAGGAAAGCTTTCGGTCGAAATTTACAAATATTTTTATTTTCTAAGGCCATAGATTATTCAAAATTCCTGTCTGGTGCGGGCCAGGAGACGAAGCTCCCGGAAGCCTGACGATTGCTATCATTAGTAGAGCCAAATATTTACAATTTTTTGGGGTCCCGAACTACCTTTTTTTTTAAGTCGAAGGGGGGCAGGGGGAGGGGTGGGGGATGGGGACAAAATTATACTTTTGACCTTATTTTTCGTCTGAGTTCGATCTCCCTCCTTGCCCACCCCCTCCCTCTTCGTAATCTGCCCCTATGCAACTGACTGACACCATTTAAAAGAAAAAAATCAAAATGAAACTAAGCACACATGTTCCTTTAACATCAAAAATTGACTAATCCTACTTACGCCAAATAAGATAAGGACTTCTCCTACATTTCCTCCTTCAATTCTTTTTTCCTTACAGAGAAGATTTCACCCCAAATTGTTCGATTCAATCAATCTAAAGAAATATTTATTTATATGATTCTATCCGAAAACAGACTGAAGCTCCTTAGTACAAGTACGAACTGTGTAGGTAGCACAGACTGACAAAACTAATTACCAGATTACTGCGCCAGCCCAAAATGGACCCCCCCCCCTCCCCCTTCCTCTTAAGAGAAAGACTTAATAAAATATTTTTGAAAAGTCCCATTTTATGGGACAGGAAGCTGAGAAATTGAAAATTTCAGGAGTGGTAGAAAAAAGATAGATCTTGACAATTCGTTTGATCAGTACTTTTGAATACCCTTAGTGTTATGATCTTGAGACCGTTTTACTCTTCCATATTTGCAATTTATAAAGGCCATATAGAACAAAAATTTAGATATTAAAAACTAACATCTCAGAACTTGTTTATTTTTCGTGAGCAATATAACAGGGATACACATGTTTATTTTATGTGTTGAGCTTTTGACAAACAATAGACATGCTTAATAACCGATTATTTTACCAATTTAGGCAAATTTAAATCTTTATCTTTGCTACAAACCGATTTAAAATTATGTAAATTTTGTGCCATTTCCGTAAAAGCGCATGTATTCTCTACACGCAAACAAGAGTTGATGCCAGAATGCGGTGAATTCTGGGTGATACCTTTTGAGCAGTACTTTTGAGTAACCTGAGTTAAACGATCATTCAGATTGTTTCACTATTCCATATTTGCAATTTAACTAAAACGGTAAATACCGTCATGGTTCGTATGCCCATGCAAATGGATACCTATATCATATGACCCGGCCAATTATAAAAATGGCATCTCACACTAAGTCCCACATGGCATCCCACTCCAAGTCCCAC
The DNA here is from genome assembly GCA_020152595.1 of Chiridota heheva. Lineage (NCBI taxonomy): Eukaryota > Metazoa > Echinodermata > Holothuroidea > Apodida > Chiridotidae > Chiridota > Chiridota heheva. The sequence continues at coordinate 862,421 of JAIGNY010002899.1, read as the reverse complement.
ATGACATCCCATCCAATCCCTTGTCCCACATGGCATTCCACCCCTTGTCCCACATGACATCCCATCCCCTCTCTTGTCCCACATGACATTCCACCATATGTCCCAAATAGCATCCCATCCTATGACTCACATGGCATTCCACCCCTCGTTTCACATGACCTCCCATCCCCTCTCTTGTCCCACATGACATTCCACCATATGTCCCAAATAGCATCCCATCCTATGACTCACATGGCGTCCCACCATGGATCCCATCCATGTGCCAAATGACATCCCACACCATGTACCACATACTTTTACTTTTACTTTTATTCATTTGCAACACAATTCATTAAACATTCAGAACATATTTACAGTGAAAGAAATTACAAGTTAATATATAATACAGGAAAATAAATGACACACAGAATGTTGATCACAAGAAAAGGTTGAGGAGACTACAAACAGTTTAGAAAACTTGTTAAACGCAAATCCCCGAGACATGACATGAATATATTAGAAACATGCAACTATATATAATCAGTAACAGTAACAAGAAAAAATCATATCGAAAAGGATACATTATGAAAAAAGAGAAAGAGAGAGAAGGAAAAAAAAAAACTACCCAAAGATGCGACCATACCCGAAATCCTGCCACTATCCGACCCCAACCCTAGCGCCTACCCCAGCATATACCCCAACCCCAGCCCCTACCCCAACCCATGCTCCTACCTACCCCTTAAACTCCCACCCTAATCAGATTCCTAAAACATAGGCATGAGGGTGTGATAATGGGTTTAAGGTTGCTGTCTGTATGTAGCTACTAAACTTGTTTTAAGACGTTTGTTCAATGAAATCCCATCCCAGAAATCCCAAACATGACATCCCATCCCATGTCTTGTCCCACATGGCATTCCACCATATCACCCACATGGCATCCCACCATACAGTTATTATGTAATTACAGTTATACAGTTACTATACACCATATTATTTCAAAGGACAATGATTAAGGCCCACGGAGGAGTTTTTTGGGCGCTGATTTAGCTGCTGCAGCTATTATGCTACTCCTCAAAGATCTCATTTTTGCTCTGTGTTGTGAAACTGTCATTTCTTAATTTTTGCACTGTTGGAGGTGTTTAATACCTGGAACATTCTAGTCTAACCTCTCCGTGGATTCCATTGTATTTCTTTTTATGTTGTCATTTCTGTGTTCTTACTTTTGTTTTCGTATCTAATTTCCTTGTATGTAAAGCGCTTTTGAATGGTTTTACAAAATTAGCGCTATATAGATTTAGGTATTATTATTATTATTATTATTACTACAGTATGTCTCACATGGCATTCCACCATATATCCCACATGGCATTCCACCATATGTCCCACATGGATCCCATCCTACATGTATGTTTCACATTAATCCAACTATATGTACCACATGACATCCCTCTCTATGTTCCACATGTCATCCCTCCCTGTGTCCTACATGGTATCTCTCCCTATGTCCCTCATGGCATCCCACCGTATGTCCCGCATCAGTGGCTTCCCACCTGATTTCCTACATGACATCCCACCTTACGTCACACATTGGATCCCACCATATGTTCCACATGGTATCCCTCCTAATGTCCCGATAACATCCTACTTGACGTCCCACATGGCATCACATCCCAAGTCCCCGTGGCCTCCTACCCTATGTCACACATGGTATCCCAACCTATGTCACACTCTGTGTAACTCGTGGCATCCCACCCCATGTTCCACATGGCTCCCCACCCCATGTCCCACAGGACATCTCATACCATCCCATGTCCCACATGACATCCCATCACATGGCATTCCACCCTATGTCCCGCATGGCATTCCGCCACATACCCTACATGGCAGTCCACCCTGTTCCACGTGGCATCCCACCCCATGTCCCACATGACATCCCACCCCATGCCCCACATGGCAACCCATAAGCTCCATAAGAAGACTCATCCTAGCTAACACAGTCCCTAATTGAGCATACTTTGTATGAAAGTGTCAGTTCATATGATAACTTATATGCAAACGCCTGTTCGATAAAAAAAAAGAAGGTAGAGTCAAATAATTATGCGTGATATAGCCCTTGGTGTATACCACATGGTATATATTGTATCATATGTCCCGCATGGCCCCCATTCATGTCCCACATGTCATCCCTCCCTATGTCCATATGCAGTCACATCCTGTCCCACTCCCTGACTAAGCATACAAAATAAAAAAAAGTCTGGTCAGTTTATATACTGTAGCAACTGTATGCAAATGACCAAAATACTAAAGGCGGAGATTGATAATCATGCCAGATACAACCATTGGTGCCCAAATATTTTAAAGAATTTTAAGGATTTTAAATCTCCAGTGCTACAAGAGAGACGCTTGAAGATTTCTGAAGAATATTACAAATTTATATTATTTTACACTTATCTTCCAAGTAAATATCAAATGTTTTTTAGATTTTTTAAGGAAATTTGTCTTCAATCTGTATTAAGTGTCTCTGAAAAACTTAAACACTTTATACTGGTATAAGGAAATTTTACCATCCATAAAGATATCGGAAGAAACTTTAACATATTCACTACACGCAAACTAGACCTGATGTCAGGATACGATGAACGATAACTTTTGAACAGTACTTTTGCATGCTGAAACGATATTTAAATTTCACCTTTAATTATTGTCAGGTATGCAAACCTTAATAAGGGAGCACCTTACTATCATGTCACTTAAGACATAATATAGTGAAGAAAACCACGATTGTATGCATGAGAAAACAGCTTAAAAAATTTTAGAGAGGTAATCATTTTAACCAACATTTATTAGTCACAGCATCAAAAGGGTTGGAAGCTTTAAGCCTGTATGTTTATAGCCAAAAGCGTGCAAGAAAACAATAGAAAAATGACTCTTCTAGCCTTCCGCAAAAAAAGGCACTTCTTTACTTATATACTTATGCTTTCTAAACATCGCTATGTATCCTTTTCTTCTTTTCTCTCAGTTAGGATGAACATGCTTGACCCCATGACTAAGAATAAAATCAACTTACTTGTACTTGGACCACCACAGATACTTGGATCCTCATCTGACCCATCTGTGCAGTCAACAAGGCCATCACAAAGGCCACTGCTCCTGATACAGTCACCGTTGTCGCAAGCAACTTGTTGTGGGCTGCATGTGGCTGAAAATGGAAAAACGACATAAAAAACCATGTTGCAACAGAAATGCTTACTTTCATGCGGCTTGGTATTTTTTCTGTGTGGAGGGGAGGGTGGGGGTTGGGGAGGTGCGACAAAACTAATGCAAAATACATGGTTGCCTGGGTGAGGTTCATCTCTTCTTAGTATTTTTTGAGGAGGAAAATAGGGTAAGGAATTGAAATAGGGTGAGGAAGTGGGGGTGAGGAAGAGGAAGTGGGTGAGTGAGAGGAAGTAATGGTGAGGGTGGGGGTGCGGGAGGAAATGATGGTAATGCACACATCGACCAGAGATGTAAAGCTTTGACAAATATATATATATATATATATATATATATATATATATATATATATATATATATATATATATATATATATATATATATATATATATATATATATATATATATATATATATATATATATATATATATATATATATATATATATATATATATGTATATATATATATATATATATATATATAGATATATATATATAGATATATATATATAGATATATATATATATATATATATATATATATATATATATATATATATATATATATATATATATATATATATATATATATATATATATATATATATATATATATATATATATATATATATATATATATATATATATATATATATATATATATATATATATATATATATATATGATTCATAGCAGGTGGACTTGACTCACCAGCAGCACAGCCTGTCTCATCATCTCCACCAACACAATCATTTTCCCCATCACATCGCCATGACAAAGGGATACACTGCCAACTTCCAGATCTGCACTGGTAGAATCTTTCGTTACAAAGTGGAGCTAGTTCCATGGTAGGGCAACTACCCTCATCCGATCCATCTGGGCAATCAAAATCCCCATCGCACTTCCAGCTTTCTGGGATGCAGAGAGAATTGTTACATTGGTAATGGTGAGGATCACAAGCCGTCGCTTCACAACTTAGTTCGTCGCTGCCGTTGGTACAATCCTCTTCGCCATCACAAACCCACCGTGCTGTGATACACTGTCCGCTATCGCAAGTGAATTCACTGCTGGCACATTTTACAGCTATACAAATAAAAAGACAAGATTAATATCCATTTAAACTTTTAAAGGAAATTTGTCTTCAATCTGTCTTAAGTGTCTCTAAAAAACTTAAATATTTTATAAGGAAATTCTAACCTTCCATAAGGGTATCGTAAGAAACTTTAAGTTTTTCTGAGGAAATCTAAAGAAACTTTAACATTTTCTGAGGAATTCTCAAAAAACTTTAACATATCGAAGGAAATCTCTGGAAAAACTGTGGACAGCCACTATGCTTCGCTTGCAAACCAAAAATGGCAAATTGGTCAAAATTTTAAGTAATAACTTGTATCTCAGAACTTGTTTATTTTACGTGAGCAACATAACATGAAAAATATGTTTAGTATGTGCTGAAGTTTTTACAAACAATAAACATGTTTAATAACCGATTAGTTGACCAATATGAGCAAATTCAAGTTTTTATTTTTGTAACAAACCTGATTTAAATATGGCGCCATTTCCGTAAAAGCTCGTATTTCCTGTATTCACTACACGCAAACTAGACTTGATGTCAGGATACCTTTTGATCTGTACTTTTAAACAATCTTAATTTTATGATCATTGAGACCGTTTCATTATTCCATATTTTCAATTTAAAAAAGCCCCATTGTTTAAAAATTTGAATATT
>JAIGNY010002899.1:835000-852500 GCA_020152595.1 Chiridota heheva | reverse complement strand
CACCGTTGTCGCAAGCAACTTGTTGTGGGCTGCATGTGGCTGAAAATGAAAAAACGACATGAAAAACCATATTGCAACAGAAATGCTTATTTTCATGCGGCTTGGGTATTTATTTTGTGTGTGTGAAGGAGGGGGGGGGGGTGCGACGAAAGTAATGCAAAATATATGGTTGCCTGGGTGAGGTTCATCTCTCCTTAGTATTTTTTGAGGTAAGGAAAATCGAGTGAGAGGGTTGAAGTAGGGTTAGGAAGTGGGAGTGAGGGAGAGGAAGTGAGTGGAGATGGTGGAGGTGAAGAGAGGAAATGATGGTAATGCATACATCGACCAGAGATGTACAGCTTTTTTAAATATATATGTATATATATATATATATATATATATATATATATATATATATATATATATATATATATATATATATATATATATATATATATATATATATATATATATATATATATATATATATATATATATATATATATATATATATATATATATATATATATATATATATATATATATATATATATATAATATATATATATATATATATATATATATATATATACATATTTATATATATATATATATATATATGTATATATATATATATATATATATATATATATATATATATATATATATATATATATATATATATATATATATATATATATATATATATATATATATATATATATATATATATATATATATATATATATATATATATATATATATATATATATATATATATATATATATATATATATATATATATACATATATATATTTATATGTATATATATAAATTGCAACTCAGTTCGTCCATGCCGTTGGTACAACCCTCTGCGCCATCGCAAACCCACCGTGCTGTGATACACTGTCCGCTATCGCAATTGAATTCACTGCTGGCACATATTATAGCTGTACAGTTTAAAATGCAAGATTAATATCAATTAAAAAAATTCTAGACATACTGTATCATATATGAAAATCTTTTGAACTGAAAGCAAGAGGACTATTTAATAAGTCATATCTGTCTTATGGATTCAACTGAGAACGCAAACTTCAATAATTTCCACTACACTGTGTCAAGTGCCCTAGCATCGCCACTCCTCTTTATAAATCATATCCTTAGAAATGATTGTTTACTTACTACATCTTTTCCTGTCTCCTCACAATCTACTTGTTGATCGCAATGCCACTGCATAGAAGGAGGACAAGTTGGCGAATATGGACCAACAACTGGACATAGAAGTTAACGAAGTGGGGGACGATGAAGTCACTGCCAAGAGCTGTTATCACATCGTGCAGACTCGAAGACGTCAGATTCCAAGGTACCACTCAGAAGCAAACGAACATGTAATTCATTTTTGACGTGGAGAGAATTGCCCGACTGGTCAATATTGAAAAGGAGAGACGTCGCTACCGAATTGCATGCAGTTTTCGAAAGTTTCATCGCACGACTGGTCCAAAGCTCTGCAGCACAAGACCGTATTGGTTTTGAAATTCACACACCTAGGTTAGATTTCCCGATATGGATTAAGCTCATGCGAAGAGATCCAAGAGCGCTCCCGTGTCCGACGGCAATGTAGAAATCCGAGTCCTCCACATTAATATTTCACCGAGAAGCAGACGCAGGAACATGAGAGAATGGACTAGAAGAATTAAAATGCTTAGTCATTGGTATCACAAACAAAGATCACCTCTGTTTATCCCGAGCCCTCGTGACAGCCAAAGCTCGCATTGGCAAACAGACCGATCACACCGATAACTGAAAATATTTGACAAGGTAAATGTGACCAGCAACGCTTAGTTTAGAGTTACACGAATGAGCCGGCCTGGCACTCGGGCCATGTGAGTTACACGAAGTCAATCAATCGACGAAGTCGATCAATTCCAATCGTGGTTGTCCGACTACCAAGTAAACGTCATTACTACGAATCTCCACGACTTGTTTGTGTTCAGAGGGCCGCCTTGTGTTAAACAGCTTTATTCTATACTCTACCACAATGCTCATTTCGACGTTGTCACTTCAGGGCTATTCGATACGGCCAACTTTTGCGATCGATGTCTGAGAAGGTACCAAGACTTCGACCACCACCGCTGTCGTAACGTCTGTGAGTGAATCCAAGGCAAAAACACCAACAAGTACGATCTATCAACGTATCCGTCGCTGCCCTACTTGTGGTACCACTGTTAAGGATCGACACGAATGTGGCAAACGTTACTGTCGAAACTGAGAGAGTTACCAACCAAACGGCCATCTTTGATACATGCAAGTGATTGGGGACAGAGGTGAAGCAGGACGACACGTCGGCATCAGCGACAAAGAGGTTCGAGGAATTCTCAGTCTGGAAAACGAGGTGGAGGACGAAGAAGAGAACCTTCCGTTGAAATGCATCTTTTTCGATTTTGAATGCACCGAAGAAGACAATCTTGACAACGGAGGTTACATCCATGTACCGATCTACTGCATAGCACATTGTGTTTGTTTGACTTACATCCACGACTAAGATATCCGCAGAGGCTGTGTAACATGTGGTACACGAGAACATGTCTTCTCTGCCATAGAAACCAAAAAGGACTTTTGTCTTTGGCTGCTTTTTCCAGAAAACAAAAGGGTCACGGCCATAGCAAACAACATGAAAGGACACTACGACCAAGTCATTCTGAAACACATGACCAGCATTGGAATGTGCCCAAACGTCATCATGAATGAAGCGAAACTGATGAGCGTCAAGTTGAAAGAAAAAGTCAGGAACAATAAAAAGAAAGATGTCACGACCTTGAGAATCATTGACTCATACAACATCATTCCGGCTCCACTGTCTTTCTTTCCAAAGACGTTCGGATTGGCAGAGATAAAAGGGGGCCATTTTCCGTACCTATCTAACACCAGAGCTAATGAAAACTACGTCGGCCCATGACCTGCAGTAGAAACTTACAATTCCGATCACATGAAGTCCAATCAACGCAATAATTTTCTCGTCTGGTACGAGGAGCAGAAGAACATGGCTCGTGAAACGTACGAGCACTGCAACAGTGACGTATAACTGCTTTAGCGAGGATGTTTGAGCTTCAGAAATGAGTTTTTAGAAACTACCAGAGAGGATCCATTCAAAAAGTGCATAACCATCTCCATGACATGTATGCGGATGTTTTGTAGAAAATTCTTGCGCCCGCAGACAATCCATTACAGAACTCGCCCTTCAAACAGAACTCCGTCGTGATTTTCTGTGCCTGTGGTATTTCAGTAACCACATGTGACAGTTTCCATTTTATTCCCCAAATACTCCACTTCGTGTTCTAAGAAAATTTGCCCTTTTACGGTGTAATATGAAGGAAATTTGTATTATTTGGACAAATTGTTAGACGGAAGATTTTTTGATTGTTTAGATCTTTTAATACCAAAATTGATGCTATATTTTGTATTCTCACGTAAATTCATTTCAAATGTTAGAAATCATGAGTGGCATCCCAACAATAAAATTTCTTTCCCCTATTATAGCAACACGTGGGGAGTTTTTACTTCAATAACACGAACATGTGTAATGTTTTGGACACAAAGAAACTTCTAAAGTACATTTCTTGTTATTTTCATAAATAACCCAAGTATAATTTCATTGAGTCATATTCAAAGAAGCTGAGTTTGTGTGACAAAATACCACGCAATTCCTATTGCATCTTGCACTGCACGTGTTTGCATACGTACGTACAAGCATGCGCGAGAGGACGGAGGACGCACCAATGCCATTAAACTGCATCATTTTGTTGCGTACGAAATAAATAAATACATCGATACCTGCTCTCCCTACGTGTAAGTCAAACAAATACTGCAAGTACCCAATTGGTCACCCTGCCATTATCAAGATCCCAGACAAGATCGATGTAAGCGACTACGCAGGACTGATCAAATACACCGTGTTATCTCCTCGTAGCCTGTACCTTCCCGAATCACGTACCGATGCCAAGGAAAACTCTTGTTCCTACTATGTTCCACATGCACGAAAACATTAGCCAAGGAACCATGCAAAGACCACGAAGTTCAAAGAGCTCTCCATTGGACCTGCGTGAGATGTGAGTTGCAAATAGCTGTAGAAAAAGATTATCATATAATATCTATCGATGGAGTATGACATTTTTAATAACCTTCAAGGGAAAGTTTGGTCAACGCAGTGCACTTACCAAGACAGAATTTGTCAACACTTTTAAAAAGTTCTATAAACTGCTCCTAGACAAATTCAAAGAAGTTAAGTACGTTCATTTCAACGACATTTTCACCGCCAGAATCAAGTGGGTCGACACCGATGAGTACATTGAAGTATTATCCAGCACGAACATATTCAACGTTGCCTATACCACGGCCCACGCTCGTCTCAAACTTTACAGCTACATTGAGAATATAGAGAGACGCGTGCTTTACTGTGACCCAGACTCCGTCACCCACGTTCACCGTACCGGAGTTTGTCATCACCTCTTGGGAACTTTCTGAAAGATATGACCGATGAGCTCGAGAAGACATACGGTGTCGAGACTTACATTACATAATTTGTGTCGGGAGGTTCAAAGAACGAAGCCACTCGACCAACACGAACACCGTCGTTGTCGGGAAATGCAAAGTGAAAGGCATCACCCTGGACCACAATGCTATTCAAATGGTCAGCTTTGAAGCGATGAAAAATATGGTAAACCATATTTATCCTGGAATCGGTAGGGCCTGGGGGAAATGATGAAGAAATCATCGTTTCCGCCCACTACGCTCACCGCAACCAGGAAGACGGTCCCGGTAAAGTTCTCACCAGAACCATCACCAAGAACTATTGACTGATCTTCACAAAACGCGTCATTCAGCCCAATCTCACAACCCTCCCGTACGGATTATGAAAAGGCGCTACCATGTACTGGATACCAGCATTAGCAACTAAGCATCTAATGAAACCCCAATGAGGCGGAAGAAGGATCTTACAACTAGCATGGCTGCCTCCAACGATATCCTGCGTTTGTTGGGCTGGTACTTTTGCCCTAAAAGACCAATCACATGTTATACCCATTCTGCACGGAAAACGAAACTATAAACACCTTGTTGAAAGGACTCTATGCCGTCGATATACAGTCGAGAATATCCTGTGAAGGCAATTCGAAAAATTAAATCTAAAAAATCCAAAAATCCATGCATGCATGCATGCATGCATGCATCATCATACATCCATACATCCATACATCCATACATACATACATACATACATACATACATACATACATACATACATACATACATACATACATACATACATACATACATACATACATACATACATACATACATACATACATACATATCATTGTTATTATTAAATTACATTTCTACAGCACTTATTCTTACAATAAGCTCTAAGTGCTTTACAAAATGAATATATAAAATACATAAAATTTAAGAATAATGTAAACATAGATAATGTACGACATATGTTGAAAAAGATCAAAGGTATAAAAGTATAAAGGCAACAGGAATAATGTAAAGCTAGCAAGGGAAAACAAGTTTAAAAGTTTAAACGCGTATAGATCTTAGAAATATAAAATTGCAAAATTTAGGTTATTATATTATTTGGGTTAGAAAGAGTAAAAATACATGTGAAAATAAATCTAGACAAACTGATATTATAAAAATGCTAAGATGTATAAAAATCTGTAAGTAAAGCGAGAGAATAAATATCAAGAATAATGACTAAGGTATTGTCTTAAAAGGCATGTCTTTAAGTCACGTTTAAAAGCTGAGAGCGATACATTGCACCTTATAGTGAACGGGAGTTTATTCCATTCATTTGGTGCATAGGCATTGAAGCAGCGATCTCCAAATTTGTTTGAAGTTCTTGGTATTTGGAATAGATGTTGACCTGATGATCTTAAAGTTCGAGATGGTTGGTGGGTTTTGATTAATAGAGCTAGATAATCAGGGGCTGTACCTTGCAAACCATTAAAACAGAGAACTACAATTTTAAAACGCACACGATATTCAACTGGCAGCCAATGAAGTTGGAATAAAATGGGTGTAATGTGATCTCAATAAGTTGTGCGTGTTATGCGTCTAGCGGCGGAATTTTGAATCAACTGTAGACAATGAATAAGTGATTTGTTGACACCAATCAAGAGATAATTTGCATAATCAATTCTAGAAGCAGCAAGGGCATGGATCAAGGTTTCGTTGAGTCAGCATACATACATACATACATACATACATACATACATACATACATACATACATACATACATACATACATACATACATACATACATACATACATACATACATACATACATACATACATACATACCTACCTACCTACCATACATACATACATACTACCTGCATGCATGCATGCATACATACATACATACATACATACATACATACATACATACATACATACATACATACATACATACATACATACATACATACATACATACATACATACATACATACATACATACATACATGCATGCATGCATGCATACATGCATACATACATACATACATACATACATACATACATACATACATACATACATACATACATACACGCACACACACACACAAATACATACATACATACATACATGCATGCATGCACGCACGCACGCACGCACGCACGCACGCACGCACGCACACACATACACCCACACACACACACACACGGCAACAAAATTAACGATTACGCTGGCCTAAACATCACTTAAACTGAATTCGTGTTTCCGTGACCATGTTTCTCATGTTTAAGGCAACTTAACCGCCTCGCTCTGGGCTACTGAAACGCCGGGCTCCGGGTGGTTAAACTCCATGTTTAATGTATTTTACAGCGTAAACATGTAATTTAATGTAAGTTAAATTCCTCATTCCTGGCAGTGTAAACGCCGAGCTCCGGGTAACGTAAACTCCTTGTTTAACGTGTTTACAACGCAAAAATGTAATTAATGCAACTTAAATTCAACTTAAAGTCTTCAATCCGGGCGACGTAAACGCCGTGCTCCGGGTGACGTAATCTACATGTCTAATGTGTTTACAACGTAAAGATGAAAATTAATGCAACGTAAATGCCTCATTCCTGGCGACGTAAAGCCGTGTTTTGGGTGACGTAAACTACATGTTTAACGTGTCTACAACGTAAAAAATGAATTTAATTCAACTTAAATTCCCCATTTCTGGCAACGTAATTACCCCGTGGTACGGGTGACGTAATCTTCACGTTTAACGTGTTTACAGCGTAAGGACGTAAAGTTGGTGGACAAGAAACATGGATTTTCCGTCGAGGTAAACACCGGAAATTCGGCGCTTTATTGAGCGAAAAATTCTTTACTCTGGGCGACGTAAACTCAATGTTTTATATGTTTACAATGTAATGATTTAAACTTGGAAAGCCAGACACTTGCATGAAATTGTACGCTTTTCAGTTGACACTTCGCTCACTGCAACTTAAACTCGATTTGCACATATCTACAATGTAAAAATGTAAATCAGTAAATTTGCAGTTCAGGCCCCTGGTTCTTCGGTCTGAACTGCAACATAAATTGTCCTAACATAGAAACTTAAACCTTATGAACTAAATTACACAAGCCTAAGTATACATTTACTACTAATAAATAGAACAATTTTTTAACATATTTTTCATAATTTGTGTAGCTTTTATCATACTTTTAAGAATGGGTAAAGACATAAACATAGGCCTATAGATTATGGGACGATATTTTGTTGAGTTGTTAATTACTATGATACAAACAACTCTCCGCCATTGATGTACGTGCTTGCAGAGAAGAGAGAAATGAAAAATGTTGACTTAAAGTTTACTAGACCCCAAATGAGAGCATCTTTGGTGAATTTTCAAAATTTTTAAAACTCTTTTGCCTCCCAAAGTTACTGTTTATAGCTACGCGGTATAAATAGGCCTATTGGTCGTCGAGAAGTTTTGTAGCCCTCCACGCCACGAGGATCAAAAAGCTTTGCTGTCCTAATATGTCGGTCTAGTACCCTTTTTAGCTTTAAAGTTTTCTGATTGGTCAGCTTTGCAATTTTCTCTGTTTCAGTTGATATCGAGACATAGATGACTGAATGAGAGAAAATGTCAGTGCATGAGGCCAATTGATTAACATTCTTAAACAAAAATACGTTTAAAAAGCTTTATAAAACCATAACTTCAAAATAAGTTATTTTTTCTTTGCTTAAAATTGTTTTGTTCCCATCAGAAAATCAATTACAACTATCATAGATAAACATCTTTTATTAAAATTACTCACTCACTAAGGCTTCCCTATCCATATTCTGATGACTGTAGGAAGTTATTCTCTCTTTTGTGGTTTATTTTTATTTTTTACTTAAGTGTGCCATCATCAAACCAAACAATTCCGTTTTCTAATATCTACTTCAACAATTTGATAACTTTATATTTTTGAAATATTATGTATAAGTTAATAGAACTTTCAAAAGGATAGAAAACGGATAAATTTCCATTTTTGTTTATTGCAATATTTCGCAGACTCTAACAAAAGATTCAATACCTATTAGAAAGAGAAGTTTTTAGGATTGCTGAAGGCAGAAACAAGGATATGTGAGAATATATCAAAATAATTTTGTTTTAAATATTTTACCAAAAACTCAAAAAAAGAAAATCGAGTATGCAGGTATGTACGGATATTAGGTCATGCTGTCGAATTTTCTATATCTCTCGAAATTTCATATAACGCCATCATTAGGGCTAAAGCCTTGAGCCTCTTAACCCTCACGATGACGTAATACCCATGTTCCAATTTGTTACAGAGACACAGGGACTATGATCGACTTCCTTAAATATATATTCCCTGAATAAGATTTCACAATCGACGAAAATTGACTGAAAACTATTCGGGCATTAGGACATTGACTGATTGAGATCAAAATCGATCATAAATGATCAAATTTATGATGTATGACTGATTGAGATCAAAATCGATCATAAATGATCAAATTTATGATGTATGACTGATTGATGATTCATTGTCTTTTGTAATTTTCCGAACAGACGAAAGGTTGCAACAAATTCTGATCGAAGGATTTTGAGTTTTTACCATACCATCAATTGAATTGTAGAAAGAATAGACCTGATATTTTTCGGTGACAGACATTTAAAAACGGAAAAAAAAGATTAATATATCAAGATTGCGGGTAGTCCGCTCAGTCCTATTCCACGTAATGATCATCCTCAAACATATCGGGAGCACTAATTGCAAAATACGAAGACTGTTTGACCAAAATGTAAAAGTTTGTCTAAAATACTATCTTCGTGTATCAGATATGCATATCAGTATTCACAAAACTATATAAGGATGCATATGATCAATATGTGTAGAACTTTGGGGAACCAGTCGATTTAATAGGGTGTCATTTCTTAGGCAGCTGTTAGGAATGCCAACATCCTTTTACGTCCTCTCTCTGACCTGCTGACACCACACTTGTCAACTAAAAGTAATACATGACCATGATGACTTTTCCTTAGTTTTCAATCTGGCTGACTCTGGGAGAGCTATTAATTTCTGACGATGATTTTCTAAAAGGCGAAAAAGCAAGAATTGAATAACACTGTGATGTATTTGATGAAAATTAGATGTGAGCAAAGTGGGCAGGTGGGTAACTAACTTAAAGGGGTGAGGTGTGACCCCTTAAATGTTTAGTCGGGCAAAAACATGGCACTGAATAGGTATGATAGGAATTTATTATGATTGTACCTTCATGTTTTTGTCACACTTCGCAAAAAGATAAAGTACAAAAACATCATGATTATGTCATTTTTACGGCTCAGGCAGTCAGGGAGTGGTCCGGACACCGCTCTTAGTAGGGCAGAGATGCAGGGCGGCGGAAGATGTTTGACTCAAGGGGAACTTGATCTGAGGGGCACTTTTTAATTGTCGTAATTTAAAACTTCAAAAAATCTAAGGTATTTTGGCCCAAACTTCGGTAAAAGTAAACATTTGTGTACTAAGATCTACAAAACTTGGAAAATTTATTGATCATAAGTCTTGAAAATGGAAGGATTTGGACTTGCCCCCTACACATATGGTTTTAGCGTGAGCCACACATTTTTTTCTTCAAATGTATACCGGTACTACGTTATATTTTTGGTATCTTAGGGTGATTTGTGGTTTTGCCCTCCCCACCCCTCCCCCTCCCCTCCCCTACTTCCTCATGGCCTTTCCACATTTCCGACCAATATTGGCAATTGCCCATCGGCTGAATAGGTAAAATGGCTCATTTTGTTTGTATTATTGCTTTGAAAAGTTATTGGGGCCATGACCCCTCCCGTCATGGCCCTCGGTGTCGGGCCTCTAGTATATGATATGCTTCAATTGTGTCAAATAAATACTTAATGTACGTTACACCTTCTATGTACAATATGTAGGATTTTTGAGTGAGTGAATTTCTATTTCTTAGTATTTGTTTTCAAGCTTTAAGAATGACCTAGAATACTGAATATTATATAAATTTCAAAAGAGTACCTTCTGCCCCGGTCCGCCCTTAACTTTCAAAAGAGCACCTCCTGCCAATGGCCTCTTTCCCACTGGCACGTGGTCAGGTAGTTCCGACATCGCTGCCTGATAAATTTAGCATTGGTTAAACTTTGTTTTGTCACTACTCCAAAACTAAAGGTGATATTTTCAAAATTCAAATCCTGATCTGCTCTGATTCTAATACTTATTCAGTCAGTGTATAAATAAACCTATAAGAAAAGAATATTAATCCCTAAAAACATGAGATTATTTTCTACGAAAAGGAGGAGATGAGGTGACGACAGATGACATTGAATTGGACTCGGCAATCACTTTCACTGTTTTAGCAATTAAGGTTAAAACCAGAAAAATGTCTTCCATCTGTCCATAGGAATAACAAAAGTATGAAAAATATTTTATTACAAATATGTTTATTCCCCAATGGGAAGGGAAGTATATATTTGTTAAGGTAATGAACATCTATAGTAGATAGGTCTAGTTATTTGTGTGGGGCGAATAATTGTGTTAATATAAATTGAACTTGTTTTCTATAATTCAGGGTTTTAGTGAATAGACGGCGTAAATTTAAAAGAAATTTATCAGACAAAAATTCGTTTAAAAAATTGAGTTGTCTTTATTCCCATACATAATAGTTTTGCAAAAGTGCAAAATAGAAGAAAAACAGTTAAAAACAGTAAGTTAACCTAACTTGTCAAGTTGCATTGAAATGCATCATAAATGGTTGAGAAATATCTGATGGTTGAGAAATATCTAAACAACATGTTTGTTTTCAACTTATCTTTTCATATGACTGTCAAGCCTGCTTGACAACTGAAATAATCCTTTCAGCTACATGGACTAGGTTCAAGCTACATGCATGGACATCTGTTGGCAACATAAGTTAATAAAATGATTTAAAACTTTCTTTAAAAAGTGAAAGAGAAATCGTACAAATTGGTAAAACAATTGCCAACAGTTAAAGGTTTGGAATTTTAAGGGCTGAATCATTTTCAGATCATGCCTTAATCTGTTAATGCCCAAAATCGTGCAAATTAGTATTAAATTTTGTGAAATCAGGATTAGAAAACCTACTTTCTGTAACAATTATGACATGATAATAGGAATATCTCTGCATTTCCTTGTGTAAACTGTCTTTGTTTAGTTTTCAGTTTCCAAGAACTGAAAAAAAGATTAAATCATGGTTTCTTGGCACAGAACATTTTCGGACTGAGTGCTTATGTTTTAAAATCCAAACTGCATGAAAAGAAAGAATATCCCCAACATACATAATCAAAGTTTCTGATTGTTCGAGATATTAGTTATTACTATAAATACTGGCAGGTCAATAAATAAATGAGGAGAAGTGCCGTCACTTGTAGTAGTATAGGACATACTTGATATGGCAAACATATGGGTCATTACCTTAGTTTTAGGCTGCATAGGAAAAACTTCAAATTTCAATGATTGTTTATGATGTATTTAAAAACTCTGGCATTCCTGGTCCCGTGAAACTCTTAAAATTGCAATATAAATTGATTAACAATCCATTCCCTGCAAAAAATATCTAAAAAGTTTTCTTCTTGGATGCAAGGGAAAACTTGAGACTTTTTGGGATCTTAAAAATGATATTTCAGGTGGTTTTTTATTCTATTTTTATTACCAAAATCACATTTTTTACATCTGATCTTATTCATCAACAAGTCTTGAAATTTGGGGTGAAAGTACTTCTCCAATTAATAATATGTTGACTGCATGTTATTTAGTCATTTATTAATTGGGTATGTAAACAAACGGTTGTTTTTAACTCCAACATATCTTTCAGAATAGCTTCATCTTTTCCCCGATTATGCACCTACTAGGAGGGAGGTTTTGCACCATTTTGTGCAGGGAATAGATTGCTAAGGAATCTATCTTGCAATTTTTAAGAGTTTCATAACCAAAGATGTATGAGTTTTTAAATAAAAATAAAAATTCAACAAAATGTAAAGTTTTTTTATGCCACCTAGCATATCGGTGACGTGTCAAAATTGTCGTGGGACGAGAATCCGTCATGAAACTTGTATCAATGATCAATACATAGAATTATCTTAGAATTCCTAAATGCAAGCAATACTTCTCCAAGGCCGTTTATTATTGACAACAAAAGATCATGACAAAGCGAAAAAATCGTTGATATATTTTTCTTGATTTATATTGCAAATGGTAATGGTAGCAATAATGATAATAATAAACGATTCATTGATGAACCAGCATCAACACTGATTTTGGCAAATATATAAAATAATTCTTACTTCGGTATTGAAAATTAACTTTCTCTCAAACGAAGTTGTCAGTTGAGGTTTCCAGTTTTCTAAACGTGACAGCAAGAACAGTTAGTAGTTTTCCGAAAGGCTCCGTGAATTTCTTCATGTGATTTGCACACATTTTACGCAAAATCAAAATGTCATTTCACAGCGATAAAAACGTCCTAATCAATAGGATTTCGGCGTTTGGCTGCTTGATTGGATGTAAGCGGAAGAATACTTCTGTATCGGATTTCATGAATGCCACACATAGTCTGTCCTCTGTCCGTTGAAGATTTGGCGGTATTACTACTAGCACACTAAACAATATGACCTGATGACCAGGCACTTGTTGACCAAGGACATTTTCGGCAACATGTTCACCTGATCACTTTTGTCAATATTTCTGCCATGCGCGTCGTATTTCCTAATGATATGTATAATTATGCCATACATGCATGTGTGCCACTGACATCTATCAATAAACATCCAGGGGCGTCGCGAGCCTGCGTTGACATATTGGGAAAGGGGGAGTCACATAATTGGGGATGGGAGTGTCTACAAAATTTGCCCAATTTTCTTTCTTCAAAATGCCAGAATTTTAGGTAACATGGCTTTTCACAAATATAGTAATATTTGTAGTACAAGTTATGAATTTTGAAAGGTCTGGAACGGAGCATGAGGATGAGGAGCAGGGCTAAAGACTCCTTTTCTGTGTTATTTTCGTATTTATCATTATTGTTATTAATTTATTTATTATTATCATTATTATCATTATTTTATTTTTTTGCTTTTCAAAATTTGCAGTCAAGAACCCGCCCTCATCCGATGCTCACCAAGTGAAAACGCATATTTTAAGTGTATAGAATTATATCCATAATGAAAATTCAGACCACAGAAATCAATTAAATATGTTATTCTCCCTTCATTTTGAGCTATTCAAAAACCAAAACGTTTCCGGAGCTTTACTCATTGACCCCTCATTCTTCCATAATGTTCCTTATTCTTAAATACTGGGGTTGTGCCCCCTCCCCTTCCCACCTCCTAACACACCCGGTCGCGACGCTCCTGTGAACATCCATATTTTGTGTAAATGTGTATATATCGCATTTCTAACCTCTGTCTCCGACAGGGAGCTATAGAAATACACTGGTTACGCCCAATGTATTTTCTTATTGTTCTTCGGCGGGTTTAAATATTCCCCGAACTTCCGAATGGACGCTATAGGTATATCATGGATTACAACCAACGATGTCGGAACTATGGGTGTAAATCTGGGGGTGGGGGTACTTTTAACAAGGAGGATGATCGATACTATAGGTCCCCCTCCTCCCCCCCTCTTCTCCCCTCCTCCACACACACACAGATATTGAAAACAAGGAAAGTTCTTCTCAATCCCAAATGCTTCTTGGTATGAACTGAAAAGTTTTGAATCATCCTAGTAAAATATAAAGAAAGTGATACAATTCAGTATCATTTTTCAAACACTTAAGATGGCCGGTTGCTGAATGCTTTTGCAGCTCCTGTCATTTGTTCTAATTATAATACTTCACCTACAACCTGTATGTTAGTTCAAATGTTTCAATCTTATAATATTTTCGATTTGAAGTCAATGTTAAGTAAAAATTATATTATGGAAATTAGACCATTGATGTAGCCAAAAAAGAGAGAGAAAAATATTAGCAAGATCTATAAATATTGCAAAAAGTCCACATTTTAAGGGATAAGAAAACCCTTACCTATTCTGCAAATCGGCTCTTCTTCTGACCATGTTCCCTCCCCTTGGCATCTACGAGTGGTCATGCTTACACCAGTGAGCTCATAACCTTCGGTGCATGTGTACAATGCAGTGATATTAAACTTTCTAAGATCATTGTCGTATGTAATAATTGTGACGTTGTTACCGTTCAAGGGAGGACACAGTTCAATATCTGTTTGAAAAGGAAGATTTCGTCTTGAAAAATTAACCCACTGCAATTGTAAATCATGCAATAAATACATGAAATAGGCTATAGCTGTAGAATAACTGCATCAAATGAAACACATAATAAGCTATAGCTGTAGAATAACTGCATCAAATGAAACACATAATAAGCTATAGCTGTAGAATAACTGCATCAAATGAAACACATAATAAGCTATAGCTGTAGAATAACTGCATCAAATGAAACACATAATAAGCTATAGCTGTAGAATAACTGCATCAAATGAAACACATAATAAGCTATAGCTGTGGAATAACTGCATCAAATGAAACACATAATAAGCTATAGCTGTAGAATAACTGCATCAAATGAAACACATAATAAGCTATAGCTGTAGAATAACTGCATCAAATGAAACACATAATAAGCTATAGCTGTGGAATAACTGCATCAAATGAAACACATAATAAGCTATAGCTGTGGAATAACTGCATCAAATGAAACACATAATAAGCTATAGCTGTAGAATAACTGCATCAAATGAAACACATAATAAGCTATAGCTGTAGAATAACTGCATCAAATGAAACACATAATAAGCTATAGCTGTAGAATAACTGCATCAAATGAAACACATAATAAGCTATAGCTGTAGAATAACTGCATCAAATGAAACACATAATAAGCTATAGCTGTAGAATAACTGCATCAAATGAAACACATAATAAGCTATAGCTGTAGAATAACTGCATCAAATGAAACACATAACAAGCTATAGCTGTAGAATAACTGCATCAAATGAAACACCTGATAAGCTATAGCTGTAGAATAACTGCATTAAATGAAACACATAATAAGCTATAGCTGTGAAATAACTGCATCAAATGAAACACCTGATAAGCTATAGCTGTAGAATAACTGCATCAAATGAAACACATAATAAGCTATAGCTGTAGAATAACTGCATTAAATGAAACACATAATAAGCTATAGCTGTGAAATAACTGCATCAAATGAAACACATATACAAATTTCTGTACAAAAATGTTACAATTAGAACTATACCGCTTCACATTGGAAAACTCACAATTCACGTTCAAAAGATAATTTGTAGATTCGATAAGACTGGAAGAAGTAAATGGAATTTCGAATATTTCATTGTAGTCTACTGGTAAAGAAAATATACGGCCTATGTCATGTTTTGATTATGTTTGCTGTGTTTGTCACATGCTGTCCTGTATTTGCCACATATTAGCTTGTGTTTGTCGTATGTTTGTCTGCGCTTGTCACACGCATGTTGAAGTGTGTATTCATATTTTGCCGCGCCTTATAGTGTTGGCATGTAGAGTGTGTTACACTTAGCTTGTAACACCCTACATTGTGTTTGCCAAATGTTACACTGCATTAGTTCAATGTTAGACTGTATTTATCATAGGGCTATGCATGTAACATATTGATGTGTGCTTATCACATGTTGACGTGTGATTGTAACATGTTGACGTGTGCTTGTGATTGTGACATGTTCACGTGTGCTTGTCACATGTTGACCTGTATGCTTGTTACATGTTGACGTGTGCTTCTTACGTGTTGAAGCGTGCTTGTTAATTATGACATGTGCTTGCGACATATTGACGTGTGCTGGTGACATGTTGAAGTGTGCTTTTGACATGTTGACGTGTGCGTGTCACATGTTGACCTGTGTGCTTGTCACATGTTGACGTATGCTTGTCACGTGTTGACGTATTTGTTACGTGTTGACGTGTGTTTGTCACACATGCTGACGTGTGATTTGTACATGTTGACGTGTGACATGGTGACATGTGCTTGTGACGTGCTAACATGGGCTTGTCACATGTTGACGTGTGCTTGTTACGTGTTGACGTGTGCTTGTCACACATGGTGACATGTGCTTGCGACATGTTGACGTGTGCTTGTGACATGTTGAAGTGTGCTTTTGACATGTTTACGTGTGCTTGCCACATGTTGACCTGTGTGCTTGTCACATGATGACGTGTGCTTGTCACGTGTTGACGTATTTGTACGTGTTGACGTGTACTTGTCACACAAGTTGACGTGTAATTTTTACATGTTGACGTATGGTATTGTAACATGTGCTTGTGGCATGCTGGAATGGGCTTGTCACATGTTGACATGTTCGTGTCACGTGTTAACGTGTGATTGCCACGTGTTGACATGTACTTATCACACATGTTGATGTGTGCTTTTCACATGTTGACGTGTGACATGTTGACATGTGCTTGCGACATGTTGATATGTTTTTCAAGTTGACATTTTGACATGTGCTTGTGACATCTTGCTGTGTACTTGTCACATATTGATGTGTGCTTGTGACATCTTGATGTGTGATTGTAAGATGTACACGAGTGTAACATGTTCACATGTTGACCTGTGTGCTTGTCATATGTCGACGTGTGCTCGTCACGTGTTGACATGTGCGTGTTGCGTGTTAACGTGTGCTTGTCACACATGTTGACGTGTGCTTGTCACACATGTTGACGTGTGACATGTGCTTGTGATAAATTTAAGTGTGTCTTTGTCATGACATGTTGACGTGTGCTTGTGACATGTTGACGTGTGCTTGTGAAATGTTGACGTGTGCTTTTGACACGTTCACGGGTGATTGTGACATGTTGATGTGTGCTTCTCACGTGTTGACGTGTGCTAGTTGCGAGGTGAAGTGTACTTGTCACATGTTGATGTGTTTTTGTCACATGTTGACGTGTGCTTGTCAAATTTTGGACTGTTTTAGTC
>JAIGNY010002899.1:367500-830000 GCA_020152595.1 Chiridota heheva | reverse complement strand
AAGAAGAAGAAGACTTGAAGAAGAAGAAGACTTGAAGAAGAAGAAGAAGAAGAAGACTTGAAGAAGAAGAAGACTTGAAGAAGAAGAAGACTTGAAGAAGAAGAAGACTTGAAGAAGAAGAAGACTTGAAGAAGAAGAAGAAGAAGAAGAAGAAGAAGAAGAAGACTTGAAGAAGAAGAAGAAGAAGAAGAAGAAGAAGAAGAAGAAGAAGAAGAAGAAGAAGAAGAAGAAGAAGAAGAAGAAGAAGAAGAAGAAGAAGAAGAAGAAGAAGAAGAAGAAGAAGAAGAAGAAGAAGAAGAAGAAGAAGAAGAAGAAGAAGAAGAAGAAGAAGAAGAAGAAGAAGAAGAAGAAGAAGAAGAAGAAGAAAAAGAAGAAGAAGAAGAAGGAAGAGAAGAAGAAGAAGAAGAAGAAGAAGAAGAAGAAGAAGAAGAAGAAGAAGAAGAAGAAGAAGAAGAAGAAGAAGAAGAAGAAGAAGAAGAAGAAGAAGAAGAAGAAGAAGAAGAAGAAGAAGAAGAAGAAGAAGAAGAAGAAGAAGAAGAAGAAGAAGAAGAAGAAGAAGAAGAAGAAGAAGAAGAAGAAGAAGAAGAAGAAGAAGAAGAAGAAGAAGAAGAAGAAGAAGAAGAAGAAGAAGAAGAAGAAGAAGAAGAAGAAGAAGAAGAAGAAGAAGAAGAAGAAGAAGAAGAAGAAGAAGAAGAAGAAGAAGAAGAAGAAGAAGAAGAAGAAGAAGAAGAAGAAGAAGAAGAAGAAGAAGAAGAAGAAGAAGAAGAAGAAGAAGAAGAAGAAGAAGAAGAAGAAGAAGAAGAAGAAGAAGAAGAAGAAGAAGAAGAAGAAGAAGAAGAAGAAGAAGAAGAAGAAGAAGAAGAAGAAGAAGAAGAAGAAGAAGAAGAATAAGAAGAAGAAGAAGAAGAAGAAGAAGAAGAAGAAGAAGAAGAAGAAGAAGAAGAAGAAGAAGAAGAAGAAGAAGAAGAAGAAGAAGAAGAAGAAGAAGAAGAAGAAGAAGAAGAAGAAGAAGAAGAAGAAGAAGAAGAAGAAGAAGAAGAAGAAGAAGAAGAAGAAGAAGAAGAAGAAGAAGAAGAAGAAGAAGAAGAAGAAGAAGAAGAAGAAGAAGAAGAAGAAGAAGAAGAAGAAGAAGAAGAAGAAGAAGAAGAAGAAGAAGAAGAAGAAGAAGAAGAAGAAGAAGAAGAAGAAGAAGAAGAAGAAGAAGAAGAAGAAGAAGAAGAAGAAGAAGAAGAAGAAGAAGAAGAAGAAGAAGAAGAAGAAGAAGAAGAAGAAGAAGAAGAAGAAGAAGAAGAAGAAGAAGAAGAAGAAGAAGAAGAAGAAGAAGAAGAAGAAGAAGAAGAAGAAGAAGAAGAAGAAGAAGAAGAAGAAGAAGAAGAAGAAGAAGAAGAAGAAGAAGAAGAAGAAGAAGAAGAAGAAGAAGAAGAAGAAGAAGAAGAAGAAGAAGAAGAAGAAGAAGAAGAAGAAGAAGAAGAAGAAGAAGAAGAAGAAGAAGAAGAAGAAGAAGAAGAAGAAGAAGAAGAAGAAGAAGAAGAAGAAGAAGAAGAAGAAGAAGAAGAAGAAGAAGAAGAAGAAGAAGAAGAAGAAGAAGAAGAAGAAGAAGAAGAAGAAGAAGAAGAAGAAGAAGAAGAAGAAGAAGAAGAAGAAGAAGAAGAAGAAGAAGAAGAAGAAGAAGAAGAAGAAGAAGAAGAAGAAGAAGAAGAAGAAGAAGAAGAAGAAGAAGAAGAAGAAGAAGAAGAAGAAGAAGAAGAAGAAGAAGAAGAAGATTTTTGAGCGATTTTTTTTCTTAACCATCAACTTTTGAGGGGTAATTTGAAGAAGAAAAAGTGGTAAAAAACGAGGGAAATCAGTTAAAAAGCGAGGGACTTTATTGCGTACACGCGATAATGACGTCATTGCCTTGAGAATGGGACAAAAGTATCTATGACGTTATGAAATGTAGATGTGTATTATGTTGTATGTGAACATCGACCAGTCTAGGACTGTCCGGAGAGAGCCGCCATGATGACGGAACGTCGACGAACCTTGCGCCGTGCCAAAGTACTACTTAAATCCGATTTCGCCCGAGTTATATTGCCCTATGCGAAGTTGACGAAAATACAGTCGCTACTCCCGTCTAACATCAGGCAACTCTAGCGTATCAAGGGTAAGCAATGTGTGTTTTCTTCCTTGAATGTTAGCGTGTACATTCTATACCATCATCCTGGGATAATTTCAAGCAATTCATAAACCAATCTATCAATTCACATGTTATTGTCAGTCATCAACTTAAAAAAAAAACCTGAAACACACTTACCATATTCAAATCTTAAAGTGATTACAGTGACAGATATATATGAGCAAGACACTAATGAATGACGCAACCCCGTACCTTCGGGCCTTAGGATCAGGCTCATATTCCACTACCCCTGCTCTTTTCCTAAACGACGATTGGCCTCTCCTGTTTCTCTTCTTACAGTGAGTCATGGTAATCAAACACGCAGTATGCACACGATGTAGTAATACAGCACGGTAAGTATAACACGAAATGTCAACACGTTATAATTGATATAACTCAATATATGATAACACGTTGTGGTTGTTAGTGTAGCGGACAAACGCTAACGAATGAATGATAAAACAAAATCTTCAACCCGCTTTTTAAATGTTCAGTCTTAAATGGCATTCAATACTGTTGCCATATATGGTCATCACACCACTATTAATTGACCAATCTGATTGATTCGAAATGACATAATTATGTTACGTGTGTAATCGACCAATACCATTATTTAATATTAGTCTTTCATCCCTTATCCCATAGTGCCATGGTAACAAACATCAAGGACATTTAATCAAAGGATTTATCTTGATCCAATAATGAATAAACAAACGTGGATTATGAATGTGTTTTCTTATTATTTCGCCATGCATAATCATTGATCGATCTATTCTTGACCGCCTAAACAGTCCTCATCTTAACAAATAATTTTACCCCATTATCATATAATTCAACTTTTACCACCTTATTATTAAACACGCATTATGTACAGAAATGATGTATCCGATCGGTTCTCTTTGTCAAACACAAGGACATTTAAACAAAGGATCTATGTTGATCCAATATTGAATAAACAAACATAAATTATGAATACTTTTTCTCATACTATTGATATCGATTTGCCACGCAAACAGGTTTCATCTTAACAGATAGTTTTACATCATTATTATATAATCCAAATTTTACCACCCTATTAATAAACGCGCCGTACGAAATGATGTATCGACTGGTTCTCTTTGTCAAACACAAGGACATTTAAACAAAGGATCTATATTAATCCAATATTGAATAAATAAACATGGATTATGAATAGGTTTTTATACTATTGATATCGATTTGCCATGCAAACAGGTTTCATCGTTTCAGATAGTTTTACCCCATTATTATACATCAAATAATCAAACTTTTATCCACCTATTATTTAACACGCCGTACGAAATGATGTATCGATTGGCTCTACAACATTTTAGCTCCCATTATTATACATCATATAATCAATAATTAAGGCTTACAAACCCACGTAACAGCGGATAGCAAAAAATACGCATGATGTACACAAACTGTATATCCTACATTGAAAAATAAAGCCCGTGACGAAAGATATAACTTAGTAAAATTGCGCCCGGTTTCTTCTACAGTTAGAAGTTTAATGCATGTCCTGAAATGACCCCAGAAGCAGCACCGATTAACGGCACTTGGTGTATACATATAGATCTAAAGTGAAATTTATCAAAGGAAACGGACCAATACCACAGTCAGCAAAATTGACACCTAATATAACGGTAAATTGGAGAGAAAAAGAAGGATGCGGAATAAATCCTTTTTTTTTTCTTCAGTTTATTGCCTCGCGGGAGAAATAAAAATCAAAACTTTGTTTTCTTTATCCAGGATAAATGTACAGAATGACCCCAGCAATAATATTTGTTCTGACGTCATACTCCAACATCTGTTGGTTGGAGTTAGCCCTATACAGACAGTCCATAATCAAATAAATCAATACAGGACAGAGGATTTTCTTTTTGTGAGATGCTCTTGTGTATTATCGATGTGTGTGTGTAAGCATACCTTGATGACGTATTTACCTCAGATGACTTTCAATAATTTGAAAAAACCACAGTCCCTCAATATATTAGTCAAAATGGACGTCTTTTCATATGTGATGCTTGAACGGGCAGTGGTAAGCCCAGTTGATTTCAGTTATTTTCCTAACCGAAAGTTCTTAACAACTCCTGCATCAATATATGCATACATTGATATCTTATGAAACTAAAAAAAAGCTCAGACACGAATTTTGTACAAGGAACGTCCGCCTCGGAAAAGGTCAGAGAAAGGTCACGGAGGTGACGGTTTAAACGTGTTAGAATATGCCGTAGGCAAAACACAGTCCAAACCAGCAAGGACATGAAGAAAATGTCTAATGGGACAAGGTTTTGACAAGGTCGAACAGGGATGGGTGTGGTGAAAATGTCTAATGGGCCAAGGCTAGCTGGGACAAGGCCAAAGAGACGGCCATGTGAGGGAAATGTCACTAGGTAATGGCAACAAAGTTGTTGTTTTTTTCTCAAAAAGAATGTAAATGCTGTCAGGAGCATCATCAACCACACAATCAAGAGCTCCGTGGTCGAGACTACCCTATGATGCAAGTGAAATTATATACAATGTTGATAACCGTAGTTAAAATAAGTACATTTCGATAATATCATGTATTCAACAAAAATATTGTGGGTCAACTGTACGAAATTAAAAGCAATTTGTTTTGAACCTACACTATCACAATGATGAAGGAAGACACCTGCACAACGAGAATGATGCGAAAGAAGGCGCCTAAAAGACGTCACATTATACTGCAATTGCGCTTCTCCATTTTTTACTATTGAAACAGTGTTGTAGCATCTTTGTACCCGCAATGAAGAACATGTTCCTAATTCTATGCAAATTGTTGTATTACATGAAGTATACAATGGAACTGAAACAAACGCGATATTTATTTTTAGTCTAGAGATAAGGGAAAAAATCAATACTGTATTCTGCTGGAGACAACATTATTCAATGAACAAACTTTTTTTCTTATGATGATACTGCATGACGATTTTCAAAGGTTTACGAATCATAGTAAAAAATCAATATCAGTCGCTATTAATGTAAAGTGTCTTATGTTATTGAGTTTTTGTGAGGATGAGAAAATATTCATTTTTTTTTTTTTTTTTCATTTATTTTTATGATTAACTACAGTTTTGTACTTCTTTTTGTTATATATTTTCTCAAGGACGTTAAAAAGGATCAATTTAAAGGATAAAATTGATATCGTATAGAGTTGTAGAAAGGAGGTTTTAAAGCATTTTTTAATATTGAAGTATATTTTGTTTGTCATAAACTATAGACCAATATACTTAGAGTAAAAGTAAAGACATTTTTTTTACAATCCACCCTGTGCGAATAAGATCTACAATTTTTTGTGCAATTTTACCAAAATAAGAAAGAAAAAAAGACTTCTATCAAATGCTTCAATTTTAGCGCCAGCTTCAGAATTTTCAATTTGGCGGTAAATTTAATTGTTTTACCTATAATTCATGTAATGTGATTTGTCAGAGAGAAAGCGCGGGAATCTTAGACTGTTTTGTACTCTTAATTTATACTCAGTATTTGTGTTAAGATCAAATCAAAGATTGCGGTAAAATCTACTTTTACTGTACCTTTTGTAACATTTTGTAGCTTAAAACCAATATGCATGACTTTTCTTAGCATGATTGATCATATAAATTCTTTCATGCAGCTAGGGAACGGAGGGGACAGATTGCCTTAAGAAATTCACGGGCAATTTAGGGGCACTACCAGATGCCCATTGGGATTAGGCATTTTTTTCTCTCCTGTAGGCCTTAGTCAGTTAATATAATAATGAACACTTACAATTATTTCGCTACAGTGCTTATAAAGACTCTAAGAAAAAAATAAGACCTGTTCCAGCCTAAAATGCCATAACGGTAGGGCCAATTTTTGCTCAAACATTATAACTCGAGCGGACAGAAGTGCGTTTTTACGCGCAAAATGGCGTCTACGGGGAAATAACGTAATATATGATAGCTATCTAACTTCAAATTGTATGAGCGCATGATAAGCTCAATTACACCATACGTAAGTACCCAATGTATGTAAACAACCAAGCAATTTTTCCTACAATTAATCCCCCGTAGACCTCTTTTTTCGCATTAAAGTGTAATTCTGTCCAATCATTCCCCGTTAGACGCCAGTTTTGTCCTCTCGAATAAAAGTTCAGCAAAAAACTGCCTCAAATGACAGTGTTTTAGAAAAATTGTTCCTCAAATGATGAGTTTCAGAAAAAATGTCTCCTCAAATCACTCACGTTTTCAAAATATCGTTGCTCAAGTTTTGCTCCCTGTGCAAAATCAATGGGATTTGAAAATGAAATTTCGTTCTTAAATCGTACACGTTTTCATAAAAGGTCTTCTAAAACCACACCGTTTAAAAGATATCGCCGTTCAAATCTTACCTATTTTCAAAAACATGTTCTCAAACATCCTTTTTCTCAATTGTCAAGTACAATGTCTTCACGAATGATGTGACTCGGTAAATTGTGACGATATTATCCCGATATTATCGATAATCGTGACATGGCAATTTATCTATATTATTTTTACAGTTTAAACTCTTTGACAAATCTAAGCTTCTAATTAACAGATTATCAGGGTGTATTGTTTTGAAAATGACCAATCAGAAGTTAGCAATGCAAAGGAACTATATGAATCTCATGAATCTAAATGAATCTCAGGGGCCGCTATACAGGTAGTGGCCAATCAGAAGCTCCGTCGTCGAGAATATCTTGTGACGGAAATCCGATGACCCAGATGGAAAATCTCAGGGGCCGCTATACAGACCCCGACCAATCAGAAGCCAGCAAAGGATTCTATGGAACAGTCGAGAATATCCTGTGACGAAATCCGATGACCCAGAGGAAAACATCTCAGGGGCCGCTTTACAGGTAGTGACCAATCAGAAGCTCCACCGTCGAGAATATCTTGTGACGGCAATCCGATGACCCAGAGGAAAAAATCTCAGAGCCCGCTATACAGGTAGTGGCCAATCAGAAGCACCGTCGTCGAGAATATCTTGTGACGGCAATTCGATGACCCAGAGGAAAAATCTCAGGGGCCGCTATACAGGTAGTGACCAATCAGAAGCACCGTCGTCGAGAATATCTTGTGACGGCAATTCGATGACCCAGAGGAAAAATCTCAGGGGCCGCTATACAGGTAGTGACCAATCAGAAGCTCCATCGTCGAGAATATCTTGTGACGGCAATCCGATGACCCAGAGGAAAAAATCTCACAGGCCGCTATACAGGTAGTGGCCAATCAGAAGCACCGTCGTCGAGAATATTTTGTGACGGCAATCCGATGACCCACAGGGAAAATCTCAGGGGCCACTATACAGGTAGTGGCCAATCAGAAGCTCCGTCGTCGAGAGTATCTTGTGACGCAATCCGGTGACCAAGAGGGAAAATCTCAGGGGCAGCTATACAGACCCGGACCAATCAGAAGCCAGCAATGGTATCTATAAATATTCATGAGAAATTAGTTGCATGACTGGAATGCTGGCTTCTGATTGGTCCGGGTATGTATAGTGGCCCCTTACTACTTATATTGGGTATTTTACATCCAGTCTTCAGCAGTTAAGGTTATATAGAGATAATCCACCTGTGAAGAACTGATGGACGAGGACCCGCCGGGAATTGAACCAGGGACATCTAACTTGGCAATGTCATGATATGATTACTAGACCAAGTATTTGTTTATTTTAAGCTTTGAGATAAATAAACAAAGTCATTAATGATGACCAACCTGTGAAACATTCTTTGCAACTGTTGCGATTGAGAAGGAATGCATCTTTGTGCTGGGATGCTATTACAGACAATAAACAAAAGAACTTTGGTTTATGAAAGGGTATAATTCACAACAGTATAAAAGAGATCAATTTAATAGAAATTTACAGGTTGTGGGTCCAGTCAAGTTATTTATCTTTTATTTCAAAATTAATCAAATATGATATTATAACAATATAAGTATATGCACACTATAATGACATAAGCATGCCACATAAGAAGCAAAACTGGCATGCACTTGTACAGATTTCAAAAGTTCAAGATTTTGCACTAAGCCCCACCCACTCATGAATATGCATGATATCAACACCAAAAACAATAGGGACCATCTTTGAGTCATGAATAATCAATGTGCCAAATTTGACATGCCAGTGATGTATGGTTTACGAGATACCGTGTTTACAAGCTGTTGTCAGTAAAACCACATTATGCCTCGCCCACAAATCATATCAGTGATACTAAACGGTTTTATAAGATGGGCATCTACACCAACCCAAACACCTTATCTATGCCAAAGGAGATGCAAAACAGATATATGAAAATATGAACATTTGAAGATTTTTACATTTTGCCCCATCCACTCATTAGTATGCATGATATCGATACTACACACAATAGGGGCCATCTATCTGTCTATGGGTCATGATGCATCTACAGTATGTGCCAAATATAACATGGCATATATGTACTGTTCAGGAGATACTGTGTTTACAAGCAAACCGTCACCGACATACACATCCATACATACATGAGCAGCCTAGGTTCCTGATACTGATAGTATCGGAACCAAAAAGTATCACAAATATACAATTTAAGAAGTTTTAGAAAGATTCAAAATCTTACCATGGTTTCTGTCGAACATTTCAGCCAGCAAATATAACAGGACAAGGTATTTCATTGTGCTTATGTTAACAAATAATGCGTTCAGACGCAAGGATTATAATGAACAAAATGTTTTTATGATACATAACATGATACCTTTCGAGAGCATTTCTAAAAAACGCAGCACGAAAGCCTTCAAGTGCCATAAATTTCGCATTCTTTAAAGGAATATATTCCCGTAAATTTTACATTTCGTATAAATGATAGAGTAATTCCATTAGCGGGACATCTTTGAAATGGGCCATTTAGGGCTAAACTTAGTATTTGGACCCTGGTCATAAACTAACCAACTAACGTGTCCTCCCTCATCTTCTATGTAAAGTTTAAAAGGTGCCCCTTTTCCAGTTTTCATGCTTTTACAGAGATAAAAAAAAGTGTTATTTTAAATATTGAAAATAAATTCAAGTCCTCTATAATATTTTTTTCCGGACAAATTGAAGAAAATACCACAAACATCAAGCAAATACCCAATATTTCACTCGTGGGCGCCTTTAATTTGGGTTCTCGAGGGGGTGGCACACGCTCTGAGGGGCACTTTCAACTATCGTATTTTCAAAGCATGTAGCACAGCAATATAGCTTAAAATGGTCAACCCTCTTTCCTCCTGCCCCCCCCCCTCACCCCCACGGAAAATTTCTAAACTTTCATAGGTTCGAACATGACTAGTGACCCATTTTCCCTTCTTTTTTTATTTACAGCTTCAAAAATTCAAGATCTTGTGGTCCAAAGGTCGGTGAAATATAACGATTTTATTGAAATTTACAACAATTGCTGAATTGAAAAATGTATATATCATAATTCTTGAAATCAAGGATTTAGATTTATAGATCATGATTGGTAAATGAATCTAAATACTTAATGTCTAAAATAATGTGAAAAGCAGAAGGGTCCTTATGGAGGCCATCATTTTTTGCAGTTAAGAAAAAGATATGTATCTATTTTTAGTATAAATTAGACCAGATGGCCCAAATTCATATCCAGTCTTCAGCGAACCAGTGGCAAGTGTCCCATTGTATGTTTTTCTAGAACCCAAATTACAGATGCTTCGCGAGCGAAATTTTTGGTATTTTGCTTGATGGTTGTTACTTTCTTCAATCTGTCATTAAAAAGATCAATCATAATAAGGGGATTAAATATATTTTAATATTTTAAATAACATTTGTTTTATCTCTGTCAATCTGTAAAGAGATTTTAAGCTTTACAAAGAAGATGGGAAGAGGGCACGTCAGCTTATGTCATTACAATGGCCCGGTACAAATAAAAGGTTTTGTTCTGCATGGCCCATTTTAAAGATGCCCACTAATGGAATTTGAGGTTACTTGCATACTCTAAAAAGGCCCTATTTCAATCTTTAAATAAAAATCACATATATATATATATATATATATATATATATATATATATATATATATATATATATATATATATATATATATATATATTTAAATAAAATATATATATATATATATATATATATATATATATATATATATATATATATATATATATATATATATATATATATATATATATATATATATATATATATATATATATATATATATATATATATATATATATATATATATATATATATATATATATATATATATATATATATATATATATATATATATATATATATATATATATATATATATATATATATATATATATATATATATATATATATATATATATATATATATATATATGAAGGAAAAAAGGTTTTCAGTGTTTGAAAGGATAATGTTCCTTCTCTAGAAGAGCACTTGTCCTTTTTGAAAGAGCATGTTTCCTTCTGAAAAAGCGCATTTTCGCTCAAAAAAGGGCACTTTTCCTCTCTGAATAGGGCACTTTTTAAACTTTAGAGAAAGATTAAGGGAGGGTATGTGCCCCCTGTGCTTCCCGGTTCTGCCGCCTATGATGATGACACTTACCACTGAAACGCTGAAGACTGTATGTGAATTTGGACCATAATGACCCTTTCTTTGCTTTTCACATTATTTTAGACATTAAAGTATATATTCCTTTTCATGGCCAATACAATCTAATGGCTAATCTTGATGTATACGTCAAAATCCTTACAATTTCAAGACTCGTGATATAAATTTTCCAATTTTGTAGATTTTGGTATAAAATTGTTCTATTTTACCGATATTTTGAACCAAGTATATTCGGACCGATAAAAGCTTAGAAAATTTCCAAAGGTGTTGGGGGGAGGACCTAGGGAATAGGGGTGGAGGGCCAAGGGAATAGGGGTGGAGGGCCCAGGGGATAGAGATGGAGGGCCCAGGGGTAGGGGTGGAGGGCCCAGGGGATAGGTTGGAGGCCCCAGGGAGATAGGGGTGGAGGGCCCAGGGGATAGGAGTTGAGGGCCCAGGGGTGGAGGTGGAGGGTCCAGAGGATAGGGTGGAGGGCCAAGGGGAACGGGGTGGAGGGCCAAGCGGATAGGGGTGCAGGGCCCAGGGAGCTAGGTTTGGAGGGTCCAGGAGGATAGGGGTGGAGGGTCCAGGAGGATAGGGGTGGAAAAGTGTTGACCCTATAAAGTTATACTGCTGTACTACATGCTTTGAAAATACGACAATTGGAAAGCGCCCCTTAGTCTTGTTTTTTTATATTTTAGAATATACATAAGAATTGAGGCTTTGGACCTGCCTTTATGACATCCGGTAATAATGGCACCTGGGCGTTCCCATATACAACAATGGCACCTAGGCGTTCGCATATACAACAATGGCACCTGGGCGTTTTTATATACAACAATGGCACCTGGGCATTTCCATATACAACAATGGCACCAGATTTACACCTTCACATGATCTTCTCAGAAGCCGAGGTTTTGTTTGAAATACTGATTTCTTCTGGTTGTAATAATGGTATCCAGGTATCCAATATATCTTTTAGAAGGAAGTGAGTTCAAACAGGGAGTTCCTTGTTTCATTGTCGAAAACAGGACGTGTGATGGAAAGGTTAACATACCCGTCACTTAAAAGAATAATATACAATGTACAAATTTAGTTACACAGAAAAAAACTCGTTGGCCAGGTCAAGTTTGCATAGATCCTGTAGAAGAATCTAATATATGGAACTCTGATTTTTCCTTCTGGGATTTGGGGGAGCAAGGGGGAACTCAAATAACTCAGATTTTCCCTTCTGGGATTTGGGGGAGCAAGGAGGAATTTGCCTGCAGTACTTTACTCCGAATCGATATCTATTGTATGGTTATTTTTTTGTATCTTAGCTTGTATTTTTTATTCGCCACCCCCTAATTTTGACTTTGTCCCCCAACCCCCACACTTTCGATAGGCGGTTCCCGCCTATCATTGTGTACACGTCCATTTTGACATGATCCTTAATGTATTAAGGGTTTTGGAAACAAATTAGATTTAAAATTAATTATTTGCTCCCTGAATATCCAAGTGCCTCTTTCTCCCACTTTAATAATCCAAAACTGCATTGATTTTGATGCTATGCCAATTTTCGCGAATTTATTAGGAAATTTTTAGAAAATCTTGATAAATTCTTTGAAAATTTTCAAAAAATTCAACATTTTTCTTTCAGTTTTACCATGATTAATAATTTCTCAATTTTGCCTCCCAATTGGAGAGAAAGTATACAATCGGGAAGGTGAAATCCTCTCAAGGGAAAATATTTTTCAAATGGCATATATCTTAATTTGAGATCATCAGTAAATCTTATATTTTAGTACACCCCAGTCAAAATGGCCTATTAATGTGCTTGTGATAAAATATTATCTTTTTGGACTTGCCCACAAACTCTAGTTTCTTGTTCCTGTTTAGCACCCTCGTTATTGATTGGTTTTCAACTTTTCCCGGCCTCCCAAAGGGTTTTGTCCCAATGCCATCACCAGGGACTTTGTATATGTGGCTGTACATAGGCAGATAGGTGCGCGTCGGAAAACTTTGAATGGGGTGTTAAGTTTTTTCCGACAAACTGGGTGTAAAATGTTAATTTGTCGAAATATATGCACGCATGTAGTTGTTATACAAGTTGGTTTGGTTTTTATCAATTAATATCGATCATGTGGCTCATCCACGGGCATCTGTTTGAATAAACCTAAGTCAAAAGAAGCAAACATGTGCAGCGTTTAAAAAAAGGTGATAAACATGGCGAGTCTCTCTTCGTTTGTAAAAAAATCCATAATCCCCCAACATGTGATGAATTTTCTTGATGAGCATGATATTTTATAAATGATTTCCAACATAGCTTTCGATTTTTTTCGAATTTTTCATTAATATTCACAAAATATGCAAATGAGCTATCACGTGATACCAATGCTGCTTCTGATTGGTCACTACCTGTATAGCCGCCTCTGAGATTTTTTCCTCTGGATCATCGGATTGCCGTCACAGGATATTCTTCACGACGGAGCTTCAGATTGGTCAGGGTCTGTATTGTGGCCTCTGAGATTTTCCATCTGGGTCATCGGATTGCCTTCACAGGATATTCTCGACGACAGAGCTTCTAATTGGTCGGTATCTGTATAGATACGCAGGATACCGTAGGAGGCAAGCCATGGTAGCTCTTTTTTATCCTTCCGCCCTCATTAGGGTTTCATCGGATCTTGAGTTACGAATGTTGGCATTCAGCAGTGTGGTCTAATTGAATCACCCGATTGTCGTAAACGAACCTGTCCGTTGCATGTAAGGGGATTTGTAAGATGAAGGGTTTAATACCCGTACGGGAGGGTTGTGAGATCGGGCTGAATGACGCGTTTTGTATAGATCAGTCGATATTCCTTGGTGACGCCTCTGGTGAGAACTTTACCGGGACCGTCTCTCTGGATGCGGTGAGAGTACGATGACTTCTTCATCATCGTTCCAAGCCCATATTTTTTTACATTCAATACTGTTGCCATATATGGTCATCACACCACTATTAATTGACCAATCTGATTGGTCAAAAATGACATAATTCTATTACGCATGTAATGTATAATATCGTCACAATTAACCAAGTCACATTATTCG
This sequence comes from Chiridota heheva, assembly GCA_020152595.1. Classification (NCBI taxonomy): domain Eukaryota; kingdom Metazoa; phylum Echinodermata; class Holothuroidea; order Apodida; family Chiridotidae; genus Chiridota; species Chiridota heheva. The sequence continues at coordinate 816,190 of JAIGNY010002899.1, read as the reverse complement.
AAAAGACATTGTACTTGGCAATCAAAAACAGCAAACTTGTCATGATTGAGAACATATTTTTGAAAATAGGTAAGATATGAGCTACGATATTTTTTAAACGGTGTGATTTCAGAAGACGTTTTTTGAAAAAGTTTACGATTTGAAAACGAAATTTTATTTTCAAATCCTATTGACTTTGCACAGGGAGCAAAATTGAGCGACGATATTTTGAAACGTTAATGATTTGAGAAGACAATTTTTTCTGAAACTCCTCATTTGAGAAACAATTTTTCTGAAACTCATCCGTTGAGAAACAATTTTTCTGAAACACTGTCCTTTGAGGCAGTTTTTTGCTCAATTGTTTTTCATTTGAAAGGACAAAACTGGCGTCTAACAGGGAATGACAAGACAGAACTGCGCTTTAATGCGAAAAAAACTACGGGGAGAAATGGCGTTAACAGGGGAAGGACAGGGAACTGCGCTTTAATGCAAAAAACGGGGGTCTACGGGGGCTTAATCGTGGGAAAATTGGACAAAACTACGTTTTTAACGGGGAAAATGGCGTCAACGATGGGCTTCATTGTGGGACTATTCGGACAGAACTGCGCTTTAATGCGAAAAAAGGGGTCTACGGGGAGCTTAATCGTAGGAATAATCAGACAAAACTACTTTTTAACGGAAAAATGGCGTCAACGGGGGAATGACAGGACAGAACTGCACTTTAATGCAAAAAAGGGGATCTACGGGAGCTTAATTGTGGGACTATTGGAACAAAACTATGTTTTAACGGGAAAAATGGCGTCAACGGGGGGCTTCATCGTGGGACTATTCAGACAGAACTTCATTTCAACGCGAAAAAGGGGTGGGATTTGATTCCAAACCACACCCTCCTGAACTTTTTTCTTCAAACATTACATTTGAGCATGCACTTTTGCAATTTCGCGTCATTTAAAAACCATTTTTAAATTCCAATGATTTACACAGGGCGTCAAATTTAAGAAGGCGTTCTTTTTTTTGACGTGTAATTTGAGAAACAGTTTTGAAATTCCTTGACTTTTGAGCGATCTTTTTTCTCAACCATCAACTTTTGAGAGGATAATTTGAAGAAAAAAAGTGGTAAAAAACAAGGGAAATGAGTTAAAAAGCGAGGGACTTTATTGCGTACACGCGATGATGACGTCATTACCTTGAGAATGAGACAAAAGTATCTATGACGTCATGAAATGTAGATGTGTATTATGTTTTATGTAAACATCGACCAGTCTAGGACTGTCCGGAGAGAACCGCCACGACGACGGGACGTCGATGAACCTTGCGCCGTGCCAAAGCACTACTTAAACCCGATTTTGCCCGAGTTATATTGCCCTATGCGAGGTTAACGAAAATACAGTATCAAGGGTAAGCAAGGTGTGTTTTCTTTCTTGTTGGCGTGTACATTATATACAATCATCCTGGGATAATTTCAAGCAATTCATAAACCAATCTATCAATTCACATGTTATTGCCAGTCATCAACTTAAAAAAATTAAAAAAATCTGAAGCACTATCCCACATTTAAATCCCAAGGTAATTACAGTGGCAGATATATATAAGCAAGACACTAATAAATGACGCAACCACGTACCTTCGGGCCTTAGGATCAGGCTCATATTCCACCACCTCTGCTGTTCTCCTAAACGACGATTGGCCTCTTCTGTTTCTCTCCTTATAGTGAGTCATGGTAATCAAACACGCAGTATGCACACAATGTGTAGTAATACACCACAGTAAGTATAACACGAAATGTCTAATTGATATAATTCAATATATAATAACACGTTGTAGTTGTTAGTGTAGCTGACGAATACTAACGAATGAATGATAAAACAAAATCTTCAGCCCGCTTTTAAATGTTCAGTCTTGAATGACATTCAACACTGTTGCCATATATGGTCATCACACCACTATTAATTGACCAATCTGATTGATTCAAAATGACATAATTCTGTTACGTATGTAGTGGACGAATACCATTTTAAGTATTAGTCTTTCATCCCTTATCCCATAATGCCATGGTAACAGACATCAAGGACATTTAAACAAAGGATCTATATTAATCCAATATTGAATAAATTAACATGGATTATGAATGGGTTTTTATACTATTGATATCGATTTGCCACGCAAACAGGTTTCACCGTAACAAATAGTTTTACCCCATTATCATACATCAAATAATCAAACTTTTATCCACCTATTATTAAACTTGCCGTACGAAATGATGTATTGATTGGCTCTACAACATTTTAACTCCCATTATTATACATCATATAATCAATAATTAAGGCTCACAAACCCACGTAACAACGGATAGCAAAAAATACGCATGATGTACACAATCTGTATATCCTACATTAAAGAATAAAGCCCGTGACGAAAGATATAACTCAGTCAAATTGCGCCCGGTTTCTTCTACAGTTACAAGTTTAATGCATGTTCTGAAATGACCCCAGAAGCAGCACCGATTAACGGTACTTGGTACATACTTATAGATCTAAAGTGAAATTTAACAAAGGAAACAGACCAATACCACAGACATCAAAATTGAAACATAATATAACAGTAAATTGGGAAAAAATGATGCGAAATAAATCTTTTTTTCAATCCATTGCCTCGCGGGAGAAATAAAAAATCAAAACTTTTTTTCATCCAGGATAAATGTGCAGGGTGACCCTAGCAATCATGTTTGTTCTGACGTCATACTCCAAGATATTTCGTGTTGGTTGGAGTAGCCCTATACAGACAGTCCATAATAAAATCAATCAATTCAGGACAGAGGAAAAGTGGAATCAACGCATGGTATGTTTCCAGTGGCCAAAGAAATACGCCCTTTGGTTATCTACCAAATGGAATGTCGATCGATGGAGCTGACTGGATTATTGGTTGTTTACATACATTGGGTACTTACGTATAGTGTAATTAAGCTTATCATAGCGCTCATACAATTTGAAGTTAAATAGCTATCATATATTACTTTTCTTTCTTACAAACTCTCTCTCTCTAAGTGCCGAGTCCGGAAGAGACATTGACGATCATGGCCCTCCAGTAACTTCTGTTTAGAGCTAAATGCATACACTTATTGTTACTTAGGCTGTTGTTGGTTGCCCAGTTGTTTAAGCTTTTGACATATTTAACTCGCTGCCTTCCTCTACTTCTTTTCCCCTCAATTTTCCCACATATTGCAAGCTCCAACCCACCCTCCTGATAAATTTGCCCGAAAAATTCCATCTGTCTCCTTCTGTTGGCATTGAGTAGGGATCTGTCCATGCCTTAGGCTATCAGGACATCATCATTTGTTTTCCTTTCTGTCCAAGATATTTTCAGCATTTTTCTAATGAACCAAATTTCCGTAGCTTCTAATCTTTTCTGGATGTCACTGGTAATTGTCCAGCATTCACAGCCATAGAGAAGAGTAGACCATACATATGCCTTCAAGACACTGACTTTTTTTTGTATCAAAACGTTTTGTATAAAAGATCTTAATTTTCTGAACACGTCCAAGTTAACAATTTACTGCCCCCATATCAGTCAGCATATCGCAAAGGCTTTAGTACAGACACAGCGTTGCTTAAAGTTATTAATGGCATTTTATTAAACATGGATCACAAAAAAAATTACTATCTTCGTTATGCTGGACCTCTCTGCGGCTTTCGACACGGTTGACCATAGTATTTATACGGTTGCCCATGATATTTTGCTAAATGTTCTCAGTAACAGCTTCGGCGTAAAGGACAATGTAAAATCTTGGTTCGATAGTTATCACTGACCCCGAACCCAGAGTGTTCTAGACAATGAGAGCTTCTCAAATAAACAAGCGCTTTATCAAAGTGTACCACAAGGATCATGTGCCGGTCCTGTGCTTTACACGGTTTATGCAAATACCCTTTCCAAGACAATTTCAAAACACCTCCCACAAGTCTTGGGCTATGCGGATGACCACGCCCCATACATTGCGTTTCAAGCGGGAGACGACACTTTGGAGCGTGATGCTGTTTCTGCCATGGAAGGTTGTTTGCGTAATGTTAAACTTTGGATGACTCATAATTGTTTAAAGATGAATAATGCTAACACGAAATTCATCATTTTTGGATCTCGCAAGCAGATCGCTAAACTTGGCGTCACCCATATTACAACTGGGACTTCCACTACAAACTGTCAGGTAAAGGTGAAATACCTTGGAGTTTACCTGGACGATATTCTGTCTATGGACAAACACGTAAATGAAAAGTGTAAAATAGCCAGTTATAACTTATCCAATATAAGAAAACATCTATCAGTGGATTCTACAAGAAATCAGCTCTGGCTGCATCACACTTTGACTATTGCATCCCTCTCTCATATGGTTTACTAAATTCTACAATTAATCGTTTGCAACGGTTTCAAAATATGGCAACTCGTGTAATTTTGAACCTAGATATGTCCTTCAGTACATCCCTTGCTTTTAAGTCCCTTTATTGGCTTCCAATCAAAGAACGTATCAATTTTAAAATTGAAGGTTTAACATACAAGGCTTGACATAGCATGGCCCCTCCTACCTTTAGGAGTTGTTATCACACTGACCGTACCGTTATTTTCTCAGATCAAGTACTAATTGTATTTTAAATGTCCCCCGTACCCGGTGCAAAACCTTTGGTGACAGGTCCTTCTCAGTTGGTGCCCCCAGCATTTGAAATGCCCTCCCTACTAAGATTCAACTATCAGATACTGTTGCCACTTTTAATACTTGTTTCAAAACACATGTTTTTAACCGTTCCTAAATTTAACTTTTTTAATCATTAAAATCCCGTGCAGCCTTGATTTTTATCATATTTTTCATATTTTCATTTTATCTATTCGTATTTTATGTTTTAAGCTGTAACTATTTGTGCTCTTCCATACCATAGTTTTTATTGACCACTATTCAATTTCTTATTTACTTGAATCTTGTTTTAGTCCAAGTTAGTTTGTTTTGTGTTTTAGTCTAAGTTAGTTTGTTTTGTGTTTTAGTCCAAGTTAGTTTGTTTTGTGTTTTAGTCTAAGTTAGTTTGTTTTGTGTTTTAGTCTAAGTTAGTTTGTTTTGTGTTTTAGTCTAAGTTAGTTTGTTTTGTGTTTTAGTCCAAGTTAGTTTGTTTGTGTTTTAGTCCAAGTTAGTTTGTTTTGTGTTTTAGTCCAAGTTAGTTTGTTTTGTGTTTTAGTCCAAGTTAGTTTGTTTTGGTTATTATATTTGCTTTGGTTTTTAGTTTCAGTTTTATATTTCTGTATTTTTACTTTGATATATTTTGTTTTTGCTATTTGTATACAGCGCCTTAAATTATGTTTCGTTACGTATTAATGTGCGCTTTAAAAGTGTATCATTAATAATCATATTACTAAGAGTGATATACAATAGGGGTATAGGAAGCTTCCCAATAGTGGGGGCACGACCTCTTATGGGGAAATTCTCCAAGTCATATGCGTATATAATTGTATCAAGCCTTTCGTTTCCTTTACATACTGAGAAAATATTTAGATTATACATAATAATGTACTGTAACACGTATATACGTTACTGTAGTGTTGTGAAAAATTCACCTTGATTGAACAACCATTGTCAATAAATTGTGATGAATCTTTAAAACAATTGAGTCTCATTTTATGCATACTCTCAGGCCTATCATGCAATTATTTTTTAGGTATAGCATTAAGTCTTTCCCATGTCACTCGATCCTCCTTTACAAAATATACACAATCAAATGTAGAAGATGAAAGAAGACATAATTTTACCAAGCAACCAGCCAACCAACCTAACATGACATAACATAACAAGATTACGGGCTAAGAAGGGTTAGTTACCCCATAAGCCCAAACTAACACCACCACCACCACACAAACAACAAATCAAATACGCCCAGAGTTAGTAAAGAACTTATCAATGTTGACTTTAAAAATGTGAACAGAATTGAAGCTAACTCCCCACTCAGGCAAACCATTTCACTCATTAACAACTCTTTGCGAAAAGTTAAAACGCCGAATATTTATCCGTGAGAACTCTTTGGTCAACTTCAAACTGTTACCACGTGTCACATGATGATTAGCTAAAACATGCAAGAAATATTAGGAAGTCAAAGCATCACTACCAGATAGGAATTTAAAAACTTGAATCATATCTCCACAAACGCTTCTTACTGACTCAAGCGTGGTCAAACCAAGAATTCGCGACCTAGATTCATAAAAAAGAGTCCTTACTTCAGAAATAAGTCTACTAGTGGCTCTTTGCTGAACCTGCTCCAAAATAAACTTATCCTTCTCGTAAAAAGGTCTCCAAGCCTGAATAAAATATACTCAAGGTGAGGCCTGACTAACTGTTTATAAAAAAATTAGAAAAACCTCTCTATCAAAAAAACAAAAATTTCTTCTAATCAAACCAAGCACATTTCGCGACTCGCTGACTGCGGACGTCTTTCTATGCACAACGTACCTCAATTATATTTCTCTTCATAATCACCTTTTACCTTTATCATTTCCAAAACTTTCTTCAACGAAACAACTTCTGTTCATTCTCTTCAAGACTTGATCTCTTCTGTTCATTTTCATTTCTGGTAGGATCTTTCCGTTTTTTCTTCGTTCCTCAGCCTACACCCATCCTCCGCTTATCCTAAGACACACATCGCACCGGGGATTGCCACCTAGTTCGGGCAGCTCCCGGGCATCTCCCTACTTTCCTCCACCTTTCACACCCAGGTTTTTCACTTTTCTTTGTTCAACTGTCACTCCCCTCCCCCCTCCTCCCGAGTGTCAGCTACCTTTTTTCACTTCCCCTTCTCTTTTTTTATAAGTTCGGTCACTTTTTTTCACCCCTCACCCTTTTGTTTTCATCACATACATGGAGATATTAGACCTCATTTTCTCCCCTCCAACTTCACAACGATCTTTAAAACGTCTCAAACGACCTTCCTCTCCCCCTTACCCTTCTTTTTCCAAAATTCCCCCTCCTCTCCTTGCAACTTCCCACCACCCACCACCACTCCCCACCATGGCCAAAGTTCATCATTGTCTCCTCCCCCATGGTGACACAGGCCTCATAATACTCTCCCCTTTCACCCTCACCAAACCGATGCAAGGCCTCATAGGTACCCCCGACCTCATAAAACGCTTTAGATCCGGAGACCTCCTCTTCAAATGTTCCACCTCCACCCAGTCAAAACTCCTTCTAGCTTCCACTACCCTCGCTAACATCCGAGTCAACATCTCTCCCCTCCCCTCACTGATATCTCAACGCCTCCAGGGAAGTCATAAAATGCCCCCCGTCTCGAGGAAATTAAAACCGACTCGAACTCGAGTCGCAGGGCGTCATAGACGTCCGGCGGCTTTTCCTCACCAGCAACAATACCACCATACAAACCAGCACTTATTTCCTCTCTTTCGACACCCCTCCCCCCCCCTCCCTCTTCTTATCCTCCATCCACGTCGGCTACCTCAATGTCCCCGTCTCCCTCTACATCCTAACCCCCCTCAGATGCCACAAATGCCAAAGGTATGGCTACAGCAAAAACAACTGCCGCTCCCAATCCCGCTGTGCCTCTTGCGGCTCCCCCTCCCATGATACAAATACCTGCAGCAATGAACCCAGCTGCGTAAATTGCTTTGGAGATCACTTCGCCTCTTCAAACTCCTGCCCCAAGTAGCTAAGAAAGAAAGAAGTCTCCAAGATAAAAACCCTTTAAAGGTTTCCTATCTCGAGGACAGAAAGATCTTAGACTCCAAATTTCCCAACTAACTCAACCAAAACAGCTGCACCTATTCCCAAGTCATCACCCACTGCAACCTTACCATCACCTCAAACACCACAAACACAACCCCCACCCTTCCACCCACCCGCACTACCTCCAGGGGCGTCCAGACTGACATAACCTGGGTCGACCAATTTTTCACTCTGAGAAAAACGCTCCTACCCCCTTCCTTCCACCCCCCTTCTACCTCATCCATATCCATCAACACCTCAGGCCCCTCTTACCACTACGTTGCATCCCTCCCCCGCCCAAGGAAACTTTTTTCCTAAGAAGAACAGCCCCCTCCCCTCCCCCTTCAAATAACAAAATCTTAACTCCCACAAGACCACCTCAAGACAACGAATAACCAAAACAACCCACAAAACATCCACAGATTCCCTGGCAACCGAAACGGACCACCCCAACTTCCGCATCCTTACCCTCTACCCCAACCACTCAAACCAACTCAACACCAACCATTTTGTGTGTTCACAAACTTCCTTACGCAAACACATAACAGCATGAGAAGACAGATTTATTTTGACGTTTGTTGCAACCTTATTGAAAGTTAACATTAGCAATGAAAATATAGGCGAAAAGTCAGGCTCCTTATGTAAGTCAACAGGGCAAACCAAAAAGCCACCAGGGAAATCCCTGGGGCCACCAAGGATTGATAATTAAAGGCCAGTTGTCGTCTCTAATGTGCGAGGTATATAAAATTCAATTACTGTGTGTTGATTGGTCGAAATACAATGGTACAGTGTGCACTTACAAATTTTACGCCGCCACATTTTAATCACGATATATAGCCTTTAAGAAATCTCTGAGAAAGTAAAAGCCGTCAGGTAAATTCCTGAGTCCACCAAAACTTTTTACCACCAGGTAAATCCTGGGACCATCAAAAATGTATTACAACAAAAATTCTTTGGAAACAAAGCTTAAATATTGTAGGTCAAATCAACAGGTCCCCTGTGTAGGTAAACAGGCAACCAAATATTGAAAAACATGACAAAAATTGCTTATGAAAATTACATAAACTACCACTGACTTACCGAGCCAGGCAACAGCCCGCCAAACCTGGCTCACGCAGAGAGGCAGGCCCCAAGCAAGGGAGAGGGGATACTGAAACACAATGGATTAGAACTTATTATTCTTAACAGCCACTTTAGCAAATGGATGATATATATATATATAAATATTACAACAAACCCGAATCAAAGTTGACAAAGACATAAATTATTATCCGAATGCTGGAAATGGAGGGTATGAAAATAAGTGAGGGTAAAGGTGAAAATACGACAAATCCTCTCAGAGGTCCTTAACAAACAGTTCCTGACCGGAATCATTGGAAAGATGTAATCTATCATGCCTAAATAAAACTGCATTGTCCCACGTAATATCTGGGTGTCGGATAACAAGCTCCCCCCCCCCCTCCCCCCTCCCACACAAACACCGCGGCATGAACGCCGTTGCCCTTTTATTAATTACTTTCCGTGAATTCTCCACCCTCCCTTGATGAGTAGCACCTCCTGGCAAAACTTCAGACCATATCAACACAAACAACATGCGGATAATGCTAGCGAGCAGTGTAGATAACCTGCCCAAACAAGCTTTTGATTACATGCAGTGGATAGTGCACTAGGTCATTGGTACCCTGATGAACGACCAAATAATTCGACTGCCTGTTCTTCGACGTACTCCTTGCAAACCGGTCCATTGCCTCCGTGCCAATCTCATCCCTGAGAGCCCTCGCCAAATGACGCGTAGGAGTCTATAGGTTAGGCTCTTTTTGAAGCAGGAAAAAGGCTGACCATTGCAACGAACTAAACTATCGCCGACATCGATTTAAATAGCATTATCAGTAACTACTGTGAATAATGATACAATTATGGTCAGTAACTACTGACACATATTATATTAGACCTTATCCAAACGTTGTTTACCATCCGGAAACTTTACAATCGCTGGCAAATTGGTAGGCACAGTGCGGGAATCTGTACGTACGGAAACTACGCGTATTTTGCTCGAATGATTATTATTCTGACCTATTTCATCATTACTTTCGCACGAAACGCTTGAAATTAGTTAATAATTTATACGCAAAATAGTAGTGGGAAGTAATCTACACGGTTGTGATTTTAACAGAAAATTTGTTGCTTCGCAAGTAAACAAAACTTGAACTTTGTACGAGTTTTTAACCAAGGCCAGTATTAGCGTTCACGCATGAAAATACGGATCCGATTGATCAGTCAGTAATCGCTGTGAAAACTCTTTCGGCGATTGTAATATAAGTATTAGGTCTAGGCTAAATCAAAACTTTACTCAGTTTCTGAGCCGTAAATCCGAGTAGGACCAGATTCAGCACACAAAAAAAACTGCAGATATGGCCTACGGTATGTTTTCAGCCAGTAGGCCTACCTACTAATTTGAACCATAAAGCCACTGGTTACGTTATTCAAAATGAAAGAAAGCATCACTGAGTATTATGACTACATCAAAGTAGATATCAACTTGATTGGATGTTCATTTTATTATATACAAATAAATTTCAGGTCTTTATCTGGTAATGCATGTGATTTATATCAAATCTAGACGTGGATTTGATCTGAAATTTTTCTCTGGGATTTAAATATACTTTTTGGTATGGACCTTGTGGGTGTTTTCTCTAATATAATATGTGTCAGTAGTTACTGACCATACTGAATTAAGGTTCTTTTTACACTATTTTGAATGATATAAGATCGTACCTGTGTGGGATGGCTATGAATTATAGATATAAATGTCAAGAACTGTTGTACTTTTTAAAAAGTTTGATAATCATGCTAGGCGTCATGTAGGAAATGGAATGGTTCTAAAGGCACTATAAAAATCACACAATGCAGAATTGATCATTTGAATGACTGCAAATACTACCTGCTGATGTATTTACCAAGTTCATACTTTTTTTTTTTATTTCATATCAAGCTATAGGCCTATTTGTCAGTGTTCTACCATCCGCGGCAAAAGTACATTTAACATCAAGCTTCATGAGGAGATAAGATTGAAATGAAGTACTGTATGTTCATTTTATACTCACATAGTACTATCATTAAACTTGGAAAGTGGGCATCTTCTTTAGACGTCTCATATTTTATCATACATTTAATGTATGGTTTGTTACTTTTGCTGTATTTGTCTTTTTGCCAATCTTTTCCTGATGTTTGAATTTATATTTGCCCATTATATATTTTATTTTAACAAGGCCTCACCTTAACCATGCAGCGTTCAGCTGGATGAGCTATCCTGTATAAAGATGAGTGATATCAATTTTTTTTTTAAAACAGACAGTGTCTATTCATCACATCATAAGAATATATTCTCAGACTATATGCATGATCATCCAAATGTGATTTTTCATACTGCTTAAATTACCTCTTATGCAATTTGATAGTGTAGATGTGTACATATATTTTTATGTGTTAAATTATTGAATTATGGTGTATGGAATGTGTAATGCATATGAACATATACACAGTGCATCAATGCGCACTCTTCTTTCGCCTACACTAGTAATTCACTTAATAGGTGAACTTTGTGCATGCTTGAAGACCAAAGATCAAATTTTCATTAAAAATGTAAAACACTTGCAGGAAAATTATTATCCATGTAAGAAGTCATATTTTGATATATTTATATGCTTATCAGTGAATAACAACATAATGCAAATATGGTACTGCATTATTAGCCCTTCAGTTAACTTATAAAAGTTTAATCTAACTTAAACATTGTTTTTTGCATGGTACCCACTCATTTTGTGACTACATTTAGGCCTGTCTCATTAACATATATTTATGTACCTATTACTGTATTAGGCTTATTAGCCCACTGTATTCTTTCTCAACTCTAAATATAGGATTGTCTACTGACCTTTGTGAGTTGTAATGTAGTTAGAGCCTTTCATATTTGACAAGCAGTGCTGAAATGCTCAGATAACTTTTTATTGACCGACCACATTTTTGCAATGAAATGTAGTTAAAGTCAAGTTTAGGCCAAATCAGTCAAAATATACCCATGTATAAATATTGGCAATGGGTGTGGCAAAAGTCATTCTTATTGGGAATAAGATCTGTGGTTTTCCCAAGGCTACATTGAATACAACTTTGCCAATTTCCTGCCAGGATTGAGAATTATGATCACATTTTATCCATAAAACCTAAAAACAAAATAGTGATTGCTTATATATCATGTGATGAAAATACTTTTTAGTATTACTTGGAGTGAACATAAAGAGGGATGGCAGACCTGTAAAAGTCTCAAATTTGCCATGGAATTTTTGGCGACATCCATTTACTTCATTAGAAAAGTGTTTGCACCCACCACTCTTTGTAAAAGTTATTCAAAAAATTTGGTTTTCTCTCTTTACATGCATGCAGGGCCTAGTTTGACTTGAATTGTAACTTGTAGCACGAATGTTCATTCCCAAATCATGCAATGACCAAAACCTTTTAGCGTATTAAGGCATTTATTTTTCTAACTTTCAGGCCTAAATACCTCTGTCCTATCTATCTTCTATTCTAATTTCTTGCCTAGTATTTGTTAGTATTAGTATTACATATGTCAGGCCTCCCAGTGACTCTTTTCTAAAATAAAGGTTTTTAAAGGTTGGAAAAGTTGAAATAAAGGTTTTTAAAGGTTTTGGATTTAAATAAAAAGGTTTATAAAGGTTAACTCATGGAATAAATTTTTATACAATGAGCATATTCTGGGGCAAAAGGCAGTTGGTGGCGCTAAAAGTCCATTACTTACGTGAAGTTGGAAATTTTATTTTGGTCCTGCTACTTTTTAAATGTGTCTTGAGAACAGATATGCTATTAAATGGATGTGTATACTTACCAATGAAGCTAAAACCTTGGCACTCTGATCATTTACCTTACTTAACTTTGAAAATAAAGGTTTTTAAAGGTTTTAAAGGTTATTTTGAAAGGAATAAAGGTTCAATTTGTCAATAAAGGTTTTTAAAGGTTTTAAAGGTGTTTAAAGGTTTAACGGGAGCACTGATATGTGTTTATACTGGGCATTGAATCTTATGCCATGCACAAATTGAATGCTATGTAGGTCTAACGTTGGGCCTGTTAATGTAATTAACTTAGGCGTTTGAACTCTTGTAGAGGAATTCAGTCGAAATCTATGAACAAAATATATACTTGTGTGCCCTAGTTTTTTAAATTCGAAAACGGTCTTTGTCTCTTTTTCAGCAAAACTAAGGTACACTAACGTTATTACAGCAAGCCTTTTAAGACATGTAACTTCTTGTAACTTAGATAAGAAGAAATTTGGCATTATTGAATATCTAATGTTAGGCTAAAGTTCGCTGACTTTTTAAGTTGGGCCTAAGCTGTTCATATATCTCGTAAGAATTAATTTAAAATTTGTGGTTTTGACGCCAAATTAGGCTTCCAGAATAAAATAACAATTTTTTCCTAGTAAAATATGTATGGTTTTTGATAAGTCAAAAAGTGTTTTAGAGACAAAATTTGCCTTGGATCAATCACAGACTAACAGAGAATCTAATGTTAGTTTATTTGTTTACGTGCTGCGTTGTTGAATGATTTTGTTTGCGCTGTTCTTTGCCAACCAGAACTTGGTTTGTTTACAAAATTGCTGCCGGATGACGTCATTTTGCGTTTGGCGGATTAGGTCTATACTTATACATATACGGTAGCACAGAACTAATTAGATATTACTACGCCAGCCTAGAATGAGAACCCAGATAAAGGGCTAATATACAGATTTTGGAGAATTTATATTTCATGGGACAGGAAGCTTAGAAGTTGAAAATTTCAGGTATTGTAGAGAAGAGATAGGTCGTCCGAAATTGACAATATCTTTTCCAGAAAAAGACAAAAGCTTCATGGGGAACGTTAGACCATACTTAATTTTCAGTCATCATGATGGTGCACAACACCTTTCTACTTCGGCCTCAAAAAAAGGTCCAAAATATCATGTGAACCCCAATGAAAATGGTATTCACAGAAAATATCTCGAAAGTCTGAAACTTCCCCTTTCTTCTGCAAAAAGACCCCGAACTATGATTTTTTTGTCATAGGTTTGAATGGTACAAATAATTATTTCCGTGCTAAAGTAGGCTCCATAAACACAGGTCACATTGAAGGGGCAGAGTCTTAGAAAAAGGGAGGTATAGGAGGGGAGGGGGGGGGGGCGGAGGGAAAATTTACCCTGAGCGGATTTCACTTTCCCGATTGCTTTCTGCCCGATTGGGAGGAGAAATAAAAACATTATTAACATAAATTTCAGAAATGTAAAATTATTGGATATTTTGGTAAAATTCCCAAATTTTGGCTCATATTTCTTCAAAACTAGTCAAAATTTCCCGTAAACTTTTTTGACCGCAATTTCTCGAAAACTGGCCGAAATTGAAGAAAATTTCCCTAAAATGAAGGAAATTTCCCGAAAATCTAGAAATTGAAGGGGATTACCCGAGTAGCACCAACGTTTGATGGAAACCTAATATACCAGTGCAGTTTGTCCACCTATCACCATAAAAGGTTTTGCTTTTTGCCTTCTGAGATGTGACCCTTTCTATGCCCCTACAATTGGAGAGGGGGGAGGGGAAGATTGCCCGATTAAAAATGGGAGAAAAGTATCATTCCCTTCCCCTCCAAAAAAATAATAATAAATAAATGGGTAGAAAAAACCCATCTGTGATAATATATAATAAAACCGTCACGAGGATAAATTATATTATAAGATGCTACATTACTTTACAATCATCAGGCCTGGATCAGTTTTTGATTTGGAGTTTCCGGAATCCAAATTTTCGTCTAAATTGTCAAACATTATGCATATAATGAGAAGTGTTTATGGAACAAATAAAGAGCGTGCTCTTTGTGAAACTTTGATTGATTATGTATATAAACTAGTGTGATACGAAAATCAGCATGGTATTTTGCAGTATTCGACAGAAATTGCTCCCCTCCCTCCACTACCCTTCCTTGCCTGCCAGGTATGGCCCTATTGTCCGGTTTACTGACAAATCTCCATGCATGCCTAACCGAAATATAAACTTTCCATGTAAATATCAGATCATATTTTACATCTTTTAATTTGCAAGGTGTTGACATAACTGTATCTAACATATTTTTATGATTGTGTCTGAGTACATGGCATATTGGCCAATATATATAACAATATGTAATTTGTTATGATAATGATAAAAATACATAAATTTTGACGATAACAAAAATAATAATAGAAAAGACGTTTTTTTTTTTTTTTCATTATTGTGAAGTGCCTCTCATTTTCATTACAAAGAAAAAGAATCAGTATATAAAATCAAATTCCCATTTTTTCATTCATGAAGTTTTGAGACCCGACTCCAAAATAACTTCTAGTATTGACAAACCACTATCTGTACTCTTAAATCCTTTTGTTTGGATTACTGGCATACCGCTCCATGTAACAACAACGTATAATTTAAGATATTGCTGGTTAGACCTATTCGATATTATGAACCCACAGTAAAAATTACAAAAATATGTTAATGAAAATGATTCAGTATACGAAAAGCCCCATTTTTTTTTTTTTTTATTTTGAAAATTATATGAGACCCCACGGCCGATGCATAATAATTTGCGGTATTGGCAACCAATACCTGTACTCTTACATCGTTAAGTCTGGGTTACTAGCATAGCGTCCCTTGTTATAACGACACTAGCGGATTTAAAATGTGACTCGATATTAGGCGATATTTTAGACCCATAGTAAAAATTGAAAAAAGTATATTTGTACGAAAAATATTCAGTACATGTAAAAGGCCCAATTTATCTATATCTACGAGACCCGATGCCATAATAACTTGCAGCATTGACGAGTCCACATCTACTCTTGCATCGCTTTGTATGGGTGACTGGCATACCGTCCCATGAAATAACGGCTGTATAACGACACTAATGGATTTGAAATATGGCTGGTTATTTGGCGATATCATAATTATGGACCCATAGTAAGACATAAAAAAGAGATTTTCATAAAAATTCTTCAGTATATGAAAAAGGCCCTTAATTTTCAAAATTATGAGACCCGATGCCATAATAATTTGTAGTATTGACAAACCCACATCTATGCTCTTACATCGTTTTGTCTGTTTTGTTTTTTTGCATACCGTAACATGTTGTACATTTTATAAAGGGTTTGTTTATTTATCGATATATCTTATAGATGTAATTGCCCTTGCACCATGTTCAGGTCCCATACATCTATGCCCATATGCATACCCTCCCCATCCTCCCCAATCCTTCCCTGAGGTAACTTTGTGGATCCGCCCTTCATGCTAGGCTTAAATTTGGTATGAGACTGGTATTGTAGTACTTCAGAACTGAATTACGTGATCGGTGGGCGGGGTACAATAAGAGAGTGTATTCCAATAGCGTTTATTGTAGGGACTATTTTTATGGGAGATGCATGTTTTCAAACTTGTATTCGTTATTAATTTTTACCATTCCTTTTTTTGAAAAGCCGCCCAAGCTCCGCCTCCCCCCCCCCTTCCCTCCTCTGCCCCCCATCGAAAAAATAAAATAACAGCATCCGGGTTGATAGCAGTGGCGGAATAATAGGAGGAAGCATGGACAATTCTGAAGTAAACAAATTCTTAATCTGTTAATTGTAGGAAAATTCGTAGAAATTCCGAAAAATTTCCTAAGTTTTCCGAAAATTGCACTCAGCCTTTAAAATATTTCAGTCTCATTTGTTTATAATATTTCACTCAACGTTTCGAATATTTCATTTAACTTTCCGAATGTTTCGCTCAATTATCCGAAAAAGGCTACCACATGCAGGAAAGTCTGGTAAAAAAACATTGCAGTCGCAAAGAGGGTATCGGGTTGGGCTGCATTGGAACCCCGGCGGGGCGTGAGGCACTTGATTGGGGAAAAAACATTGAGCAGAGGTGGCTCTAGAAGGAGTATATGGTAAAAATCGTCCATCTCGTGCCAGAAATTTTTGAAAAGCGAAAGAAAAAAACATATCTCACTTAATCTGATCTTTTATCTTTTTCTTGTTTTTTGTCAACGAAAGACCTATACGGTTATGGTTACGATTTAAAAAAAAAAAAATCGGCAGGGACAAAGGAATTGAGGGGGGAAATAGCTTGCAGCATGTAAGTAAAAACGAAAAATGTCGTAGAAAACGAATTTCAATTGTACAAAAAGCAATAAGAGAAATGCATGCCCATTGCATTTGTACAGTTTTAAATGTTTAAAATATTGGACGGGACCGATGATTAGGGGAGGGGGGGGGAATTGCCAAAATGTTTCGATAGGAAGGGAGGCAAGTAACACTAATCAAAATTATTGTCTTTGAGCCTCTTTTTAAGTTAAGACGTTCGTAAAATTTCTACTGTTAAAATTTAACAATTTCTGGAAATTAAAACCGTTTTTGAAGTGTTTGGCTTCTTAAAGTTGAAGAATTTTTCTTTATGTAGGCCTAGTAAAAATTTTGAAAAATGGGAATCTCTTTAGATGCATGGAGAGCAAAAATCTGATCATTTGATGCGGTGAAGTTACAATCTGCAGGAAACGTACTATTAATACCAATTCCACGAGTTAACATACTATGTACTCGTACAATACCCATGAGACTTATTTTCACATGCATATCAACACTATTGATATGTTCAGGGGACGTTGAGACAAATCCCGGGCCAAAAACAAGAAGAACAACCTCCACAAATGTAAGTGTTGATCATGCTGACTTTAAGGACATTATGTTAGGTCTAAAACATGAAATAAAATCTATGAATAAAAAGATGGACATCATACTGCAAGGATTGTCAGGGATGAAGGAAAAGATAAACCACCTTGATGAACGGTGTAACAATTAAACTTCTGAAAACACAGAACCTCGAAAGAAAATAGACAATTTGGAAGCACAGAGTCGAAGAGAAAACCTGATCTTTTATGGTATCAGTGAAAGTGGAAATAAATCGTGGGATGATTGCGAACAAAAAGTACGACATCTTTTGAGAAATAAATTAAGTATCAATGAGGAAAACATCAGCTTTGAAAGGGTGCATCGTTTAAATGCATCATCATCCCCTCGGTCCATCATAGCGAAATTTTCCCGTTACAAGGACAGGATGAAAGTGTGGAGGGAAGCGGTAAAATTGAGAGAACAGCGGAAAAGAGATAGTGAGAATTTCACAAGAGTTCGTGATATACGCTCCACACTTTTCCTCTTTTTGTCACAAGCTAGCAATGAAGGAAAACGTGCCAGTTTACGGTATGACAAACTCGTAATTAAAACATCTATAACACCGAGAAGGGAGAGTTACGTGAAGCCAGATAGGGGGGTGACCGAGGCCCGGGTAGTATTGATCATGATCACCATACATGCCAAAGCAATTGTTCACTTTTAAGTTGGAATATACAAGGATTGAATAGTAAATGGGAAGATACAGATTTTGTGGATTTCATTTTATCGTATGCCATCATTTATTTGTCAGAAACTTGGTTAAACTTAAATAGCAACATACAGCTCCAGGAATATACACACTTTAAAGTAACAAGGGATACGTGGCCGCCAGTGCACCACAACTGGTTATCAAAGGCCGTGGACATTGACTTGGTTGTCGATGTTATGTCTGTCCGTACGTCGAACCTGTGTTCTCGTCCGGGTCGTATTAAGCGTTTCGTGATAGCATTTGTACTATCATAACCGAATACGCAGGCGACGACCCCGTCATTGTAATTGTGTGTTCAACTCTCTCTCTCTCTCTCTCTCTCTCTCTCTCTCTCTCTCTCTCTCTCTCTCTCTCTCTCTCTCTCTCTCTCTCTCTCTCTCTCTCTCTCTCTCTCTCTCTCTCTCAGGGATACGTGGTTTATCTACCAGAAATTCTGGCGGTCTCTGTTTTTGTTAAAACCCATTTAAATGCACGCCCATGTCGACATTCTTGTTCTCATATTTGGCTGGAAATTGAATATGTTATCCCTCATACGATTTTGTATTTATGTGCTTTGCACATACCACCAGAAAACTCGAATTATTCAGATATAACAATTTTGGATGAAATAGAGGGTAATATAATACAATTGAAAACATCTGATGAAAAAGCAGAATTCATTGTCACTGGAGATTTCAATGCCGTCTTTTTTACCTCCATGGTCAGATTCAATTCCTATGGAGGTCGCTGACCTAGTCAATGGAATCCCAGCTCCTTAAGTAAAAGAAGATTATGTGATTCAAAGATCGTCAAAAGACTTAACTGTTAACAATTATGGGAGAAAGCTGCTTCAATTTTGCAAAACTACCTCAAGAATTTTGAATAGAGTGGTTGGTAAAGAAAGTGGTATAGGGAGCTTCACATGTATAGAATACAATGGTAGCCTGTAGTTGATTATATAATCTCATCGGACAATGGAATCCGATCACATGCCTCTTGCTTTGTCATTAATAGTTTAGCACAAGTAGAGAGCTCACATTCCCATGGCTTACACAATTACTGTAAAATCAGATTTACCAAAGGTGTTCATTTAAACTTTAACATGTTTAATGACGTATCAAGTAAACATAGTTTTTTGTCTGATTGTGATGCTATGTTAATACGCAAAGATTTTAATGGAACTTTAAATTTGATCAAATCTGTGGCGTTTAAGTTGTGCTCAGTATGATCAAAGATGGTAATCAAAAAGATCAAAATTCTAATGTCTGTTATGAATGATTTGACAAAGAATGTGGTCAAATGAAGGTTACGGTTCATAAAGCTCTTCGAAGGTATAGAAACTATTCATCGACCGAAAGCCAAAGCCAATTACATACGCTTAAGAAATCAGTATAATGATGTTATTCGTAACAAAAAGAATGGTTATAAAAAATAAAATTAGGAGGGATTTGGCTACGGCTGCTTGTATAAACAATGTACAATTCTGAAATTTCTTTAATATCAGAAGTAATTTCAATACTAATGCAAGTACTTCCCATGATTGGCTGCAGTATTTTAGAGGCTATATTTGATTATAGTTCTAGCAGCGATCACCTTTTTTATCAAGCTACAGACATGACAGTTAGTGATATTGATATATATTTATTGAATGATGTTTTAATATAGATAAAATAAAACATTGTATACACGACTTGAAGAATTCTAAAGCACCTGGTATGGATGGGATACCCAATGAGTTCTTCAAAGCTCTGCCAGGGTGGATCATTAAAATAATCGTTAAACTCTTTAATGGCATTTTTTTAAATGGCATTTACCCAGAATCCTGGGATATAGGTTGGATTTGTCCCATTTTAAAGAAGGGTAGTATTAAAGATATGGTTACTCTATTGTCTTCTTTAAGCAAAGTATTTGCTTCAGTTCTCTGTAATCGATTAAAAGAATGGTGAGATAACAATGATATAATCTTAAGGGCACAAGCAGGTTTTCGTAAAAGTTACTCAGCCATTGAAAAGGATTTTGTATTTCATTCTTTAATTACAAACTCCTTAAGTAAACCGATAGGTAAATTGTATGCTATTTTTGTAGACTTTAAAGGAGCATTCGATAGTATTAACCATGAGTTACTTTTTCATAAGTTGAAGAATAGATACAAGATTGATGGCAAGTTTCTTAATATATTACGTAACATGTACAGCAACTAAAAGCTTGCATAAAATTGGGCAACTTATTTACAGATTCTTTCGCTTGTCATAAAGGTGTTTGACAGGGCTGTGTTTTATCTCCCATACTTTTTTCACTTTTTGTTAATGATATTGAAGACAATTTATGAGGTGAATATTACAAAGGGGGTGAAAGTTGGAAATGAAGAATTGTTTTGCTTACAGTGCCGATGACCTAGTCATTTTTTTCTGAGAATTTCTACGTACTGCAAAAACTTATTGATAGCCTTTGTTCTTATTGTAAGAATAATCAATTAGTGATTACTAATAAGAAGACTAAATTAATGGTCTTCAGAAAATGAGGTAGACTTGCCAAAGCTGATAGATTCTCTCTGAATGGCGCAAAACTTGAAATGTTAAATAATTATAAGCCTTCTTGGGAGTTTCCTTTTCTTGCCTGGGTGGATGGACTGCTGCTCAAAAGGATGTTGCTGATAAGGCCCGTAAGGCATTACGGCTACTTTCTCGGTTAAAACCAATATCACAAAAGCTGGTCACCTTCCATGCTATCAATCAATGTTTGTTACTTTTTGATAAGAAAATTTTACCGATTCTGATGCATGGCTCTGAGTTATGGGGACCACAAACCAGCTCTGAGATTGAAAGAGTTCATGACCATATTTGTAAATTCACCCTAAGATTACCAAGTAATTCTGTAAATGTTGTAGCAAGAGGGGAATTATGAAGAATAAGTCTTTATTGTTACGCAGTAAGAAATGCCATCAAACATTGGTTAAAAGTTTTGAAACATAATAAGAGTCGCTACACTTATATCTCATACAACCATCTTTATCACAAAGTGGATATTTGCGTAAATTATTGGGTTGCAATTATAAGACATCGCTTAATGAGTTTAGGCTTCGGAGAGGTATGGTTTTAGCAAGGTGTAGGAGATGAATCTGTGTTCCTAAAAGATTTATCATTAAGATTGTCTGACATCAATGAGCAAGAATAGCTTACTCAAATAAATTTAATAGACCGTCTATATAATTATAGAGTTTTCAAACACTATCTCACATATGAACCGTATTTAACATTTGTTGATAATATAAATGCGGATTATCACACGCCTTCGCTGTGGCGTACTCCCTTTGAATGTCCATACTGGCAGACGGCAAAATATTCCAAGAAATTTAAGATTATGCACTATGTATAACCTACATCGTCTAGAGAATGAATATCACTTTGTGCTAGAATGTCCCTTCTATGAGGACATTCGTAAAGTTTTCATTCCTCAGCGTTTTTATCACCACCACTCATATGCTTCGTTTGAAACAATTCTAAGAATTACAAGCGAATCTTTAAGTTTAAATTTAGCTAGGTTCATATACAAAGCTTTTCAAAAGCGCAAAGAAACTTCAGCATAATTTTTATGTTGTATAAATTAAAACATTATTAATCCTTTCTTTGATCAAAAATTGTTAAATCAATGTACTTATTTTTTGTATGTAATAGGCTGGAGGCCTGAACATTGAATGAAATAAATATATATATGGTAAAAATCGTCCATCTGGTGCCAGAAATTTTTGAAAAGCGAAAGAAAAAAATATATATATCCCACTTGATCGGATCTTTTATCTTTTTTTTTTTTTGGTCAACGAAAGGCCTATCCGGTTATGTTTACGGTTTAAAAAAAAAAAAAAAAAGATTGGATGGGACAAAGGATTGAGCTTGCAACATGTAACTAAAAATGAAAAATGTCGTAGAAAACGATTTTCATTTGTACAACAGGCGATAAGAGAAATGCATGCCCATCGGATTTTTACAGTTTTAAAAATATTGGACGGGACAGATGATTTTGGGATTTTGGGACAATTGCCCCCTCCCACCCCACGCTCCGCTACTGCATTGGGGAAACCTGAGGTATACACGCTCTCTAAAATTTCTTTGAGCCCCCAGGTCTGCCAATTGAAATATTTGTTTACCTAAAATAGGCATATATATGACAAACTTGATCGACTGTAGTGCAAGTGACTTGTAAGTCAGCCCAAGGTAGCACGAAACTAATTATTTTCCCCATTGAAACCTATGATAAAACCTTTAAGTTCGTTTTTGTTTTGTACCATAACAGAAAGAGGGATTACCGGGGACTTTTGCGATGTCTAATGTTATTCAAATGATGGTACTTTTAATAGGGGTTCACCTGAAGTTTTGGCTCTTTTTGAGGCTGAAGTGAATAGGTGTTGTGCACCCTCACCAAATGACACAAATTTGTGCATGGATCTATCTGTCCATGAAAAATAGTTCACCATGAAATTTTTTCTGAAGCAGATCTTGTCAAGTTTGGACATGCGTAGTCAAGACCTGTCCTTTCTCTACCATGCATAACAGTTTCAACTTCTAAGCTTCCTGTCTCATGAAATGGGAGATCTCCATTATATTTTAGATCTTGCTCATGCTTGCAGGGGTTCTCATTTTGGGCTAGCGTAGTAGTGCCTAATTAGTTCTGTGCTATCGTATGTGTATACCGTATTATAATATGTGTCAGTAATTACTGACCATAATTGTATTATTATTCACAGTACTTACTGATAATGCGATTCAAATCGGGTGGACCATATCTGAAGAGAAAAGATACTAAAAACTTGTTATTAGAAAATAATAACACAAAAGTGATAGTTAAGATACAAACTATAAGTTACCACCAAGCAAAAGGTTGCTTGTTAAAGCCTGGGTAGGAGGCCGCACATAAGCCCTAAAACAATCAGAGTTCTACCTACCCCAGGTCTGAATCTGTAAGCTAGAGAAACCCAAGAGCTGCACAAGTAGCAGCCCCAATGTGAAAGGAATGGAAAGTAAAAGGCCTCCGTTCCATCCCTTCAGAAAAGGAAATAGCCTTACCTAGAACATTAGAAAATTGGCACCTGGTAACTGGAGAAGTGAACAAAAAATTGAACAAAAAATTCAAAGTAAACAAAAATTGCTCAGGTACCGAAAGGCGTAGACCCAAGTATTATGAAAAATGAAAAACTGGACACAGGAAGAAGAAGAAGAAGAAGAAGAAGAAGAAGAAGAAGGGGAAGAAGGGAAGAAGAAGAAGAAGAAGAAGAAGGGGGAGGGGGGTCAGGAATTGTGCGAGAATAAGTATGATGTTCCTGACCCCAATTGATTTGTTTTGGAACTCAAATTAACTACAAAGCCATGATGATCTGATGAACTTTCTCTTCCAATAACACCACAATGCAAGGCATGATTAACATCCTTCAAAAACCCTACGATTTCCCCAACTCTTAAAAAAAGGTAAGGGCGGGTGAAAGCAGCTGTAAATAACAATGTCTCAAATTCGGACAAGCACACAAAGGAGAGGTTCCTTAAAATTGCGTTAAGCAGCGAGAGAGTAATTGGCTGCCTACGGTCATGCCTTGGTTTATCCCTCCTAAATCCTTGCAGAAATTTACGAACTAGAAAATCACTTGTGAAGTCGGGCATATTTCTTAACTTAAGAAAAATGACAAACCAGATAAATAAGTAGCTACCGAAGCTGATGGAAATTTTTTCAATGAAAACAAATGCCACAAATGTAGCCACCTCCTCAACAGAACTTGGCAAAGTTTTCCCACCAGTTGAACCAGTAGCAGCCCGAAACTGGTTGAAGGCCTTAATCTGTTAATGGCCCGACAATAAGTGGCAGAGGTGCTACAAACCCAGCAACCGGTTAACTTTGTGGTTCAGACTAGTCAGTGAAGACGCGGCAGAGGAGACATTTGATGCTCTGTATGAGGTATCAGCTTCCAAAAGGTTGCCATCTGGAAACGAGATAAAGCATCGGCAACACCGTTATGCAAACCTGGGAGATACTTGGCTTTAAAAAAAATATTGTGTTAAAAATAATGTTGTCCTTCAAACAGTGAAACACCAAAACTCACATCATTGATATAATAAGGGGACACTTTAAAGTTCGTCTGTTAACGAATGCCACCACAATATGATTATCAGGCCAAAAAATACTCTTTTATTTGCTAGCAATGGGGCCCAAGCCATAACTGCAGCCACAACCAGCGCAAACTCATAAGCTGAGATAGATGGAGACCGAAGTAACAAACTCTTAGGCCACTTGCCTTGCAACCACTTACCTTAAAAAAGGTACCAATTCCCACGCTAATTGCAGCATCAGTAAAAGCTGCACGTCCGGTCTGTTCACCCAAGACTGTTCCAAGAAAAGTGATGACCCATTAAAATTTTAACCAAGCGAGCAAATCAAGCCTGGCCCCGATACCCAGGCGAATAAAATTGTGGGGTTTTGTTACACCAACGGTGAGATTAGTCAACCTGCAAAGAAAACACCTAGCTGCCAGGTGAAACAGCCTTACAAAGTTCCAAGAACCAATACTAGATTGGATTTCATTCAGTGTAACCTTCTTCCTATCTAATGCTGACGTTATGGCTTGATGGAGAATAAGTAATTTTTTCTAAGGGACTTTAACCAACCCCAAATGGGCATTATTTTCCAACCCCAAAAAAGTCAAAAAATGAACAGGTCCCACGGCTTTCTCATCAGCTAATGGAAAACCTACCTCATCACAAAGCTACTGAAACGAAGCCAAGAGCTTCAAATGTTCAAACAAGGGTCAAAATCGACACCTATATAAATATACAATTATCAAGATAGTGTGTGACCCAAACACTACCAAGCTTACACTGACTGACTGAGACTGAACGCAAAACCCAAACAAAGTGTTAACCTTTCGAACAAGGAACAAGAAATTGAACAACTCATTGGCAAACATTTGTCAAAATAAAAACTTTTATCGAATTTAAATCCAAGCAAATGAAAATCTGAAGGATGAACTTTTAAAGGACGAAAAGCGGATTAAATAGCAGCATTTGCTAAAAATGCACCTGTGCCAGCTTTCTGCACCAAAGATAATGCATATTTTACTGTTGTATTTGTTGTAATTTAATGTACATGTAAGTTTTGGGGAGAGTTATAAGATAAGTTTTGCACTTATTTTCTCTCGTTTTCCATTGCAATGTATTAGTAATACTGTTGACAAGGCCAGAAACTTAGGTTTTTTGTTATATTCAAAATTCAAATATACTTTACTTTTGTTTTGCTCTTTGTCACTATTTTTGTATATATTGCAGAATGTGGAAATAAATGATCATGAAATGAAATGAAAAAAATAATCAAAAGAAGCATACTTAACTTTGCACAAATCACCATCAATACCATCACCCAAGAACCAACCTATTAGGTATACTGTTATTGATACTGTTATACCAATCGTTTATCCTGTCCAAAACCAAACACAATTATTCCCATCACAAACCAATCAACCAACCTATTGTATTATTATGTACGTGTAATACGTAGCTACTACCTCTCCAAAGATAAAGCCATCATGACTGAAACCCCACCAACCACAGACACTTTTCTTTTACCACGACATCCTCACAATCAGTGTTTTGTCTAAAAAACTACATTACGGCCTCCGGGCACAAATGATTTAGCACTGGGCACATTTTATTATGCCTCGGGCACATTTTATTATGCCCCGGGCACCGTCTGGGCACAAATTAGTAGGACCTTGAGATTTAAGAGTATGAAGAAATTTACATAGTTTTTGTAATGTTCTAGGACTTGAGTTAAACAGCTCATGCATCTTTAAGGTGTTAGGGCATGTAGTGTAGTGTTTTTCCTCTCTGAATTAAAGGTACTACAAAGAAATAAGTAATGAAATTCGTCACTAATTTCGTTAGTGTTGCAAAATCTACATTGTTTGTCCGATTTTAAATTGGTAAATCGAGCAGTGTTAGATGGCAGTTTGAAGTTTCCACATCTAAATTTACAAAGCAAGGTCTGTAGAAGCAAGGTATTTTTCCAATTTTAATTCACTCTGAACAGCTGAATAATTCTGTAAGTGTAGCAGTATCGATTGTTATCGAAGAGGTCACAACTCTTTGTGACCTGTCAACTAACCAAGAATATATCCAACTGGCACACTTTCCCTCCACACCAAGTGCTCTTGTTTTCATCATGAGCCTGCCTAATGGAACCTTATCAAATGCTTTTTGGAAATCTAAATAGATAACATCCACATTATGACCAGAATCAACTTGTTTAGTAACATCATCAAGAAACTTCAATAAATTAGAAACACAAGACCTCTTAGGTAAAAACCCATGATGGGACAAAATCAACAAATCATTGACCAGTAAATGATCTAGTACAACATCCTTTACAATGGACTCCATGACCTTGCACACAACACTAGTATGACTCACTGGTCTATAGTTACAAGGCAAACTGTGGTCACCCTTTTTAAAAATAGGAGTGACATTAGGAATTTTCCAATCACTAGGAACAACACCAACGTCAAGGCACTTTGAAAAGATGATACTCAGGGGAACAGAAAGAACAGAACACCTACGTGAACACCCACGTTGTGGTCAGTTTTGTTTCAAAAGAAGCTCATGCCTGCATGCTCTATGTAGTCTTTTAACCATTTCTTTTTTCTCAAAGGTTTTAAATAATGTTCTATGAAGTTCATCAAAAGAAGTTCCTTAAAACGAGTACAACCTGTAATGGTAGCACAGAACTAATAAGGTATCACTCCGCCATCCAACAATGAGAATCCTGGGAGAAAAGGCTAATAAAAACATTTTCGATTACTTCCGTTTTTATGGAACAAGAGATTGAGAAGTTAAAACTTTTAGGAATGGTAGAGAAAGGATAGGTCATAACTATATATATCCAAACTTCACGAGATTTGTTTTAGTAAAGGTTTCATGGGGAACTATTTTACCATGGACCCACACCAAAATTTGAGTGATTTCTTCACTTCAGCCTAAACATTTTTTTTTTTAAAGTACCAAAACCTCTGGAGACCCCATATTGAAAGTACTCTCATCAGAAAGATATTATATGGTGACTGTTTGGAAAACATCACAGAAGATCCCAAATCTATAACATTTTGGTACAAGAAGGACCCCTAACTGGACTCTTTCATCATAGGTTTCAATGGGGTAAATAATTAGTTCTGCGCTACCTTACAGTCACATGATAAGTCACATGTTTAATTATTATTTCTCAGACAGTCGTAAAATCATCAAAGCGTTTTCGGTTTTTGCTTCTGCGATAAGAAAAACATGGCACAGAAATTGTTTGAAATACTTCTTGCTATTCTAATTGGTCTAGTAGTGAGATGGACAGTTTCTCTTAATCCTTATTCTGGTAGGTCGGGTGATTTTTGTAACCTTACTTTACTAAAATCACTGTGTAACTTGACTGTCGGTCCCTGTCTGTCTATTACCGAACTCACTGTCTGACACACTGGTGTTCCTAGCGTTATGGCAACTAAGTTATAGGCCTATATAAGTATATAGGTTGCCATAACGCTAGGAACACCTGTGGTCTGACATGGCTGATGCCAACTCCCTGGTCTGACCACAGGTCTTCCTACCGTTATGGCAACCTATATACTTATTACAAGGTAGGTTAGGTCAAGTTCTACCGCAATTTTCGAATCGTAGGCCTATATAAACATTACTTTTTTGACCACTCATGAATCTTAATTACGTTTTTTGACTCAACTCACATTTGCTGGAGACGCCCTTCTTCGTTTATAAATGAATGTGAATTGAGTCAAAAAATGTAATTAAGATTCGCAAGTCAAAAAAAGAATTTTTTATATACGGTTTGAAACTTGCGGTACTAGAAGATGACCTACCTTGATATATATATAGGCTGAGCCTATATGTAATATTATTTAGGTTGCCATAATGCTAGGAACACCTGTGGTCTTACTAAGTTTAACTTTAACGTTAGGGCGAATTTGCAGCATTCCAGATCAGGTCAACCACATTAGGCATTGAAAACGATAGCAACAAATTATTTGTATCGTGTTTTGGTAGAAAGTAGAAAGAAATGGAATTACGGAAGATTATAGTAGACACCATCGTTAATACATAACCTCTCCTATAGTACAGTGCCAGTTATATTACAAGTAGTAGAGGCAGTGATGAAGCTAAAGAATAACAAAGCTGCAGGCAAGGTTAATATAACTGCTGAGTTGTTAAAAACTGATATATGCACATCAGTATTATGGCTTGAAAAGTTGTTCAGAATTCTATAGGAAAAGGAAGTTATACCAAAATCATGGAAGCAAGGACTGATAACAAAAATTCCTAAGAAAGGCAATACTACGGTATGCGATAACTGGCAAGGAATAACCTTAACATCTATACCAAGCAACATATTTGGAAGAGTTTTAATCGACAGAATTAGAAACGGTGTTGACAGTAAGATGAGAGATGAACAGGCTGGATTGAGAAGAGGAAGGAGTACCACCGAGCAAATTTTTATCCTGCGCAACATTCTAGAACAGATGGCTGAATGGCCGTCAACCATATATATCGCCTTTGCTGACTTTAAGAAGGCATTTGACTAACAGAAAAAGCCTCTAGAAAATAATGGCAGCCTATGGTATTCCACAAAAGATAATATGTTTGATCAAAGCATTATTTGTAGACAGTGAATGTGCAGTTATAGATGGTGGTGTGGAATCTAAATGGTTTCAAGTCAAAATTGGTGTACAGCAAGGTGATGTAATGTCAGAGTTCCTTTTTCTGATGGCGGTAGACTGGGTGATGAGGAAAACGACTGATAATAACAGGAATGGAATTAGATGGAAGTTCATGTCAACCCTTTAGGACTTAGATTTTGCTGATGATATCGCTCTACTCTCATCTACATATCAACACATGCAAACCAAAGTGACCAGGCTGAATCAGTATGCTGCACAAACTGGGCTAAGAATTAATAAGGATAAAACAAGAGCTCATGAAAGTGGTAAAATCCTAGTATAGCGGTAAAATTCCATATAGAATTTTTCTTTTTTAATCTTGGTTTTATTTCGTTTTATTTATATATTTTAAGTATTTTCCTTTTTAGATTTTGTTCTTTAAAGTAGAAACTAAGCCAAAATTGTATAAAAAAGAGGACTAATTCTTACACTTTGGCTTTCCGATCGAACCTTTTACTTGTCAGTGTGTATACTAGCCTACTGTTGTACTGGTGAGTAAAGTCTGCAAGCTGTTTTGCCGATTAAGTGAAATAAATATTGAAAAAACGTGTGCATAATTAATGAAGATCCTCATTTTCAGGTTAGGTTTTAGGATTACTGTAGGGTTAGGATTAGGGTTTAGAATTAGGTTTTTAGGATAAGGATTAGGTTTTTCTTTAGGATTTTGACATTGTTAAAATTGCTCTCCACCGTTAGTCAGCTTTTTTTTTTTAGTTTTGTTTGAAATGGCCTACAAGAATGCAAAATTTGTGAGCTCATGATTTGTTATTCTTTTAACGAAATCTGCACGAAAAGGTGTAAATTTGAAATTATTTTGGAATAATGGAAAAAAAGAACAGTAAAATTGCTGAAAGAAGGTAAAAAAAAAAATTAAAATGACTAATAAGTATAGAATTTCTTGAAGCCTGAATTTTTTTTCTCCAAATTTCATCGGATTGAAATAAAAACCTTTTTTTTGCCCCAAAATTTCTGGAAAGTTGACTGAAATTGATGTTATAAGACTTTCAATCTTTCCTTTATAAATCTTGAAGTTTCAAGAAAATCGGTCACCAATAAGTATCAAAAATATTGAAATCAATTCCTATATAGCGATTTACTGCTATACTAGGATTTTTCCATGAAAGTTAACAGCAAATGTGCAAACAAAAGTTTGTATCGATAACCAAGAACTAAATGAAGTAAGCAAGTTCAGATACCTTGGTGCAACAGTAAGCTTACAAAGTGGTGGCGAGGAAGATATACAAACCAGAATCTCTAAGGCAAGAGTAGCATTTACAGTATCAAGTTAAATAAGATATGAAAGTCAAGCACCTTCTCAATATATACAAAAATACGACTGTTTAACTCTCTTGTTAAGTCTGTACTCTTGTATGGTTGCGAGACATGGAGAGTTAATGTAGCAGATAATGAAACGCTGGATACATTTATGTTCAAATGCTACAGGAGAATCTTGAAGATCAGATGGCCATATGTAATTTCTAACAATGAAATACTGGGAATCACTAACGTTTAACATGACAAAATCAGCACTGTATTAAAAAGAAGAAGGTGGAGGTGGATTGGTCATGTGATGCGCATGAGCACTATTAAGCACTGTGTGACAGCTATGACATCGAAACCAGAGGTGAGAAGGAATGTTGGTCGTCCTAGAACGACCTGGAGAAGGACAGTCGAGAAGGAGAGGAATGTGATGGGATGGAGCTCGTGGACAGAAGCCAGACAAGTTGCAAATAACAGAGTCCAGTGGAGAAAGAGCACTGCAGCCTTATGGGCCAGGAGGCCTGAAGAGACTAGGTGAGGAAACAGAACAGTGGTCACAAAAGAGCATGAAAATTAACACCGACGCTCTCAACTTTTGCCAAATGTAACCACACAAGCATAAAGCTCAACAACTTATTTCCCGAATTTTCTGTAAAAGAGGGTAAAAATGTTAGATTCTCTGGAAGAAATTCAGTGTCTTGTGCACAGGATGATAGCATTGCAACTAATGTTGCAAACGCATGCGTACAACCTGAAAAAAGGGAGGGGCCAAAACGGGCGCAGATACAACAAAAATTACACTGCACGATTGTTTAAAAATGGGACAATTGTGTTATTGCGCACTATTAAAATTGGTTAGAATTTGACTACCTCAACGCCCAGTGTTCTTTGTTAATATAAATACATACAAATTGTATGCATCATAAATAAGTAACATACACAATGGTGCATTCATACACTCAAGGCTACAAATATGATTTAGATATGCACTATGTCAATGATTTCTTAATGGTCGGAAAAAATGCTTGCGTACGTGCTATATTTTTGTGAAGATGCTCACAGAATTTATTTTTGAAAGAAAAATGTATATCCTTTTAGGAAAATAATTAAGTTATTACAATAATCACAATGTAAAACCATTTCAAGTTTCCGTGTGCTGATTTTCAGGTTGAAATAAGGAAGTCTTCATATCGAAATTAAAGTTGCCTAAAATTTCTGGCCAACTTTTTTTTTTAAATACACGTTGAAGCCCATTGACTTTGCTTAAGCATGTAAATTTTGTATGTATGTAGGCCTAATCGTTCATACTCTAAGTTGTTATATTTCTTTAAAAATTACTTGTCTCTTTCTGAATTATTGGAAACAGTCTTATAGAAAAATTGAGTTGAAATGAGGGTATACATGCTCTTTACAAAAATATGCTTTGCCATTTGTGTGTGTTGTACCTACAGTAACTGTAAAGTTTTAACGAAAGAAAATAATTTTTCATTTTATGAAAAAATATTAATGAACAAGTAATATTGGATCTGCAAGTAAGACATCACACTAGGCAGTCAAGACACCGGTGAAATCCTTGACATGTGATTAGCCTACTCTTAGATCTTGACATGTGATTAGCCTACTCTTAGATCTTGACATGTGATTAGCCTACTCTTAGATCTTGACATGTGATTAGCCTACTCCTAGATCTTGACATGTGATTAGCCTACTCCCAGATCTTGACACGTGATTAGCCTACTCTTAGATCTTGACATGTGATTAGCCTACTCCTAGATCTTGACATGTGATTAGCCTACTCTTAGATCTTGACATGTGATTAGCCTACTCTAGATTTTGACATGTGATTAGCCTACTCTTAGATCTTAACATGTGATTAGCATACTCTTAGATCTTGACATATGATTAGCCTACTCTTAGATCTTGACATGTGATTAGCCTACTCTTAGATCTTGACATGTGATTAGCCTACTCCTAGATCTTGACATGTGATTAGCCTACTCTTAGATCTTGACATGTGATTGGCCTACTCTTAGATCTTGACATGTGATTAGCCTACTCTTAGATCTTGACATGTGATTAGCCTACTCTTAGATCTTGACATGTAATTAGCCTACTCTTAAATCTTGACATGTGATTAGCCTACTCCTAGATCTTGACATGTGATTAGCGTACTCTTAGATCTTGACATGTGATTAGCCTACTACTAGATCTTGACATGTGATTAGCCTACTCCTAGATCTTGACATGTGATTAGCCTACTCTTAGATCTTGACATGTGATTGGCCTTCTCTTAGATCTTGACATGTGATTAGCCTACTCCTAGATCTTGACATGTGATTAGCCTACTCTTAGATCTTGACATGTGATTAGCCAACTCTTAGATCTTGACATGTGATTAGCCTACTCTTAGATCTTGACATGTAATTAGCCTACTCTTAGATCTTGACATGTGATTAGCCTACTCTTAGATCTTGACATGTGATTAGCCTACTCTTAGATCTTGACATGTGATTAGCCTACTCCCAGATCTTGACATGTGATTAGCCTACTCCTAGATCTTGACATGTGATTAGCCTACTCCTAGATCTTGACATGTGATTAGCCTACTCTTAGATCTTGACATGTGATTAGCCTACTCCTAGATCTTGACATGTGATTAGCCTACTCTTAGATCTTGACATGTGATTAGCCTACTCCTAGATCTTGACATGTGATTAGCCTACTCTTAGATCTTGACATGTGATTAGCCTACTCTTAGATCTTGACATGTGATTAGCCTACTCTTAGATCTTGACATGTGATAAGCCTACTCCTAGATCTTGACATGTGATTAGCCTACTCCTAGATCTTGACATGTGATTAGCCTACTCCTAGATCTTGAAATGTGATAAGCCTACTCTTAGATCTTGACATGTGATTAGCCTACTCTTAGATCTTGACATGTGATTAGCCTACTGCTAGATCTTGACATGTGATTAGCCTACTGCTAGATCTTGACATGTGATTAGCCTACTCTTAGATCTTGACATGTGATTAGCCTACTCTTAGATCTTGACATGTGATTAGCCTACTCCTAGATCTTGACATGTGATTAGCGTACTCTTAGATCTTGACATGTGATTAGCCTACTCCTAGATCTTGACATGTGATAAGCCTACTCTTAGATCTTGACATGTGATTAGCCTACTCCTAGATCTTGACATGTGATAAGCCTACTCTTAGATCTTGACATGTGATTAGCCTACTCCTAGATCTTGACATGTGATTAGCCTACTCCTAGATCTTGACATGTGATAAGCCTACTCTTAGATCTTGACATGTGATTAGCCTACTCTTAGATCTTGACATGTGATTAGCCTACTCCTAGATCTTGACATGTGATTAGCCTACTCTTAGATCTTGACATGTGATAAGCCTACTCTTAGATCTTGACATGTTCTGTTTTGTCTTATAAGTAAATTAAACTTCACAGGAATAATAATGGCACAAATGTGTATGGTAGAGATATACATGAAAGAGAGCTCTCACAACTGGATGCATAGATTCCCAAAACACAAAACCTTTTTTAATGAATCAGTTTTTAAATATTGTCAATTTCTCTTTAATAGGTCAGGGTAAATCTCCAATGTTTGGGGACTATGAAGCACAGAGACACTGGATGGAGATCACATATAACTTACCTGTTGAAGACTGGTATGAACTTTCCTTTTCTTGTATTGAGGAATATATGACATGTATTATTTGTCAATTTATGTTGAAAAAGTCACTAGTTTTACATATACTATACTCTCACATGTGAAATTGTTATATACCATCTTGCTAATACCATGTAATTCTAAGGACTAGCCTACATGTATATCCTCATGGTAAGGACTAGCATACATGTATATCCTCATGGTAAGGACTAGTCTACATGTATATCCTCATGGTAAGGACTAGCCTACATGTATGTCCTCATGGTAAGGACTAGCCTACATGTGTGTCCTCATGGTAAGGACTAGCCTACATGTATATCCTCATGGTAAGGACTAGCTTACATGTATGTCCTCATGATAAGGAGTAGCCTACATGTGTGTCCTCATGGTAAGGACTAGCTTACATGTAAGTCCTCATGATATAGACTAGCCTACATGTGTATCCTCATGGTAAAGACTAGCCTACATGCATATTCTCATGGTAAGGACTAGCCTACATGTACATTCTCATGGTAAGGACTAGCCTACATGTGTGTCCTCATGGTAAGGACTAGCCTACATGTATATCCTCGGGCTTTCAATCCTCTGTTAAGTTTGTTGATAAATTTTAAGATATGTCAATTCACAAATGCATGTTACAGAAATTTCTAAGCAGACAGGAATTTGAATTTATTGATTGATTTTGTTCAATTAATTCAATTTGGTATTTTAATTTCAAACCAAATTTATGCAATTCTTTTTTTAAAGGTGGCAAAGTTGGTTGTGATTCTTAATCTTATTTACTTAGACTGATATAGTTTCGAATAGTAACAGAAATGAGCAAATAACAGCTGTAGTATTTTCTAATTATATATTAAAATGGATTGAACAAAGTGATTTTCAGGTTTTAATAAGTCTTCAGTCATTTTTTTTCAGTAATATCAGGAGCAATTTCAATTTGATTTTGATATATGAAATGATTATAGAATGATTTAAGGAGGTTATAACCGAACTCTTTCTTTAATACCTTTCTCATATTTATGGCAGCAATCCTATTTCATTGTTTCCAAACATTTTGTAAAATTTTAATTTCATGATTTTTGACAGGTACACGAATACCAGTCACAATGACCTCCTTTACTGGGGCCTTGATTATCCACCACTGACCGCTTATCACAGCTGGATTTGTGGTTTTGTGTAAGTTTTTTACATGTTTGCTGTTAAATTATTAGGTAATACTTTGACATTATTTTGATATTTTTTATAGGTACCTGTTTTAGAAAGATGTGTGTCATTCCACACATCATATACATTTTAATTTTAAATTCAAATGATCTGGCGGTGATGTTCAACCAAAGCAAAAATACTGGAAAAACAAAGGTTTTGTTGGTGCAGTGATACTAAACACTTTTAGTGATACTAAACACTGTTAGTGATACTAAACACTTTTAGTGATACTAAACACTTGTAGTGATACTAAACACTTGTAGTGATACTAAACACTTGTAGTAATACTAAGCACTTTTAGTGATACTAAACACTTTTAGTGATACTAAACACTTTTTCATGTTGATACATGTATGAAGACTTATTAATATTCAAAGTATTGGTTTTAAAAGTATATCAAACCAGCTTCATGATTTTTCACAAAGTTGTAATAAGAGCGAAAACTTTAATCTCAATTCTACATATTTCTTCCTATTAATTGAATTCAATCTATTTAACAAATTAAGCGCAATCATTTATGCAACAATATGTAAGCTTTGATTGTTCACCTCAGTAAAATAGTTTAGAAAAACAATTTGAACTGAGAATTACAGCAGCACAAAACTCTTTGAAGTATATTTTTCTCTTTGAAGTATATTTTTCTCTTTGAAGTATATTCTCTTTGAAGTATATTTTCTCTTTAAAGTATATTTTTCTCTTTAAAGTATATTTCTCTCTTTGAAATATATTTTTCTCTTTGAAGTATATTTTTTCTCTTTGAAGTAATTTTTCTTTTGAAGTATTTTTCTCTTTGAAGTATTTTTTCTCTTTGAAGTATATTTTTCTCTTTGAAGTATATTTTTTCTTTGAAGTATATTTTTCTCTTTGAAGTATATTTTTCTCTTTGAAGTATATTTTTCTCTTTAAAGTATATATTCCTCTTTGAAGTATATTTTTTCTCTTTGAAGTATATTTTTCTCTTTAAAGTATATGTTTCTCTTTAAAGTATATGTTTTCCCTTTGAAGTATATTTTTTCTCTTGAAGTATATTTTTTTCTTTGAAGAATATTTTCTCTTTGAAGTATATTTTTCTCTTTAAAGTATATATTTCTCTTTGAAGTATATTTTTCTCTTTGAAGTATATTTTTCTCTTTGAAGAATATTTTTCTCTTTGAAGTATGTTTTTCTTTTTAAAGGTGTAAGCTGAAATTTCAATCAAAAAAAGGTTGAATACTTCAGAGGAGTATATTATTTCTACTCTATTTTCTTTCCTCAGGGCAAACAAGATGAATTCTTCATGGGTAAAACTTTTTGAATCTCGTGGAATAGAAAGTCCAGAACATAAACTTTTTATGAGATACTCAGGTAAGAAATAAACTTCAGCTCAAAATAATTGTGCCATGTCTGCCAAGCTTTGGTACAAATGTACGAAAACTGGAAAATGGTAAACTGTACTTTTAAAGAAATGTTTGTGTGGTAGATCTGAATAATTATTACAATAGATTTTAGGTGGAGATCATTGCATAATCATTGTATCTGCCTTAGTCATCAATTGTTAGTTCTGTGTCTTATGGTGGAGATCATTGCATAAATCATTGCATCTGCCTTTGTTATCAATTGTTAGTTCTGTGTCTTATGGTGGAGATCATTGCATAATCATTGTATCTGCCTTTGTCATCAATTGTTAGTTCTGTGTCTTATGGTGGAGATCATTGCATAATCATTGCATCTGCCTTAGTCATCAATTGTTAGTTCTGTGTCTTATGGTGGAGATCATTCCATAATCATTGTAACTGTCTTTGTCATCAATTGTTAGTTCTGTGTCTTATGGTAGAGATCATTGCCTAAATCATTGTATCTGCCTTAGTCATCAATTGTTAGTTCTGTGTCTTATGGTGGAGATCATTGCATGATCATTGTATCTGCCTTTGTCATCAATTGTTAGTTCTGTGTCTTATGGTGGAGATCATTGCATAAATCATTGCATCTGCCTTTGTTATCAATTGTTAGTTCTGTGTCTTATGGTGGAGATCATTGCATAATCATTGTATCTGCCTTTGTCATCAATTGTTAGTTCTGTGTCTTATGGTAGAGATCATTGCATAATCATTGCATCTGCCTTAGTCATCAATTGTTAGTTCTGTGTCTTATGGTAGAGATCATTGCATAATCATTGTATCTGCCTTTGTCATCAATTGTTGGTTCTGTGTCTTATGGTAGAGATCATTGCATAATCATTGTATCTGCCTTTGTCATCAATTGTTAGTTCTGTGCCTTATGGTGGAGATCATTGCATAATCATTGTATCTGCCTTTGTCATCAATTGTTAGTTCTGTGTCTTATGGTGGAGATCATTGCATAATCATTGTAACTGTCTTTGTCATCAATTGTTAGTTCTGTGTCTTATGGTGGAGATCATTGCATAAATCATTGTATCTGCCTTTGTCATCAATTGTTAGTTCTGTGTCTTATGGTGGAGATCATTGCATAAATCATTGCATCTGCCTTTGTTATCAATTGTTAGTTCTGTGTCTTATGGTGGAGATCATTGCATAATCATCGTATCTGCCTTTGTCATCAATTGTTAGTTCTGTGTCTTATGGTGGAGATCATTCCATAATCATTGTAACTGTCTTTGTCATCAATTGTTAATTCTGTGTCTTATGGTGGAGATCATTGCATAAATCATTGTAACTGCCTTTGTTATCAATTGTTAGTTCTGTGTCTTATGGTGGAGATCATTGCATTAATCATTGAAACTGCCTTAGTCATCAATTGTTAGTTCTGTGTCTTATGGTGGAGATCATTGCATAATCATTGTATCCGCCTTAGTCATCAATTGTTAGTTCTGTGTCTTATGGTGGAGATCATTGCATAATCATTGTATCTGCCTTTGTCATCAATTGTTAGTTCTGTGTCTTATGGTGGAGATCATTGCATAATCATTGTATCTGCCTTAGTCATCAATTGTTAGTTCTGTGTCTTATGGTGGAGATCATTGCATAATCATTGTATCTGCCTTAGTCATCAATTGTGAGTTCTGTGTCTTATGGTGGAGATCATTGCATAATCATTGTAACTGTCTTTGTCATCAATTGTTAGTTCTGTGTCTTATGGTGGAGATCATTGCATAATCATTGTATCTGCCTTTGTCATCAATTGTTAGTTCTGTGTCTTATGGTGGAGATCATTGCATAATCATTGTATCTGCCTTTGTCATCAATTGTTGGTTCTGTGTCTTATGGTAGAGATCATTGCATAATCATTGTATCTGCCTTAGTCATCAATTGTTAGTTCTGTGTCTTATGGTGGAGATCATTGCATAATCATTGTATCTGCCTTAGTCATCAATTGTTAGTTCTGTGTCTTATGGTGGAGATCATTGCATAATCATTGTATCTGCCTTTGTTATCAATTGTTAGTTCTGTGTCTTATGGTGGAGATCATTGCATAATCATTGTATCTGCCTTAGTTATCAATTGTTAGTTCTGTGTCTTATGGTGGAGATCATTGCATAATCATTGTATCTGCCTTTGTTATCAATTGTTAGTTCTGTGTCTGTGTTAGTTATGGTGGAGATCATTGCATAAATCATTGTGTTTGCCTTAGTCATCAATTGTTAGTTCTGTGTCTTATGGTGGAGATCATTGCATAATCATTGTATCTGCCTTAGTCATCAATTGTTAGCTATGTGTCTTATGGTGGAGATCATTGCATAACCATTGTATCTGCCTTAGTCATCAATTGTTAGTTATGTGTCTTATGGTGGAGATCATTGCATAATCATTGTGTCTGCCTTAGTCATCAATTGTTAGTTCTGTGTCTTGTGGTGGAGATCATTGCATAATCATTGTATCTGCCTTTGTCATCAATTGTTGGTTCTGTGTCTTATGGTGGAGATCATTGCATAAATCATTGCATCTGCCTTTGTTATCAATTGTTAGTTCTGTGTCTTATGGTGGAGATCATTGCCTAAATCATTGTAACTGCCTTTGTCATCAATTGTTAGTTCTGTGTCTTATGGTGGAGATCATTGCATAATCATTGTATCTGCTTTTGTCATCAATTGTTAGTTCTGTGTCTTATGGTGGAGATCATTGCATAATCATTGTAACTGCCTTTGTCATCAATTGTTAGTTCTGTGTCTTATGGTGGAGATCATTGCATAATCATTGTATCCGCCTTTGTCATCAATTGTTAGTTCTGTGTCTTATGGTGGAGATCATTGCATAATCATTGTATCTGCCTTTGTCATCAATTGTTAGTTCTGTGTCTTATGGTGGAGATCATTGCATAATCATTGTATCTGCCTTTGTCATCAATTGTTGGTTCTGTGTCTTATGGTGGAGATCATTGCATAAATCATTGTATCTGCCTTTGTCATCAATTGTTAGTTCTGTGTCTTATGGTAGAGATCATTGCATAATCATTGTATCTGCCTTTGTCATCAATTGTTAGTTCTGTGTCTTATGGTGGAGATCATTGCATAAATCATTGTAACTGCCTTTGTCATCAATTGTTAGTTCTGTGTCTTATGGTGGAGATCATTGCATAAATCATTGTATCTGCCTTTGTCATCAATTGTTAGTTCTGTGTCTTATGGTGGAGATCATTGCATAAATCATTGTATCTGCCTTTGTCATCAATTGTTGGTTCTGTGTCTTATGGTGGAGATCATTGCATAATCATTGTATCTGCCTTTGTCATCAATTGTTAGTTCTGTGTCTTATGGTAGAGATCATTGCATAATCATTGCATCTGCCTTAGTCATCAATTGTTAGTTCTGTGTCTTATGGTAGAGATCATTGCATAATCATTGTATCTGCCTTTGTCATCAATTGTTAATTCTGTGTCTTATGGTGGAGATCATTGCATAATCATTGTATCTGCCTTTGTCATCAATTGTTAGTTTTGTGTCTTATGGTGGAGATCATTGCATAATCATTGTGTCTGCCTTAGTCATCAATTGTTAGTTCTGTGTCTTATGGTGGAGATCATTGCATAATCATTGTAACTGCCTTTGTCATCAATTGTTAGTTCTGTGTCTTATGGTAGAGATCATTGCCTAAATCATTGTATCTGCCTTTGTCATCAATTGTTAGTTCTGTGTCTTATGGTGGAGATCATTGCATAATCATTGTATCCGCCTTTGTCATCAATTGTTAGTTCTGTGTCTTATGGTAGAGATCATTGCATAATCATTGTATCCGCCTTTGTCATCAATTGTTAGTTCTGTGTCTTATGGTGGAGATCATTGCATAATCATTGTAACTGTCTTTGTCATCAATTGTTAGTTCTGTGTCTTATGGTGGAGATCATTGCATAATCATTGTGACTGTCTTTGTCATCAATTGTTAGTTCTGTGGCTTATGGTGGAGATCATTGCATAATCATTGTAACTGCCTTTGTCATCAATTGTTAGTTCTGTGTCTTATGGTGGAGATCATTGCATAATCATTGTATCCGCCTTTGTCATCAATTGTTAGTTCTGTGTCTTATGGTGGAGATCATTGCATAATCATTGTATCTGCTTTTGTCATCAATTGTTAGTTCTGTGTCTTATGGTGGAGATCATTGCATAACCATTGTATCTGCCTTAGTCATCAATTGTTAGTTCTGTGTCTTATGGTGGAGATCATTGCATAATCATTGTAACTGCCTTTGTTATCAATTGTTAGTTCTGTGTCTTATGGTGGAGATCATTGCATAACCATTGTATCTGCCTTAGTCATCAATTGTTAGTTCTGTGTCTTATGGTGGAGATCATTGCATAATCATTGTATCTGCCTTTGTCATCAATTGTTAGTTCTGTGTCTTATGGTGGAGATCATTGCATAATCATTGTATCTGCCTTAGTCATCAATTGTTAGTTCTGTGTCTTATGGTGGAGATCATTGCATAATCATTTTAACTGCCTTTGTCATCAATTGTTGGTTCTGTGTCTTATGGTGGGGATCATTGCATAATCATTGTATCTGCCTTTGTCATCAATACCTCCCCATCTTTATTCAAAACTTCCTCTCACCCAGGCAGTTCCAAGTTCGTATTGGCCACACCCTCTCCAAGCCGTACCCCCAAGAAGAGGGC
Organism: Chiridota heheva; assembly: GCA_020152595.1. Classification (NCBI taxonomy): domain Eukaryota; kingdom Metazoa; phylum Echinodermata; class Holothuroidea; order Apodida; family Chiridotidae; genus Chiridota; species Chiridota heheva. The sequence continues at coordinate 775,039 of JAIGNY010002899.1, read as the reverse complement.
GTCCCCCAAGGCAGCATCCTCTCCCCCACTCTCTTCAACCTGAGCATTAATGACATCGGGAATGACCTTGGCCCCAGCATCAAACGTACCCTCTACGTGGATGACTTCACCATCTTCTACTCCTCCCCTAGCTTTCCTATTGTTGAAAATAGGCTTCAAACCAGCCTCAATCAGTTGCAAGTCTGGAGCAACAATAACGGTTTTAGATTCTCCAAAGACAAGACAGTCTGCATGCACTTTTGTCATTTCAACAACCTCCACCCCAACCCGAACTTTGTGCTCAATGGGAATCGCATCCCTAAAGTTGAAAACACAAAGTTCCTTGGTCTTACTCTAGACCCCAAGCTCACCTACAAGCCACACATCACCAACCTGAAACTAAAATGCAATAGCTCCCTCAACCTCCTCCGACTGCTCTCCAACACTACTTGGGGAGCGAACCGCTATGCTCTCCTCAAAATTTTCAGGCTCACCATTCGTGCCAAGCTTGACTATGGCAATATTGTTTACTGTGTCGCTCACAACTCATACCTCAACCACATTAACACCATCCAAAATGAAGCCCTCAGGCTTTGTCTAGGAGCCTACAGGACCTCCCCAATCACTAGCCTTCATGTTGAAGCCAACGAACCCCCCTTTCTACTTAGATGTAAACAGCTTAGCCTCTCCTATGCTTTTAGAGTCCTCACCAACACCCAGAACCCTGTTTACAACCTCATTAGGTACCCCAATTTCTCCTCCCTCTTTGATAGGACTAAAACCCTATCCCCCTTCAGCTTACGCATTAAATCAGACCTCTTTCAACTTGGCATCAACCCCGCCACTCTCGGCACTTATTCCTGGCCCACTTTTCCGCCTTGGGCCACCCCCCTTCCTTCTGTCCACCTAGACCTCTCCACTTATAACAAAACTCAAACTCACCCTAATCTCTTCATCAATCTCCACAACCAAATCAAAGACCAACTCTCAAATTACACCTCCATCTATACTGATGGCTCCAAGGAAGGCAACAAGACAGCTGCTGCTGCCATCATCCAAGACATCACCCTCAGTAGCAGACTTCCTGACCACTCATCCATCTTTTCAGCCGAGGCTAAGGCCATTCTCCTCGCCCTCAACTTTATTGAGTACTCTCCTCTTAGTCACTTTGCCATTTTCTCTGACTCAAAGGCTGTTCTTACTTTATTACTCAATCTTAAATGGGATAACCTCACCTGCCACCTCCTCCTCCGGAAACTCTTTTCTCCCACCCTCTGCAGGAAAAGTGTTCTTTTCTTCTGGATACCCAGCCATGTTGGCATCCCTGGCAATGACGGCTGATACAGCCGCTAAGCTTGCCCTTAACCTCCTCCCTTCCCCTTTTCCCAAAACCCTCTCTGACATCAAACCGCTTATCGCTTCTCTTGTTCGTGACCGCTGGCAAACCTTATGGAACTTCCAAATTGATAACAAACTCCATGTTATCCAGCCCACAATCCCAATCAAATCCACCATCAACAACCTTTCTCGTGATCGACAACGTTCATATTACCCGTCTTAGAATTGGTCACACCCACCTCACTCACTCCCACCTCCTTATTGGTTCCCCCAACCCCTCTGTAACAATTGCCACTGCATCCTTACAATCCAACACGTTCTCCTTGCTTGCCCCCTGTACAACCTTCCCAGAGCTTCTCTCGCTCCCACAACTCAATTGCTGAGTTCTTCCAAAAAAATCCTCCAGATAAAATAGTCTCCTTCCTTCAGCATGCATCCCTCTACAACCATATTTAATCCTCCTCTTCCACCCCCTCTCTACTTTGTTTTTAGTTTTACCCATGCACCTCCTCTCTCGATCACAGCTTTCTGGCTTTTGTTCTTGAATTTCTCTCATTCTTCCCCTGGTCTCTTTCCTTACTACCTCTAAAATGATCTGACCTCTCAGGCACAATTTGACCTTCGTTGTCGTGGTGCCGTTAAGACCTCATCAAACAAACAAACAAACAAATTGTCATCAATTGTTGGTTCTGTGTCTTATGGTGGAGATCATTGCATAATCATTGTAACTGCCTTTGTTATCAATTGTTAGTTCTGTGTCTTATGGTGGAGATCATTGCATAACCATTGTATCTGCCTTAGTCATCAATTGTTAGTTCTGTGTCTTATGGTGGAGATCATTGCATAATCATTGTATCTGCCTTTGTCATCAATTGTTAGTTCTGTGTCTTATGGTGGAGATCATTGCATAATCATTGTATCTGCCTTAGTCATCAATTGTTAGTTCTGTGTCTTATGGTGGAGATCATTGCATAATCATTTTAACTGCCTTTGTCATCAATTGTTGGTTCTGTGTCTTATGGTGGGGATCATTGCATAATCATTGTATCTGCCTTTGTCATCAATTGTTGGTTCTGTGTCTTATGGTGGAGATCATTGCATAATCATTGTATCTGCCTTAGTCATCAATTGTTGGTTCTGTGTCTTATGGTGGAGATCATTGCATAATCATTGTATCTGCCTTTGTCATCAATTGTTAGTTCTGTGTCTTATGGTGGAGATCATTGCATAATCATTGTATCTGCCTTTGTTATCAATTGTTAGTTCTGTGTCTTATGGTAGAGATCATTGCATAATCATTGTATCTGCCTTTGTCATCAATTGTTAGTTCTGTGTCTTATGGTAGAGATCATTGCATAATCATTGTAACTGTCTTTGTCATCAATTGTTAGTTCTGTGTCTTATGGTGGAGATCATTGCCTAAATCATTGTATCTGCCTTTGTTATCAATTGTTAGTTCTGTGTCTTATGGTGGAGATCATTGCATAATCATTGTATCTGCCTTTGTCATCAATTGTTAGTTCTGTGTCTTATGGTGGAGATCATTGCATAATCATTGTAACTGCCTTTGTCATCAATTGTTGGTTCTGTGTCTTATGGTGGAGATCATTGCATAAATCATTGTATCTGCCTTTGTCATCAATTGTTAGTTCTGTGTCTTATGGTGGAGATCATTGCATAATCATTGTATCTGCCTTTGTCATCAATTGTTAGTTCTGTGTCTTATGGTGGAGATCATTGCATAATCATTGTATCTGCCTTAGTCATCAATTGTTGGTTCTGTGTCTTATGGTGGAGATCATTGCATAATCATTGTATCTGCCTTTGTCATCAATTGTTAGTTCTGTGTCTTATGGTGGAGATCATTGCATAATCATTGTAACTGCCTTTGTCATCAATTGTTAGTTCTGTGTCTTATGGTGGAGATCATTGCCTAAATCATTGTATCTGCCTTTGTTATCAATTGTTAGTTCTGTGTCTTATGGTGGAGATCATTGCATAATCATTGTAACTGTCTTTGTCATCAATTGTTAGTTCTGTGTCTTATGGTGGAGATCATTGCCTAAATCATTGTATCTGCCTTTGTTATCAATTGTTAGTTCTGTGTCTTATGGTAGAGATCATTGCATAATCATTGTAACTGTCTTTGTCATCAATTGTTAGTTCTGTGTCTTATGGTGGAGATCATTGCCTAAATCATTGTATCTGCCTTTGTCATCAATTGTTAGTTCTGTGTCTTATGGTGGAGATCATTGCATAATCATTGTATCTGCCTTAGTCATCAATTGTTAGTTCTGTGTCTTATGGTGGAGATCATTGCATAAATCATTGTATCTGTCTTTGTTATCAATTGTTAGTTCTGTGTCTTATGGTAGAGATCATTGCCTAAATCATTGTATCTGCCTTAGTCATCAATTGTTAGTTCTGTGTCTGATGGTGGAGATCATTGCCTAAATCATTGTATCTGCCTTTGTTATCAATTGTTAGTTCTGTGTCTTATGGTGGAGATCATTGCATAATCATTGTATCTGCCTTAGTCATCAATTGTTAGTTCTGTGTCTTATGGTGGAGATCATTGCATAATCATTGTATCTGCCTTTGTCATCAATTGTTAGTTATATGTCTTATGGTGGAGATCATTGCATAATCATTGTATCTGCCTTTGTCATCAATTGTTAGTTCTGTGCCTTATGGTGGAGATCATTGCATAATCATTGTATCTGCCTTTGTCATCAATTGTTAGTTCTGTGTCTTATGGTAGAGATCATTGCATAATCATTGTGACTGTCTTTGTCATCAATTGTTAGTTCTGTGTCTTATGGTGGAGATCATTGCATAATCATTGTATCTGCCTTTGTCATCAATTGTTAGTTCTGTGTCTTATGGTGGAGATCATTGCATAATCATTGTATCTGCCTTAGTCATCAATTGTTAGTTCTGTGTCTTATGGTAGAGATCATTGCCTAAATCAATGTAACTGCCTTTGTCATCAATTGTTAGTTCTGTGTCTTATGGTGGAGATCATTGCATAATCATTGTATCTGCCTTTGTTATCAATTGTTAGTTCTGTGTCTTATGGTGGAGATCATTGCATAATCATTGTATCTGCCTTTGTCATCAATTGTTAGTTCTGTGTCTTATGGTGGAGATCATTGCATAATCATTGTATCTGCCTTTGTCATCAATTGTTAGTTCTGTGTCTTATGGTGAGATCATTGCATAATCATTGTATCTGCCTTTGTCATCAATTGTTAGTTCTGTGTCTTATGGTGGAGATCATTGCATAATCATTGTAACTGTCTTTGTCTGTGTCTTATCAATTGTTAGTTCAATGTGTCTTATGGTGGAGATCATTGCATAATCATTGTATCTGATCTGTCTTTGTCATCAATTGTTAGTTCTGTGTTCTGTGTCTTATGGTGGAGATCATTGCATAATCATTGTATCTGCCTTTGTCATCAATTGTTAGTTCTGTGTCTTATGGTGGAGATCATTGCATAATCATTGTATCTGCCTTTGTCATCAATTGTTAGTTCTGTGTCTTATGGTGGAGATCATTGCATAATCATTGTATCTGCTTTTCAATTGTTAGTCATCAATTGTTAGTTCTGTGTCTGATGGTGGAGATCATTGCATAATCATTGTATCTGCCTTTGTCATTGTATCTGCCTTTGTCATCAATTGTTAGTTCTGTGTCTTATGGTGGAGATCATTGCATAATCATTGTAACTGCCTTTGTTATCAATTGTTAGTTCTGTGTCTTATGGTGGAGATCATTGCATAATCATTGTATCTGCCTTTGTCATCAATTGTTAGTTCTGTGTCTTATGGTGAGATCATTGCATAATCATTGTATCTGCCTTTGTTTGTCATCAATTGTTAGTTCTGTGTCTTATGGTGGAGATCATTGCATAATCATTGTATCTGCCTTTGTCATCAATTGTTAGTTCTGTGTCTTATGGTGGAGATCATTGCATAATCATTGTATCTGCCTTTGTCATCAATTGTTAGTTCTGTGTCTTATGGTGGAGATCATTGCATAATCATTGTAACTGCCTTGTTAGTTCTGTGTCTTATGGTGGAGATCATTGTTATCAATTGTTAGTTCTGTGTCTTATGGTGGAGATCATTGCATAAATTGTATCATTGTATCTGCCTTAGTCATCAATTGTTAGTTCTGTGTCTTATGGTGGAGATCATTGCATAATCATTGTATCTGCCTTAGTCATCAATTGTTAGTTCTGTGTCTTATGGTGGAGATCATTGCATAATCATTTTAACTGCCTTTGTCATCAATTGTTGGTTCTGTGTCTTATGGTGGGGATCATTGCATAATCATTGTATCTGCCTTTGTCATCAATTGTTGGTTCTGTGTCTTATGGTGGAGATCATTGCATAATCATTTTAACTGCCTTTGTCATCAATTGTTGGTTCTGTGTCTTATGGTGGGGATCATTGCATAATCATTGTATCTGCCTTTGTCATCAATTGTTAGTTCTGTGTCTTATGGTAGAGATCATTGCATAAATCATTGTATCTGCCTTTGTCATCAATTGTTAGTTCTGTGTCTTATGGTGGAGATCATTGCATAATCATTGTAACTGCCTTTGTCATCAATTGTTGGTTCTGTGTCTTATGGTGGAGATCATTGCATAAATCATTGTATCTGCCTTTGTCATCAATTGTTAGTTCTGTGTCTTATGGTGGAGATCATTGCATAATCATTGTATCTGCCTTTGTCATCAATTGTTAGTTCTGTGTCTTATGGTGGAGATCATTGCATAATCATTGTATCTGCCTTAGTCATCAATTGTTGGTTCTGTGTCTTATGGTGGAGATCATTGCATAATCATTGTATCTGCCTTTGTCATCAATTGTTAGTTCTGTGTCTTATGGTGGAGATCATTGCCTAAATCATTGTATCTGCCTTTGTTATCAATTGTTAGTTCTGTGTCTTATGGTGAGATCATTGCATAATCATTGTAATCATTGTTATCTGTCTTATGTCATCAATTGTTAGTTCTGTGTCTTATGGTGAGATCATTGCATAAACTCATTGTATCTGTCTTTGTTAAATCAATTGTTAGTTCTGTGTCTTATGGTCATTGCATAAATCATTGATCTGTCATCAATTGCCTGTGTCTTAAAGATCATTGTAAATCTTGTATCTGCCTTAGTCATCAATTGTTAGTTCTGTGTCTGATGGTGGAGATCATTGCCTAAATCATTGTATCTGCCTTTGTTATCAATTGTTAGTTCTGTGTCTTATGGTGGAGATCATTGCATAATCATTGTATCTGCCTTAGTCATCAATTGTTAGTTCTGTGTCTTATGGTGGAGATCATTGCATAATCATTGTATCTGCCTTTGTCATCAATTGTTAGTTATGTGTCTTATGGTGGAGATCATTGCATAATCATTGTATCTGCCTTTGTCATCAATTGTTAGTTCTGTGCCTTATGGTGAGATCATTGCATAATCATTGTATCTGCCTTTGTCATCAATTGTTAGTTCTGTGTCTTATGGTAGAGATCATTGCATAATCATTGTGACTGTCTTTGTCATCAATTGTTAGTTCTGTGTCTTATGGTGGAGATCATTGCATAATCATTGTATCTGCCTTTGTCATCAATTGTTAGTTCTGTGTCTTATGGTGGAGATCATTGCATAATCATTGTATCTGCCTTAGTCATCAATTGTTAGTTCTGTGTCTTATGGTAGAGATCATTGCCTAAATCAATGTAACTGCCTTTGTCATCAATTGTTAGTTCTGTGTCTTATGGTGGAGATCATTGCATAATCATTGTATCTGCCTTTGTTATCAATTGTTAGTTCTGTGTCTTATGGTGGAGATCATTGCATAATCATTGTATCTGCCTTAGTCATCAATTGTTAGTTCTGTGTCTTATGGTGGAGATCATTGCATAATCATTGTATCTGCCTTAGTCATCAATTGTTAGTTCTGTGTCTTATGGTGGAGATCATTGCATAATCATTGTATCTGCCTTTGTCATCAATTGTTAGTTCTGTGTCTTATGGTAGAGATCATTGCATAATCATTGTATCTGCCTTAGTCATCAATTGTTAGTTCTGTGTCTTATGGTGGAGATAATTGCATAAATCATTGTAACTGCCTTAGTCATCAATTGTTAGTTCTGTGTCTTATGGTGGAGATCATTGCATAATCATTGTATCTGCCTTTGTCATCAATTGTTAGTTCTGTGTCTTATGGTGGAGATCATTGCATAATCATTGTATCTGCCTTTGTCATCAATTGTTAGTTCTGTGTCTTATGGTGGAGATCATTGCATAATCATTGTATCTGCCTTTGTCATCAATTGTTAGTTCTGTGTCTTATGGTGGAGATCATTGCATAATCATTGTATCTGCCTTTGTCATCAATTGTTAGTTCTGTGTCTTATGGTGGAGATCATTGCATAATCATTGTATCTGCCTTAGTCATCAATTGTTAGTTCTGTGTCTTATGGTGGAGATCATTGCCTAAATCATTGTATCTGCCTTTGTCATCAATTGTTGGTTCTGTGTCTTATGGTAGAGATCATTGCATAATCATTGTATCTGCCTTAGTCATCAATTGTTAGTTCTGTGTCTTATGGTGGAGATCATTGCATAATCATTGTATCTGCCTTAGTCATCAATTGTTAGTTCTGTGTCTTATGGTGGAGATCATTGCATAATCATTGTATCTGCCTTTGTCATCAATTGTTAGTTCTGTGTCTTATGGTAGAGATCATTGCATAATCATTGTATCTGCCTTAGTCATCAATTGTTAGTTCTGTGTCTTATGGTGGAGATCATTGCATAATCATTGTATCTGCCTTTGTCATCAATTGTTAGTTCTGTGTCTTATGATGGAGATCATTGCATAATCATTGTATCTGCCTTTGTCATCAATTGTTAGTTCTGTGTCTTATGGTGGAGATCATTGCATAATCATTGTATCTGCCTTAGTCATCAATTGTTAGTTCTGTGTCTTATGGTGGAGATCATTGCATAATCATTGTATCTGCCTTAGTCATCAATTGTTAGTTCTGTGTCTTATGGTGGAGATTATTGCATAATCATTGTATCTGCCTTTGTCATCAATTGTTAGTTCTGTGTCTTATGGTGGAGATCATTGCCTAAATCATTGTATCTGCCTTTGTCATCAATTGTTGGTTCTGTGTCTTATGGTGGAGATCATTGCCTAAATCAATGTATCTGCCTTTGTCATCAATTGTTGGTTCTGTGTCTTATGGTGGAGATCATTGCATAATCATTGTATCTGCCTTTGTCATCAATTGTTAGTTCTGTGTCTTATGGTGGAGATCATTGCATAATCATTGTATCTGCCTTTGTCATCAATTGTTAGTTATGTGTCTTATGGTGGAGATCATTGCCTAAATCATTGTATCTGCCTTTGTCATCAATTGTTGGTTCTGTGTCTTATGGTGGAGATCATTGCCTAAACCAATGTATCTGCCTTTGTCATCAATTGTTGGTTCTGTGTCTTATGGTGGAGATCATTGCCTAAATCATTGTATCTGCCTTTGTCATCAATTGTTAGTTCTGTGTCTTATGGTGGAGATTATTGCATAATCATTGTATCTGCCTTTGTCATCAATTGTTAGTTCTGTGTCTTATGGTGGAGATCATTGCCTAAATCATTGTATCTGCCTTTGTCATCAATTGTTGGTTCTGTGTCTTATGGTGGAGATCATTGCCTAAATCAATGTATCTGCCTTTGTCATCAATTGTTGGTTCTGTGTCTTATGGTGGAGATCATTGCATAATCATTGTATCTGCCTTTGTCATCAATTGTTAGTTCTGTGTCTTATGGTAGAGATCATTGCCTAAATCATTGTATCTGCCTTTGTCATCAATTGTTAGTTCTGTGTCTTATGGTGGAGATAATTGCATAAATCATTGTAACTGCCTTAGTCATCAATTGTTAGTTCTGTGTCTTATGGTGGAGATTATTGCATAAATCATTGTAACTGCCTTAGTCATCAATTGTTAGTTCTGTGTCTTATGGTGGAGATTATTGCATAAATCATTGTAACTGCCTTAGTCATCAATTGTTAGTTTTGTGTCTTATTATTTATCTGACTCAACTGCATAATATTCCATTCTTGAATTTGTGGATAGTTTCATAATCTTGTTACTTAGTTTGACCTCTGATGACCTTGCATTAGTTTGATGTATGCAGCAATAACAACCATGATTGGCAGACATATCTGGCAATAACAACCATGATTGACAGACATATTTGGCACTATCAACCATGATTGACAGACATATCTGGCAATCACAAATACACACATGTAGCACATGTCACAAAGCAATCAGCCAGAATATACTGAAGTGCAGAGTTATTGGGAAAGACCTGACACCTGTACCTCTGAAGCAAAGAGAGGGAACATTATTTATATCTTTTCTCTTCAAGATCTAAATGTACACTAAAGCTGTGCAATCTCATGCGAAGTGTGATGGTGAGGTACATTAGAATGAATGGCATAAGAGCTTTCAAAATCTTTTGTTTTTCTTTCTAGTATTATCATTTGAGATTTTGTGTTTTTTGTGTATTTTTTCTAGTTCTGTTGATGGACATCCTTGTGTACATTCCAGCTGTGCTGTGCTACTACCTCTGGTCAGTCAAGGGCAAAGGTCGTCCAGAAAAGCTGTTTCTAGCCATCATCATGTTGATGTATCCTGGCCTGCTTCTGATCGACCATGGCCATTTTCAGTATCCTTTATGTATTGTGAAAGCTTACATGTGTGATGTAAGTTATAAGGTTTCAAAAGGTATTCACACATGAAAGGAATATATCTCATTTAAAAGTACATTTATAATAAGCTCAGCTTGATTATACACTACAGGTAAAGCTCCAAACCCATGCTTGCAGCTTGATTATACAGTACAGGCAAAGCTCCAAACCCATGCTTGCAGCTTGATTATACAGTACAGGCAAAGCTCCAAACCCATGCTTGCAGCTTGATTATACAGTACAGGCAAAGCTCCAAACCCATGTTTCCAGTTTGATTATACAGGGCAGGAAAAGCTCCAAACCCATGCTTGCAGCTTGATTATACAGCACAGGCAAGCTCCAAACCCATGTTTCCAGTTTGATTATACAGGGCAGGTAAAGCTCCAAACCCATGCTTGCAGCTTGATTATACAGCACAGGCAAGCTCCAAACCCATGTTTCCAGCTTGATTATACAGCACAGGCAAAGCTCCAAACCCATGTTTGGGAAAAGCAACAAAAAATCTAAAACTTTACATCTACTGTTGAAGTTGCCTCACCCCCCTTCTTGCTTTAGGCCCTGTAAAAAAAGTAAAGGATTGCTTATCACATTAACCCAGTTGAAAAAATTATGCGGGTGGGTGGTTTTGATATATTTTTTTTTTTTCCCAAGCCAATTAATTTTGGTGATTTGCAACAATCCGGATCAGGTCAACCACAGGCCTAATAAGTATCAGAAGCAATCATTGGTAGAAACAAACTGAGGTATGGATGCTGAATCCATATCAACTATCAGAAGCAATCATTGGTAGAAACAAACTGAGGTATGGATGCTGAATGCATAATAACTATCAGAAGCAATCATTGCTAGAAACACTGAGGTATGGATGCTGAATGCATAATACCTATCCGAAGCAATCATTGGTAGAAACAAACTGAGGTATGGATGCTGAATGCATAATAACTTTTAGAAGCAATCATTGGTAGAAACACACTGAGGTATGGATGCTGAATGCATAATAACTATCAGAAGCAATCATTGGTAGAAACAAACTGAGGTATGGATGCTAAATGCATAATAACTATCAGAAGCAATCATTGGTAGAAACACACTGAGGTATGGATGCTGAAGGACTGATGTTAGAGAAACTTATGGTACTTTTTTAACAAAAATCTGGGTTTTTTTTCTAACTGATGCACATGATATTGCTTATGTTTCTTTAGTGGGCCTTCGTCTGTGTGAGTAACTTACCCAGGGAGTAACTTACCCAGGAAGAAACTTACCCAGGGAGTAACTTACCCAGGAAGAAACTTACCCAGGGAGTAACTTACACAGGGAGTAACTTACACAGGGAGTAACTTACACAGGGAGTAACTTACCCAGGGAGTAACTTACCCAGGGAGTAACTTACCCAGGGCAGGTATTTCATTCAACTTTTGTCAGGATAATTTTCCTGATCTGCTTATATTGCAGGTCAGGTCATCTGTTGCAGGTCAGGTCATCTGTTGCAGGTCAGGTCATCTGTTTCATGATTTATAAGGGCGCAGCCAGTATTTCTTTACGAGTAGATTCTTTTTAAGTTGTCTCACATGCTACCACTTCCTGCTATAGGCTCTATGTGAGTAACATAACTCATCCAGGGCAGGTAATAGTTGACTCAACTGTTGTCAGGATAGTTTACCCTGATCTTCTTATATTACAGGATTTCATGATTTACAGGGGCTGTACAAGTAATGCAGCCGATATTTTCCATTTAAGAAAATAAATTTTTGATGGGTCATACCAGAAGAATGGTACCTTTTGCTGCCTTGCCTAGTGTAGAGGATACAAGACATAGTGTGCCTAGTGTAGAGGATACATCATATAGTGTGCCTAGTGTAGAGGATACAACACATAGTGTGCCTAGTGTAGAGGATACAACATATAGTGTGCCAAGTGTAGAGGATACAACACATAGTGTGCCTAGTGTAGAGGATACAACACATAGTGTGCCTAGTGTAGAGGATACAACATATAGTGTGCCAAGTGTAGAGGATACAACACATAGTGTGCCTAGTGTAGAGGATACAACATATAGTGTGCCTAGTGTAGAGGATACATCATATAGTGTGCCTAGTGTAGAGGATACATCATATAGTGTGCCTAGTGTAGAGGATACAACATATAGTGTGCCTAGTGTAGAGGATACAACATATAGTGTGCCTAGTGTAGAGGATACATCATATAGTGTGCCTAGTGTAGAGGATACAACATATAGTGTGCCTAGTGTAGAGGATACATCATATAGTGTGCCTAGTGTAGAGGATACAACACATAGTGTGCCTAGTGTAGAGGATACAACACATGGTGTGCCTAGTGTAGAGGATACAACATATAGTGTGCCTAGTGTAAAGGATACATCATATAGTGTGCCTAGTGTAGAGGATACAACATATAGTGTGCCTAGTGTAGAGGATACATCATATAGTGTGCCTAGTGTAGAGGATACAACACATAGTGTGCCTAGTGTAGAGGATACAACATATAGTGTGCCTAGTGTAGAGGATACATCATATAGTGTGCCTAGTGTAGAGGATACATCATATAGTGTGCCTAGTGTAGAGGATACAACATATAGTGTGCCTAGTGTAGAGGATACATCATATAGTGTGCCTAGTGTAGAGGATACAACATATAGTGTGCCTAGTGTAGAGGATACATCATATAGTGTGCCTAGTGTAGAGGATACAACACATAGTGTGCCTAGTGTAGAGGATACAACATATAGTGTGCCTAGTGTAGAGGATACAACATATAGTGTGCCTAGTGTAGAGGATACAACATATAGTGTGCCTAGTGTAGAGGATACAACACATAGTGTGCCTAGTGTAGAGGATACAACATATAGTGTGCCTAGTGTAGAGGATACATCATATAGTGTGCCTAGTGTAGAGGATACAACACATAGTGTGCCTAGTGTAGAGGATACAACATATAGTGTGCCTAGTGTAGAGGATACATCATATAGTGTGCCTAGTGTAGAGGATACATCATATAGTGTGCCTAGTGTAGAGGATACAACATATAGTGTGCCTAGTGTAGAGGATACAACATATAGTGTGCCTAGTGTAGAGGATACAACATATAGTGTGCCTAGTGTAGAGGATACAGCATATAGTGTGCCTAGTGTAGAGGATACAACACATAGTGTGCCTAGTGTAGAGGATACAACATATAGTGTGCCTAGTGTAGAGGATACATCATATAGTGTGCCTAGTGTAGAGGATACATCATATAGTGTGCCTAGTGTAGAGGATACAACATATAGTGTGCCTAGTGTAGAGGATACAACATATAGTGTGCCTAGTGTAGAGGATACAACATATAGTGTGCCTAGTGTAGAGGATACATCATATAGTGTGCCTAGTGTAGAGGATACAACACATAGTGTGCCTAGTGTAGAGGATACAACATATAGTGTGCCTAGTGTAGAGGATACATCATATAGTGTGCCTAGTGTAGAGGATACAACACATAGTGTGCCTAGTGTAGAGGATACAACATATAGTGTGCCTAGTGTAGAGGATACATCATATAGTGTGCCTAGTGTAGAGGATACATCATATAGTGTGCCTAGTGTAGAGGATACAACATATAGTGTGCCTAGTGTAGAGGATACAACACATAGTGTGCCTAGTGTAGAGGATACAACACATGTAGTGTGCCTAGTGTAGAGGATACAACATATAGTGTGCCTAGTGTAGAGGATACAACATATAGTGTAGTGTGCCTAGTGTAGAGGATACAACATATAGTGTGCCTAGTGTAGAGGATACATCATATAGTGTGCCTAGTGTAGAGGATACAACATATAGTGTGCCTAGTGTAGAGGATACATCATATAGTGTGCAAGAGGATACAACATATAGTGTGCCTAGTGTAGAGGATACATCATATAGTGTGCCTAGTGTAGAGGATACAACATATAGTGTGCCTAGTGTAGAGTATACAACATATAGTGTGCCTAGTGTAGAGGATACAACATATAGTGTGCCTAGTGTAGAGGATACAACACATAGTGTGCCAAGTGTAGAGGATACAACATATAGTGTGCCTAGTGTAGAGGATACAACATATAGTGTGCCTAGTGTAGAGGATACAACATATAGTGTGCCTAGTGTAGAGGATACAACATATAGTGTGCCTAGTGTAGAGGATACAACACATAGTGTGCCAAGTGTAGAGGATACAACATATAGTGTGCCTAGTGTAGAGGATACATCATATAGTGTGCCTAGTGTAGAGGATACAACATATAGTGTGCCTAGTGTAGAGGATACAAGACATAGTGTGCCTAGTGTAGAGGATACATCATATAGTGTGCCTAGTGTAGAGGATACATCATATAGTGTGCCTAGTGTAGAGGATACATCATATAGTGTGCCTAGTGTAGAGGATACAACATATAGTGTGCCTAGTGTAGAGGATACAACATATAGTGTGCCTAGTGTAGAGGATACAACACATAGTGTGCCTAGTGTAGAGGATACAAGACATAGTGTGCCTAGTGTAGAGGATACAACATATAGTGTGCCTAGTGTAGAGGATACATCACATAGTGTGCCAAGTGTAGAGGATACAACATATAGTGTGCCTAGTGTAGAGGATACATCATATAGTGTGCCTAGTGTAGAGGATACAACATATAGTGTGCCTAGTGTAGAGGATACAAGACATAGTGTGCCTAGTGTAGAGGATACAACATATAGTGTGCCTAGTGTAGAGGATACATCATATAGTGTGCCTAGTGTAGAGGATACAACACATAGTGTGCCTAGTGTAAAGGATACAACACATAGTGAAGCATTAAGCAGAGAAGGAGGAAACTATGCAGCTTCACATTCTCACACATTGCTTCATATGTTACTTTGAAGTTTGACATGTACAGTATGGTTATTTGTGAAGTGCATGCTTTGAAGTCTAACCACTCTGTATTTTCTGAAGACACTGTCTCACTTCCTCCACTGTTATAATACAAAGTGTTATGCTAATCATGTAGTTTATCAAGTAATACTGTTAGGATATGTGTTCCAGACCTGGCATGAGCTAGAAGTACAGAGCTTATTCATATTTGTTACTTTTGATATTTAAAAAAAAAAATCCATTAAAAAAAAATGTTTAGTACTTTCTGCCATGTCTTATAAACTTTATTATATCATAACTCATATTTCTTCAGATATAACAATGCCAGTCTTGGTTTTACCCTCTGGGCAGTTGTTGCTATAGCATCAGGTCATGACCTCCTTGGGTCAATTATGTTTGTCCTTGCCTTGAACTACAAACAAATGGAGTTGTATCACTCTGTGCCATTTTTCTGTTATCTCCTTGGAAGTTGTTTTAGAACTGACAAGGAGAATGGGTAAGTACATATTTCTGAATAATCCTTCTATTTTCTTTCAATTTTTGTTCTCAGTTTTTGATTCACTTCGATTTTTTTCTTTCCTAATATGTTATGTAACTTTTGGTATTCTAGATAATATTATCTAGATAATGTTATCTAGATAATATTATCTAGATAATGTTACGAAAAGTGGAATTTTGGGTCGATTCTTTAACCTTAGGCCATGTAAATCAGCAAATTTGCCCCGGCCTACTTTAATTTACAGCAACGTATACATTCGAAACAACTTTATCATGCTATGAATTACCTTATTCGCAAGGCATAATGATAAATTTGCAAAGTTTTAAACAATATGTAGACGCTGTACGATTTGGACGCTCAACTGATTTAAAATTCAAGTTTTTATTTTCCTTTGACAAATAGAGCTACGTTAGGCTGGACATATTTTGCTAATTTGTGTAGCCTAAGGTTATAAAAACTGCCCAACTTGGGGTTTTTCTGATAACTTAAAAGTTACATAAAACAGGAAAAGAAAAAGATTGAAGGGACAGTTTTTTTAATAAAGTGACTTTAATAATTCATTATCATTACAGTCAATGGGAAAAATTGGGTGACTTTTAGAAATACATGTTGGCTTCACTAACCGACCGAACTCAGCATTCTCTGTTTACTCTTATTTCTATAATTACTACATTGCTTTATCAATATGCATGGATGTATACAACTATTACATTTGAACATTACACCACACACAGCTATTACATCAGTTTACGTTGACCCATAATCTTGATACCAGCAGATACATGTCGTTCAATTTCTTCCCCATGTATTGCTTCCCTTGCAGGTTTCTTAAACTGATAAAGATTGGTATTGTGGTGCTTCTGACCTTTGCCCTCTGTTGGCTTCCATTTCTCTCAAGCAAGGATCTGGTGCTTCAAGTTCTCCAACGTCAATTTCCATTTGGGCGTGGCCTGTTTGAGGATAAGGTCTCAAATATATGGTGCAGTTTGGACGTTGTTATTAAACTGAAAATATTTTTAACTCAGGATAAACTGTTGTTTCTTACGATATCAACAACAGTCTTGTCTCTGCTACCTTCAGCCATAGATTTACTTATACGACCTACAGTTCAAAGGTTCAAGTATGCATTGGTAAGTTTTCTGCTCCTGTCAGGCCTGTAAAGCACAACCTTTTTGTGCATACATAAGTGTAAAGCAGGTTTTATTCTGAGCTTATACACCAGCTGCCATATTTAGTTAGATAATGGTTTCTTGTCTTACACATGACTACTTGCACATTTCTAAAATTTCATTTCAGCAGAGCTAAATGCCATCAAGAATTTTTGGTTCCGATACTATCAGTATCAGGAACCTATGCAGTTGTCTGCCAAAATATAGATATTCCCTATTGTTTTCAGTATCGATATTATGCATATTATTGAGAGGGCGAGGCAAACTAAAAAGTGTGCAAATATTCATATTTTGATAACTGTATATCTGTTTTGCACCTTCATTAAGATAAATAAGGTGTAAGGGTCGATGTAGCTGCCTATCTTGTAACAACATGAACAAAATCACTTATATGGCTTGTGGGCGGGGCCTAATGTGTTTTTACTGACAACAGCTTAAAGACACGGTATCTCGTGAACCATACATCAGTGGCATGTCAAATTTGGCACATTGATTAATCATAACTCAAAGATGGTCCTATTGTTTTTGGTGTCAATATCATACATATTAATGAGTGGGTAGGGCTTAGTGCAAAAAAGTTTAACTTTTTGATAAATCTTTACAAGTGCATGCCAGGTCTGTTGCTTATGTGGCAAGCTTATGTCGTTAGAGAGTGTGCCCATGTTTATGTTGTTAGAGAGTGTGCACATGCTTATGTCGTAAGAGAGTGTGCACATGCTTATGTCGTTAGAGAGTGTGCACATGTTTATGTTGTTAGAGAGTGTGCACATGTTTATGTTGTTAGAGAGTGTGCACATGTTTATGTTGTTAGAGAGTGTGCACATGTTTATGTTAGAGAGTGTGCACATGTTTATGTTAGAGAGTGTGCACATGTTTATGTTGTTAGAGAGTGTGCACATGTTTATGTTGTTAGAGAGTGTGCACATGTTTATGTTGTTAGAGAGTGTGCACATGTTTATGTTGTTAGAGAGTGTGCACATGTTTATGTTGATAAAATTTCATATTTGATTAATTTTAAAATTGAAAACATATAAATCTCGACTCCACCCACAACCTGTAAATTTCTATTAAATGAATCTCTTTTATACTGTAGTGAATTATTACCCTTTCATAAACCTAAGTTCCTTTGTTCATTGTCTGTAATAGCATTATTATTCTCTCAGGACATAGACTAGATGGTAAGGTGCCTGTTCCTTCTCAATGATGAACAATCGCAACAGTTGAAGAGGATGTTTCACGGGTTGGTCATCATTATAGTGACTTTGTATAATTATCTCAAATCTTAAAAAGAAAGAAATACTTTGGTCTAGTGGTCATATCATGACGTCTATTGGTCATATCATGACGTCTGTTGGTCATATTATGACGTCTATTGGTCATATCATGACGTCTAGTGGTCATATCATGATGTCTAGTGGTCGTATCATGTTGCTAGTGGTCGTATCATGACGTCTAGTGGTCATATCATGACGTCTATTGGTCATATCATGACATCTAGTGGTCATATCATGACGTCTAGTGGTCATATCATGACGTCTAGTGGTCATATCATGATGTCTAGTGGTCATATCATGACGTCTAGTGGTCATATCATGACGTCTAGTGGTCATATCATGATGTCTAGTGGTTATATCATGACGTCTAGTGGTCGTATCATTACGTCTAGTGGTCGTATCATGATGTCTAGTGGTCGTATCATGGCATCTAGTGGTCATATCATGATGTATATTGGTCATATCATGACTTCTAGTGGTCATATCATGACGTCTAGTGGTCATATCATGTCATCTATTGGTCGTATCATGATGCTAGTGGTCATATCATGACGTCAAGTGGTCGTATCATGACGTCTAGTGGCCATATCATGACGTCTATTGGTCATATCATGACGCCTAGTGGTCATATCATGACGCCTAGTGGTCATATCATGACGTCTATTGGTCATATCTTGACGTCTATTGGTCATATCATGACGTCTAGTGGTCATATCATGACGTCTATTGGTCATATCATGACGTCTGTTGGTCATATCATGACGTCTAGTGGTCATATCATGAGGTCTATTGGTCATATCATGATGTCTAGTGGTCGTATCATGACGTCTAGTGGTCGTATCATGACGTCTATTGGTCATATCATGACGTCTAGTGGTCATATCATGACGTCTAGTGGTCATATCATGACGTCTAGTGGTCATATCATGATGTCTAGTGGTCATATCATGACGTCTAGTGGTCATATCATGACGTCTAGTGGTCATATCATGATGTCTAGTGGTCATATCATGACGTCTAGTGGTCATATCATGATGTCTAGTGGTCGTATCATGTTGCTAGTGGTCGTATCATGACGTCTAGTGGTCATATCATGACGTCTATTGGTCATATCATGACGCGTCTAGTGGTCATATCATGACGCGTCTAGTGGTCATATCATGACGCCTAGTGGTCATATCATGACGTCTAGTGGTCATATCATGACGTCTAGTGGTCATATCATGACGTCTAGTGGTCATATCATGACGTCTAGTGGTCATATCATGACGTCTAGTGGTCATATCATGACGTCTAGTGGTCATGATGTCTAGTGGTCGTGTCATGGCATCTAGTGGTCATATCATGATGTATATTGGTCATATCATGACTTCTAGTGGTCATATCATGACGTCTAGTGGTCATATCATGTCATCTATTGGTCGTATCATGATGCTAGTGGTCATATCATGACGTCAAGTGGTCGTATCATGACGTCTAGTGGCCATATCATGACGTCTATTGGTCATATCATGACGCCTAGTGGTCATATCATGACGCCTAGTGGTCATATCATGACGTCTATTGGTCATATCTTGACGTCTATTGGTCGTATCGTGACGTCTAATTGTCATATCATGACGTCAAGTGGTCATATCATGACGTCTAGTAGTCGCATCATGACGTCTAGTGGTTGTATCATGACGTCTAGTGGTCATCATGACGTCTAGTGGTCATATCATGATGTCTAGTGGTCATATCATGATGTCTAGTGGTTATATCATGACGTCTAGTGGTCGTATCATTACGTCTAATGATCATATGTCTATTGGTTATATCATGACGTCTAGTGGTCGTATCATGACGTCTAGTGGTCATTTCATGACGTCTAGTGGTCATATCATGACGTCTAGTGGTCATATCATGACGTCTAGTGGTCATATCATGATGTCTAGTGGTTATATCATGACGTCTAGTGGTCGTATCATTACGTCTAATGATCATATGTCTATTGGTTATATCATGTCGTCTATTGGTCTTATCATGACGTCTAGTGGTCGTATCATGACGTCTAGTGGTCGTTTCATGACGTCTATTGGTCATATCATGACGTCTAGTGGTCATATTATGGCATCTAGTGGTCATATCATGACGTCTAGTGGTCATATCGTGACGTCTATTGGTCATATCTTGATGTCTAGTGGTCGTATCATGACGTCTAGTTGTCGTATCATGACGTCTAGTGGTTATATTATGACGTCTATTGTTCATATCATGATCATGACGTCTAGTGGTTGTATCATGCCGTCTAGTGGTCATCATGACGTCTAGTGGTCATATCATGACGTCTAGTGGTCATATCATGATATCTAGTGGTCGTATTATGATATTGCCAAGTTAGATGTCCCTGGTTCAATTCCCGGCGGGTCCTTGTCCATCAGTTCTTCACAGGTGGATTTTCTCTATATAACCTAAACTGTTGAAGACTGGATGTAAAATACGCAATATAGCTATCTACATTTTAAGATATTTATAGTATATTAGCACCAACCATTCCCACAACTATGGAAGGAGGAAAATTGACATTAATGAGTCATTTTCACAATGGGATTCAAAGCTGCTATTGCTTTGAAAAATGACCTGTAAACTTCTGCATAGATTAGTTGATAAAGCCAAGAATTCTTACTCTAATTTTAATTCCTAATGTGAACAGTGGTTTAGGCCCCTTGGGGTTAAGGGGGGGGTGGGGTCCACTGGGAGAACGTTAGGCCTGATGTAGCTCTTTTTTGCTCAGTGGTACAATGGACACAATATGTGATACACATATGGATTTTCCTGAATGTTGCTTGTGCCCCCCTCAGTTCCTCCAGCTTGGAATTAAGCCTACACAGCTTGGAATGAAACCCCTGCAAAGCTTGGAATGAAGCTCCACACAACTTGGATCTAAGCTCCACACACAACTTGGAATTAAGTCTCCACAGCTTGGAATGTAGCCCCCAGCTTGGAATTGAACCCCCACTCAGCTTAGATTCAAGCCCCCACACAAATTGGAATTATGCCCCCTCACGGGGTTTGGAATGAAGCCCCGCACAGCCTGGATCCCAAGCCCCACACACAGCTTCCACCCAACTTGGAATTAAGCCCCCACACAACTTGGAATTAGGCCTCCGCACCGAGCCTGACATTAAGCCCTGTACACAGCTCGGAATTAAGCACCCACGGCAATAGGAACTAGCCCCCCATGACAACTTGGAGTTAAGCTCCCACACAGCTTGGAATTAAATCCTGCACAGCTTTGAATGCACTCAAACACTCACTTTAAGGTGATAGTTTCATATGGATGGAGCTTGAGAACATGCATATGCAAAGATGTCTAGAGTTTATAAGGCCATTTGGTTAAGGAAGAAATGCCCCTCTCCCTTCCAATAAAAAAAATGGACCAATTAATTCATGATGGATAAAAAAAAATATCTTCTTTTCTTCCATAGTCGCCTAGTACAAAATTACTTCAATTATATGGCTATAATATTTAATATATCTCTATTTGGATAGGAAGAGGCCAAGAAACATGCTGACTTGAAATTCAAATTCGGTCTCACTGGGGGCGCTAACTGATTAACAAAATTAAATTAAGCAGATCTCAATCTCCTCAGATGTTAATTACAATGTAAGGACTGACATTTAATAGGAGTCCATAAAATAACGTTAATTTCCCACCTGCATCACACCAGCTTCTAAAAGAATAAGGTATTGGAATCAGAAACCTTTTGGTTTCTAGTTATTTGTGCTTAATTGTTCAAATTTTGTTTCATATTTCTGGTGAATCAAGCAAATGACATCAATAACATACAGTACCACATGCCTCCTATTTTACACACCTATTTTACACGCCTCGTATTTTACACACGTATTTTACACGCCTCCTATTTTACACGCCTTATATTTTACACGCCTACTATTTTACATGCTTCATATTTTAGATGCTTCATATTTTACATATTTTATTTATATGTGTCTTTGTTTTCAATTTATAATTTTGCACTAATTTCCTCAGTTTGTAATTGGACAGTGTTTATATCACGTGTATTTTATCTGTATGTCATCAAGTAAGTGCTTGGGTAAACTTCCACATCTTTATTATGGACAAATGGCGACAATAATAAGTGCACAAATGGGGACAATAATAAGTGCACAAATAGGGACAATAATAACTGTACAAATGGGGACAATAATAACTGCACAAATGGGGACAATAATAACTGCACAAATGGGGACAATAATAACTGCACAAATGGGGACAATAATAACTGCACAAATGGGGACAATGATAACTGCACAAATGGGAATAATGATAACTGCACAAATGGGGACAATGATAACTGCACAAATGGGGACAATGATAACTGCACAAATGGGGACAATAATAAATGCACAAATGGGGACAATAATAACTGCACAAATGGGGACAATAATAACTGCACAAATGGGGACAATAACTGCACAAATGGGGACAATAATAACTGCACAAATGGGGACAATAATAACTGCACAAATGGGGACAATAATAACTGCACAAATGGGGACAATAATAACTGCACAAATGGGGACAATAATAAATGCACAAATGGGGACAATGATAACTGCACAAATGGGGACAATAATAAATGCACAAATGGGGACAATAATAAATGCACAAATGGGGACAATAATAACTGCACAAATGGGGACAATAATAACTGCACAAATGGGGACAATAACTGCACAAATGAGGACAATAATAACTGCACAAATGGGGACAATAATAAATGCACAAATGGGGACAATAATAAATGCACAAATGGGGACAATAATGAATGCACAAATGGGGACAATAATAACTGCACAAATGGGGACAATAAGTGCACAAATGGGGACAATAATAACTGCACAAATGGGGACAATAATAACTGCACAAATGGGGACAATAATAACTGCACAAATGGGGACAATAATAAATGCACAAATGGGGACAATAATAAATGCACAAATGGGGACAATAATAACTGCACAAATGGGGACAATAATAACTGCACAAATGGGGACAATAATAACTGCACAAATGGGGACAATAATAACTGCATTGTTTTAAACTCTATATAAAGCATTGCAAATAGCAAAACACTAACATTGCTATTAAACGACTATTTTACATTCAGACCTCTTTTTTAATGTATTGCTTTTTAATAATCAGCCTAAATTCTTTCACAGCTAGCAGCTGATTCTGATGATCTTGACCATACCTGCAATCAACTGGAAATAAACATTTTCACTGTTTCTTTTCATATCTGTTTGTGGTCATTTGCTCATCAGGACTGTTCTTCTCTTTTGTTCTTTTCAGATAAACTGTTCGCTGGTCTTTTTCCTATTTTCTTACCAAGTTCACGAGAAAAGCATATTAATACCAGCATTGTAAGTTCAATGATTCATACAATTCTGTCATTTAAAACAAATAAACTAAAACAAAATTGTGGATAAGTAGGCACTGATCTGTGCAGACTTTGGTTTAAACCGCTTCGCCGCACCCAATTGAAGAGTAAATTGTGTATAACATGAGTTTTAGATATTTGAGTACAACTACTGATAAGAGAAAACTCACATGTTATCATTGAATAGCCTCCATTCAAGACAGCTTGGGTCATGTGATATGTCACGTGACGGCATTGTGACTTGACTGGCAGACATTGACTGGTTGCTGGGAGACCTGAAATGACAACCTAAGAATATATCAATAATTCTTTTGGCTATGTTATTTTCAGTTGTAAGCCTTGTCATTGATGCCGAAATTTGGCATGCTTAATTACTGAAAACATATGATATGATAAACTCAATTTTATCACCCTTATGCTGGGTGTTGCAGCATTAAATTACTTCTATGTATACTTGTATAGTGCCCCTTAGTCTGAGGTATTGGAGATGCAGCAGCAATCGAAGAAACCAGGGATAAGCACCGGCCTGACTCGGTCGTCATGGCTCTTGTAGTTTGTGGGTATAAAGTTTTTTCCACATGTTTCTCAGGGCAAGCCAAGTCATTTGTGTGTGTCTTTGCATTTGAAACCAAACTGTAATATATATCTTATATTGCTCAACCTGGAATGAAAATAGAGTATTCATATTTCCTGGTGATTCAGAAGCAAAACAGAAAAATAACCGATGGACTACTAATGGCCAGTCTAAACCACACACCCCTATTATCCCAACTTAATTGCAGGTAAGGATATTGGTCCCTTGACTAAGCATACCATGCCCACGGCACAACCCACCATACCCATCGCACAACCCAACATTCCCACCGCACAACCCAACATTCCCACCGTATAACCCAACTTTCCCACAGCACTCACAGGGTTAAGTGTCTCGGAGCATGGAGATATAGGTCAAGGGTGTTGAATATAGTGGACCATGTCGCAAATTGTCCCAGAAATTTTTTAGTCATCTAGAAAGAAAAAGAGGAGGAAAAAAAAAGAAAAAGGAGGGGGGGAAGGTAGAAAGGAAAGGGGAATGCAAAAAGAATGTAAAGGAAAGGGGAATACAAAAAGAATGTAAAAGAAAGGGGGATGCAAAAAGAATGTAAAGGAAAGGGGAATGCAAAAAGAATGTAAAGGAAATTAGGGTAATACTAAAAGAATGTGAAGGAAATTAGGGTAATACAAAAAGAATGTAAAGGAAAGGGAATGCAAAAAGAATGTAAAGGAAAGGGAATGCAAAAGGATTGGGGAATGCAAAAGGAATGGGGAATGCAAAAAGAATGGGGAATGCAAAAAGAATGTAAAGGAAAGGGGAATACAAAAAGAATGTAAAGGAAATGGGAATGCAAAAAGAATGTAAAGAAAAAGGGAATGCAACAAGAATGTAAAGGAAAGGGGATACAAAAAGAAAGTAAAGGAAAGGGGTATGCAAAAAGAATGTAAAGGAAAGGGGATGCAAAAAGAAAGTAAAGGAAAGGGGATGCAAAAATAATGTAAAGGAAAGGGGAATGCAAAAATAATGTAAAGAAAATGGGAATGCAAAAAGAATGTAAAGGAAAGGGGAATGCAAAAGGAAAGGTGAATGCAAAAAGAATGTATTGGAAAGGGGATGCAAAAAGAATGTAAAGGTGAGGGGATGCAAAAATAATGTATGGAAAGGGGATGCAAAAAGAATGTAAAGGAAAGGGGATGCAAAAATAATGTAAAGGAAGTGGGAATGCAAAAAGAATGTAAAGGAAAGGGGATGCAAAAAGAATGTAAAGGAAAGGAGATGCAAAAAGAATGTAAAGGAAAGGGGTATGCAAAAAGAATGTAAAGGAAAGGGAATGCAAAAAGAATGTAAAGGAAATTAGGGTAATACTAAAAGAATGTGAAGGAAATTAGGGTAATACAAAAAGAATGTAAAGGAAAGGGAATGCCAAAGGATTGGGGAATGCAAAAGGAATGGGGAATGCAAAAAGAATGGGGAATGCAAAAAGAATGTAAAGGAAAGGGGAATACAAAAAGAATGTAAAGGAAATGGGAATGCAAAAAGAATGTAAAGAAAAAGGGAATGCAACAAGAATGTAAAGGAAAGGGGATACAAAAAGAAAGTAAAGGAAAGGGGTATGCAAAAATAATGTAAAGGAAAGGGGATGCAAAAAGAAAGTAAAGGAAAGGGGATGCAAAAATAATGTAAAGGAAAGGGGAATGCAAAAATAATGTAAAGAAAATGGGAATGCAAAAAGAATGTAAAGGAAAGGGGAATGCAAAAGGAAAGGGGAATGCAAAAAGAATGTAATGGAAAGGGGATGCAAAAAAAATGTAAAGGTGAGGGGATGCAAAAATAATGTATGGAAAGGGGATGCAAAAAGAATGTAAAGGAAAGGGGATGCAAAAATAATGTAATGGGAATGCAAAAAGAATGTAAAGGAAAGGGGATGCAAAAAGAATGTAAAGGAAAGGGGTATGCAAAAAGAATGTAAAGGAAAGAGGAATGCAAAAAGAATGTAAAGGAAAGGGGTATGCAAAAAGAATGTAAAGGAAAGGGGCATGCAAAAAGAATGTAAAGGAAAGGGAATGCAAAAAGAATGTAAAGGAAAGGGGAATGCAAAAAGAATGTAAAGGAAAGGGGAATGCAAAAAGAATGTAAAGGAAAGGGGAATGCAAAAAGAATGTAAAGGAAATGGGATGCATAAAGAATGTAAAGGAAAGGGGTATGCAAAAAGAATGTAACGGAATGGGGAATGCAGGGGAATGCAAAAAGAATGTAAAGGAAAGGGGAATGCAAAAGGAATGGGGAATGCAAAAAGAATGTAAAGGAAAGGGGATGCAAAAAGAATGTAAAGGAAAGGGGATGCAAAAAGAATGTAAAGGAAAGGGTAATGCAAAAAGAATGTAAAGGAAAGGGGAATGCAAAAGGAATGGGGAATGCAAAAAGAATGTAAAGGAAAGGGGATGCAAAAGGAATGTGAAGGAAAGGGGAATCCAAAGAGAATGTAAAGGAAAGGGAATGCAAAAAGAATGTAAAGGAAAGGGGATGCAAAAAGAATGTAAAGGAAAGGGGAATGCAAAAAGAATGTAAAGGAAAGGGGAATGCAAAAGGAATGGGGAATGCAAAAAGAATGTAAAGGAAAGGGGATGCAAAAAGAATGTAAAGGAAAGGGGAATGCAAAAAGAATGTAATGGAAAGGGGATGCAAAAAGAATGTGATGGAAAGGGAATGGGGAATGCAAAAAGAATGTAAAGAAAAAGGGAATGCAACAAGAATGTAAAGGAAAGGGGATGCAAAAGGAAAGGGGTATGCAAAAAGAATGTAAAGGAAAGGGGATGCAAAAAGAAAGTAAAGGAAAGGGGATGCAAAAATATTGTAAAGGAAAGGGGAATGCAAAAATAATGTAAAGAAAATGGGAATGCAAAAAGAATGTAAAGGAAAGGGAAATGCAAAAGGAAAGGGGAATGCAAAAAGAATGTAATGGAAAGGGGATGCAAAAAGAATGTAAAGGTGAGGGGATGCAAAAATAATGTATGGAAAGGGGATGCAAAAAGAATGTAAAGGAAAGGGGATGCAAAAATAATGTAAAGGAAGTGGGAATGCAAAAAGAATGTAAAGGAAAGGGGATGCAAAAAGAATGTAAAGGAAAGGGGATGCAAAAAGAATGTAAGGGAAAGGGGTATGCAAAAAGAATGTAAAGGAAAGGGGATGCAAAAGGAATGTGAAGGAAAGGGGAATCCAAAAAGAATGTAAAGGAAAGGGAATGCAAAAAGAATGTAAAGGAAAGGGGATGCAAAAAGAATGTAAAGGAAAGGGGAATGCAAAAGGAATGGGGAATGCAAAGAGAATATAAAGGAAAGAGGAATGCAAAAGGAATGGGGAATGCAAAGAGAATGTAAAGGAAAGGGGAATGCAAAAAGAATGTAAAGGAAAGGGGGGAAGGTCACAGTGAAAAGACAGAAAAAACATTTTCCTAGAGACTTTCAATTTTCCCACAATGTAAAATATACTTTCCACCCCTGATATAGTTTCCAGTTTTCTGTCTAATTTCTTATTATTTAAATGCTTTGTTTTCTTTTCAGATCTGTTTGCTTAATATTTCACGAGGAACCACTTCTTGCCAGCTGGTTTCTTCTCATATCAACGTTCAGGTGAGTCACATAGGCGTGATAGTAGTTGCTGTTTTGAAAAATTATATTGAACAAATTCTCAAAATCTTTTGTGAGGAAGTATAATTTAATTGATTATTTTCTAGTAAAACTAAACTGGACAATACTGTATTTGGAGACCAATATGTTCCTAATAACTGTAGGTTCATATGCTTTTGTAGCTATTAGTTGTCTTCTTAAAGGATTAGTTCAGTGGTCAAGCAAATTCATCATAATGAAAGAGGACTTGAAGAGCACAAGGTGGTCATAGATCTACTCTAATATCTCATTTTATTCAGGAGATATTGAATCTTAAAACTTGTGTCTCATTTGTGTACAAGTGATTGTTGTAAAAAGCCCACTGTGGAAGGTTGGCACCCTGATTCTCACTTTTTCAACAAGTCATGTAGTTTTTTAAAGAATACTAATCTACCTTCTTTCACTTATTAATTCTTCAAGTGGTTAAAGTATAATTACTTTACTGTATTTAGTTTCAATACTTTCGTGACATATCCAATGGTGTTGAAATGACAAATTATCAGGAGAGTACAAATAAGATGTGAGTTCATTGTTTTCTTTATCCTAGAAATGTCTCACAAATTTGCATGTTCATGAATAATTAGGTCTGAATATTAGAAACAGTAGGAATATGTAATCAAAATTGTGGCAGTTCCTCAAATTTACATGTAGTTTTTTAACAAGTATTTTGTTCAAATGATCCTTCCTGTTTTTATTGTACTCTTAAAGGTATATCGCTCAAGGTCGTGCATTACAGGGATTTAATGCATGGGTCATGACAATGCAAATACTCCATAGAAAATGTACATGCATTATTTATTATTGATAGATCTTGAAATTCAAAAAGCTGTAAAATCTCAGTTTTAACCAATTTGAATGATTGTTGACTATTTTCATGATTTATAGCATACAAGTTGTGCTACCTTGAATAGGTCTTTTAATATGTTTAAATCATGGGCAGGATATGCCTACCGAAAGTGGGAGGAAGAAGGGGAGGGGGTGGGGGTGGAATGCAAAATCATAAAAGATGCTAAAATACAAAAGACCACCATGCAAAAGATATACATTAGGAAAAAAAGTGGAGGGGGGGGGGGGTTTGCCGCCCCTTCCCCCACTCCCTCCCTTAAATCTCATCTATGGTTTAAATTGTCTGTTTTTCCTCAGCATGCTACCTCTACTAATCAAGGATGGACTTCTTATGCCGTACATAGCTCTGTGTCTACTTTACATTTTCTTAGTCGCTGCTTACCAGAGATGTTTTACCTCAAATTCTAAGAATAAACAAGGATTGTCTCATACTTTTTTCCATATTTTGGTAAGTATATAATTATTATCTTGTGTTAGAGTAGAATTTAACTAGAATAAACAAATATTCCGTCAAAATGGTGGCCATTTTGAATTCCAAGATGCCTGCCAAAGGAGTTATTAAATGTAATGAAACAATACCAGTAGTATACATAATGGGTTTTTTTTTTTTTTTTTTTTTCTTCACAAATTGGGGTTCTGGCGCTCTTTTTATTTTGTTTTTCTGGCGCACTTTTTATGTCATTTTTATATATTTTTTGATTTCACTTATTGGACTGACCCCTTGAAAATTTATGACAGAATTTATTTATTTTTTTTCATTTATTTTGGTTTTACCTTTTTTTAATTTTTTTTTATTCCTGTAGTCAAAGGCCATAGTGGTGGGTGATCCACTCACAACCCAGTGCTTTGCATTAAGAGGTGACAAGGACATTTTATTCATTCGCATGCTATATAATGTGGTGTTCGTTTCTCAATAGATTCATACCATGACGAAAGGTCTTGCTATCATATAGTGCTTCTTTGTACTGCTGATGTCGTATATTTTTTTCACAACATACTGTTTAACACCTTTTGTTTTTCGGATCTCACCGCTATCTTCCTTCAGGATAGAATACATTTTGGGTCAAAGTCCTATATACTCACTAATGGGTACTCCAGCACATTCGTCTTTCATTTTGCCAAGCACCTTTTTGTTCGAGGTGCTGTAGAGCTAGTGATTTGCCAGATAGTCACTCGTGTCATAGAGGTGTGACTCAGAACTCATATCAGCATACACATCCTCAATTTAGATTTCAAGCAGAAGGCTATCCGTATCCGTGTAGAGAAGATTGCACTGCTCCCCATATTGCTCCATCAGGTTGTTGTGATAAAAGTCGTACATCAGATGTTTACTCAGGTCCAGGACACACATCCCAGTGTAGACTGGTCGATTCATATTCAGCCAACGTTTGTGTATGTGTTGGGCGGCTAGATCATCATCAAATACCACATGCCTTGCAAACGCAGGGCTAGCTATCCACCAGCGAAGTTTGTCATATTCAGAGGCTCTCACGAGCTTGACGTCTGCACGCCTATGTAGATCTTATATAGTCTTACCAAAGACGCTATTGATCTTCAGTTTGTAGAGGTCCTTCTCAAAGCTGGTCGTGGCCTTTTGCAGAGTTCTGTATTTATTCTGATGTAGGGTTCCATCTATTTGCTTTGGTTGAAATGAATTGCACGATGTATTTTTGTCAGCTTCATACCTAGAGAGAGGTAGAGTTGTAAATTTCGGTAGTGCAAAACATAGAGCTTTTCATCACAGAAATTAGGAACCAACTTTTCAACATCAGTTGACGAGTTTAGAAGCCCTTTCTAATAATCTAACAGCCACTCCTTCGGAACCTTCATGCGTTCCGGAGCAAGTGGGTAAGCATTGTGGGCGTCGTGTAGCTCTTGAGGATACTCAAGGTCCACCTCGAGTATGTAACCCTTTTCTGCATCGGGTGAAAGCGTATCCAACGAGGGCACGTCATCCACCCATTTGAATCCACCCATGGGTAGTGCTTGACTCATCGCCCAACCATACAGGTTATTTGCGTCTAGGTAGAGAATATGATTGTTAGGCCTGGAATCGTCATAGCCTGAGACATTGGGGTTGTTGGCTTTAGCATAGCGCTTGGATACCATGAAAATACCACCTCTCATACCTTTCTTGAAGAACAGGTGCATGTCATAGTTGGTTAAGAGTTCCAATTCTACACCTGTATATTTCAAGAGTGCATCCCAAGATAATCCAGGGCTTGTATAATAGTGTGCTGGATCCAGACCATACTGCCGCAAACAAGTCTTCCGTTATATTTTGAAGACATCAGCTAGTAGAAGCACATCAGTCCGCAGGTATAGGTTGTGATAATCTCCTATAGTATCACATTCATTTCCCCCTAAACCTCCTGCGCATGTTGATAATCCTCATTGGAGATATGTTCCTCCGTAAGCTTGCTATAGAAGGCATCTTGCGGAGTTAGGCACTCTCCAAACCGTTTTCAGGATTTTATATACTCATAGAAATAAATCCCCTTACGCAATAACAATTGTCTCTTTTTATCATTCGGTCCATATTCAGTTGTGATACGGAAGTCAACAGAGTCGTTAGCCGCAACTAGCTGATCCAATGACATAAGCAGGAATTGTGTGCTATCGATGAACCTCAAGTGACGTAGGGAGAAGGATATATACTTCTCCATGTTGTTGGGGATGCAGGTTATCTTTCCTTCCACTTTGTTGATGGCTTGCATGATCAAATGAGAGTCATAGCCCCGCAGGTTATGGAACACAACTGGGATTGTGGTTGTTTTGGAGCTCAGGCGCAGCTCAAGGTTGCAGGCATTGTGCGCAGCACCTCTGTACTTACCTGTGATATGGCAGTGGTCACGGACAGAGTCACCATGTACTTACCTGTGATAAGGCAGTGGTCGTGGACAGAGTCACCATGTACTTACCTGTGATATGGCAGTGGTCACGGACATAGTCACCATGTACTTACCTGTGATATGGCAGTGGTCGTGGACAGAGTCACCATGTACATACCTGTGATATGGCAGTGGTCGTGGACAGAGTCACCATGTACTTACCTGTGATATGGCAGTGGTCGTGGACAGAGTCACCATGTACTTACCTGTGATATGGCAGTGGTTGTGGACAGAGTCACCAGGTACTTACCTGTGATATGGCAGTGGTCGTGGACAGAGTCACCATGTACTTATCTGTGATATGGCAGTGGTCACGGACAGAGTCACCATGTACTTACCTGTGATGTGA
Organism: Chiridota heheva; assembly: GCA_020152595.1. Lineage (NCBI taxonomy): Eukaryota > Metazoa > Echinodermata > Holothuroidea > Apodida > Chiridotidae > Chiridota > Chiridota heheva. The sequence continues at coordinate 743,401 of JAIGNY010002899.1, read as the reverse complement.
CAGTGGTCGTGGACAGAGTCACCATGTACTTACCTGTGATATGGCAGTGGTCGTGGACAGAGTCACCATGTACTTACCTGTGATATGGCAGTGGTCGTGGACAGAGTCACCATGTACTTACCTGTGATATGGCAGTGGTCGTGGACAGAGTCACCATGTACTTACCTGTGATATGGCAGTGGTCGTGGACAGAGTCACCATGTACTTACCTGTGATATGGCAGTGGTCGTGGACAGAGTCACCATGTAGAGGTTTTTACATATATGACAAGCCTGTGCTGTCCTTTGTGCATGCCAATCCTGTCTGGTGATTATCATAGGTCGAGGATTTGATCTTAGTTTCTTCCTGCTGCAAAGCCTTAAGGAACTTCTCAGCTGCATTTGGTCCTTGATATACTACGGGAGGTTCTGTACGACCATCACACCTGACCACAACATACCCATAGCCACACGCTTTCATGCTGTTGAGTCTTTTGGGTATTGGATTGCAAGGGATTGGATTGTGGACCATCTATCTTACAGGTGAGTGCCTCAAAATCTGCGTAGATTATGTTGGGCGCTGGAAGCTGCTTGTGATAGTTCTGGAAGGACAGCTTGTTTTCGCCTTCTTTCGGCATCTCAATACATACAGCTGTTTGACCAATTCCCATGCAATCAGGTCTGTGGGCCTCGAGCAGATCTTCCCTGGAATAGCCATGTAGACACCTCTTGCAAAAGTGCTTACGCTCTCGATGGGTGCTTTGATCATAGAGCATTGATCATAGAGTGTAGTGGAACTTACATGCCTCCTCAATTAATAGAAGGTTGATCCTTGGAATATTTTTGTCTTGTGTGCTGAGTCTGTAAACGATCACCTCTTTATCCTAACTGAAGAAGTTAATAGCCAATGTTTTGTTTTTCAAGCTTGCCGATCTGGGAGAGTGGAGTTGGATCATCTATTCCTTCAAAGTTTATGCGTTCTTTTGAGGAATACTTGCTGCATCGTTGTGGATCTTTCTTGGCTGGAAACAGAGCAGATCGGAGAGCCCAGCGAAGGCAGTTATCACGGTTTTTCACATTGATGATAGTCTTTTTGGCTTTGAGACCTTTTGGCAAATCGATATAGGACCCGCCTCGTAGTGGTTGGTACCAGGCAATATTTAGCCAAAGGTCCTCCACTCTATCCACCATCCATCCTGACCCTCTCTGAGTCCATTTCTCAAGAGATTTTATCATGCGTGGGAGAGCAATGTTGAGCGCTGCATCAATCTCATCCACTTGCAGGACATCCATCTGATGGCTGCGAAATATTGGGCGTGTAAATTTTGTTTCTTCATCGACATTATCCTTCTTCAGCCCTACTTATGAGTGCTAACTGGAATTTCAACCCACGAAGGGCTCCAACCTCTTTTGCTACCTTTCAGTGAATTGCGGGGTGAACATTATTTAGTAAGGTTAGTGGGTCAGCACCCAATCGGTGCCCATCTGCGATATTCATCTGCCAACGGCGGAGGTAATTGCCAATTGTCCCAGGTGCCCATTCGAACCTTGGTGCAGAAACTGGTCTTGGAGCAGGAACAGGTCGATGTTCTCTCAGTGCAGGAACAGGTTTTGGAGCAGGAACAGGTCGTTGCTCTCTCAGTGCAGGAACAGGTCTTGGAGCAGGAACAGGCCTTCACGCTCTTGGAGCAGGAACAGGTCGTTGCTCTCTCAGTGCAGGAATAGGTCTTTGAGCAGGAACTGGCCCTCACGCACTCGGAGCAGGAACAGTTCGTTGCTCTCTCATTGCAGGAACAGGTCTTGGAGCAGGAACTGGCCTTCACGCTCTCGGAGCAGGAACAGGTTGTTGCTCTCTCAGTGCAGGAACAGGTCTTTGAGCAGGAACTGGCCTTTACGCACTCGGAGCAGGAACAGGTCATTGCTCTCTCAGTGCAGGAACAGGTCTTGGAGCAGGAACTGGCCTTCACGCTCTCGGAGCAGGAACAGGTCGTTGCTCTCTCAGTGCAGGAACAGGTCTTTGAGCAGGAACTGGCCTTCACGCACTCGGAGCAGGAACAGGTCGTTGCTCTCTCAGTGCAGGAACAGGTCTTGGAGCAGGAACTGGCCTTCACGCTCTCGGAGCAGGAACAGGTCGTTGCTCTCTCAGTGCAGGAACAGGTCTAGGAGCAGAAACTGGCCTTACCGGTCTGCAGTCTGACATATACCTATGAGTGATGATGGCATTCATGTAGTCATTTTGAATATGATTTCCTATTTGACCTGATGGGCCATCATGGGGGATATTGTTTTAATCCACATAGTTTCTCAACGCTGCGTCTCTCTCTCTCTTTTAAGTGCAGTTCTATTTAAGTTATTCAGTGATTATGTACTACTTCGTCCTCTCAGATAAACAACTGGTTATCAAGAACGGTTGCCTAGCCAGAGTGTGGACTTAGATGTAAAAACGAAATAAAAATGGACTTACCAAAAGATCCCCAGGCTGCGATTATATGCGGTAAAACAGGCTCTGGAAAAGTGCAGTATGTGTTGAATCTCTTAGAAACCATGTATTCTTGTGTATTTGCAAGAATTTTGATATTATGCCCCACCTGGTCTCGCAATCAAACATACTTACAACGCGAGTCCCTTTCTAACGACTGCAATGTCTTCTTTCTAGATCCCTCTGGTTATGAATTAGAAAAATATCTTGAAATCATAAGCAAGCTCTACCAAGGTATACCTACCCTCTACATAGTCGATGATTGTTCTGCAGAAAGTGACCTTGTGAAAAAGAGGAGAGCATTATCAAATTTAGCTTTTTCAGGTAGACATCATCAGCACTCGCTATGGGTATTAACTCAAAAATGGAACTTGGTTGTATACTGATGTTTGGAGCAGACTGAGTGGATTGCTTTATTCCACTGCAAGTCAGCTCATTGCCTTGATCTAGTTATGAGAGAAAACATTAGCATTCCACAAGAAAAGTGGCAAGAAATCCGTGATAAGCTATCAAGTACAAAGTATGCTAAACTTGTGTTAAAAAGTGGACCACCTTTTGAGTACACAATTGAGTAAGTAATGCTTAGTAATAGTTAAATAATGCTTAGTAATAGTTAAGTAATGCTTAGTAATAGCTAAGTAATGCTTAGTAATAGTTAAGTAATGCTTAGTAATACCTAATTAGTGCTTAGTAATAGTTAAGTAATGCTTAGTAATAGTTAAGTATTATGCTTAGTAATAGTTAAGTAATGCTTAGTAATGCCTAATTAGTGCTTAGTAATAGTTAAGTAATGTCCAGCGATAACACCATGTTGAACACAGCATTATTAATAATCATACTTGCACTACAACTGTGGTTCATTTACCCCATTGTATTGCGTGTTCGTAGCATGATAATGAATATTGATAGTCTTATAGAAACACTAGGTGAGCCATCACAAGAGCCATCACAATATGACCACCGCAAACAGCTAGCTGTTGTTATCCATGGAGGCATGTCCGTAAACTATTTAGGGAAGCATTTTCATCTTAACAGCTTGAAGGGATGTCGGGTGCAGATATGCTGTATATGAGGCCCGTCTTGGTGATAAAATGACTAAAAGCTTGGGAAAACAGCAATCAATTTATGTGCATGTGCAGCAGCCAGTATATTTAACATTGACAGTAAGCAGGCCCTTGCTACTGACCTTGGAGAAGATCCCTTAATAAACAATGCATTAAGAAGTATTAGTTGCGGTCTATTTCATAAATGGGGGTTCTGGATTGCACCAGTAAGTATGGTTCTTACTACTGGGCACCATATTAAATATACAAAAACACAGGATATAAACAATGGAGATACAGAGGTTGAAAAACCCCAAGAGGGTGAAAGCCGGGAAGCGTGCTTCGGAGGCTCGCAAGGCAAAAAGTCAGATAATGATGGATGTCCCGCAGCTGAAGGAGGCTGAGCGCTTTGAAGGGGAACTTTGGAAAATAAATAAACCCCAGCGGGTTACCGCTGCAGAGACAAAATCTGTAGATCCACATAGGGCTTTTGGGGATATTTGGAGTGGTGTACTAGCTACTACCGCTGTCGTAGTTGCTTCTGCTACTGTCGTTTTAGCTTAAAATTGCCATACACCTAGTCCCTCCACACCCAGTCCCCTTCCCCGCAGTCTCAGCTACGGCAGATACGTGACCTTGCCCATGAGCTTGTATATAGCGACCTTTCTCTGCGAGAAAAAATTGTTTAAGTTGTTTGGAGAGCAGGGTGTAAAGATTGCTTCTATTCTGACCGCATTAGGGTTTATAATATGCACTGTCATACTGGCATTTGGGCTGGGAGGAGTTCCAACACCACAGTCGACGCCACCAGATAATGTTGTCAAAGCACTGGGTCAGGTGATGAAACGTTTTGGCAAATAGCTTGGTGCAGCTCTACTGGGCATCATTGGTGGTGCCCTTTCTTTGCTTTTCAATCTAATTGGTGACATATTCACAATTGTAAGGAGTAACATGTGAGCACCTTAGGTTAACAAAGAAAGGATATTGAGATTTTTTAAAGTGCAGCTTTGTAACCTTGGGCAGGGGTGCACTCTGTTAATTGTTAGAAGGTGGTAGAAACATGAGTTGGAAGAAGAGGTGGTGGAGAATGCCAGAACAGTTGCTTATAAAGAGTTGGTAGGGGATGTATATAAAGATTTTTTTTTTTTTAAGTTCAATGCATAAGAAAAACTGTTTTGAATAATGGCATCTTTTGTTGAGATATCATAGGATTTCAGATTAGGTTAGAAAGTTGTAGTAACATAAAGCCGGGCGGCCGGGAGACCCGGCCAGGAATGCTGAATTGGGGAATACCAGAGTGCTTCTTTGCCTGGTGCCCAGCATTTCAAGGATGGAATCGGGCAATAAATAAAAAATAATTAAAACAGTATCTTAAAAATCCTGACACTCAAAACTTTTTATTCAACAGCGATTTCTCTCAGTACTTGGAGCAGCAGCAATATCCGCAATAACCATCTTTGTCAAGCCACCATTGAGGTACCCAGATCTGTTCCCGGTCCTGATATCTGGATTCTCGTGTATCCACTTTCTCTTCTTTCTCATCTGTTTCCACATTTTACAATTTACATCCGACGATGACAGTAAAGAGGCAAAGAAGAATTACGCTGAAAAAAAGTTGCCAGGTCAAAAGAGTGAGATCAGGTCAGGCAAAAGAAATAGGAATAACAGAAAAAAGAAGTCGAAGAAAGACTAGAAATGACTAACTACATGGTGTGCCTTATGGAGTCATATACTTCTCAGATGGGAGCTTTTTGCAATAAATTGATGTTTGTGAATCACTAATGTAATCATGGAACGATAATTCTTGTGAGCTTCAAAGAGTGAATCATAGAAGCATTTTATTCTCTTTTAGGAAATAAATATCTGAAACCTGAAAAGTTTAATTTATGAGAGCCTATTAGTGGGAGGCATATCGATATAAGAATGCAGTTCTGCAGAATTTTCTAGCTTGCTGTGGTGGTGAATATTTATGTGCTTACTTTATTTGTCAAATCAAAGGTAACATTGTCATCCGAACTGTCTTATCAATTTTAATGGAAAAAGAACAGTTTGTAACAACAACAAAAACATGAAAGTCAATTAAAATCTCATCTCTACAACTTCTCCATGCACTCTTCCCTGTTTTTGACAAAAGTCATGGAAATGAATCAAGAGTATCAACCGTCTTCTTTCTCCTTTACAAACTTGACCATCTTCCTCCAACCTGAATTCTCTTGCGTTCATTTACTCTTGTTGCTCATTGTCACATGTCATGGAATCGTAAAGCGAAGTTAGACATGTTTGAAAAGGTCACCCACTTGAAAGACACTCCCGAATAATGACTCGAACCATTGTTTAAGTTTTATAAGAAACAAAATATAATTTTTACCACTCTTGCTTTAAGATAACAAAATATCACAAATATATGTACATCTGTGCGGTATCTTATACCACAAAACAAAATAGAAACAAAAAACTTTACTTGAGCCACTCTTTGCGTAACAGCTGTGACGTTCAATGAGTAAGCTTTTTTTTAAGTATATACGCTCTAAAATGAATACACCACACTTTATGCGATCATCTATCTACGTTTAATACCGACATCTTGATGCGCTTATATTGGACATCTGAATACGCCGACATCGATCTGAATATGCTTTGATGGACAAGTACGCTTTTGTCGACGTCAGAGTGCACTTAGTTAAGCATCAACGCTTTGTCGGACATCCAGATACGCTAAACTAATCAACTAGAAACGCTTGGTTGGTCATCTAGCTTTAACTCCTACACCTGGTACCATATGCTGTGCCACGGTAGACCCTGTGGACATACAAATACAATATTTTCTACCAATTTGTCCACTTAAAATATGTATAGGAATTTTACTCTCATCGTATTGAATATCCTTAGCAAATTAATAGCCAACGATATTCAGTCAAAATAAACGCTTAATTGGACATCTAACATCCATTAATAAGGAGTATGCATGTAATTCGATAGTATTACTCTTTCCGTTAAGTAAATAAGTTTTATCTCGAAATTTATCACCTATTATTTAATTTGCACATTACCAACGTAAATGATTGTTTGACTAATGGTTTACACATAAATAATATGATAATCTTCTTCAGTTAAAAATCTCTTTCTACCTCTTAATCATTTATTTTTCACTCTGTGAAGTTCAATTAGCGACTCCACCCATTTTTATCAATTTATGGCTAATACCGCCCACTATGTACAAATCTGCTAGGTAAAGAATGGCTTCACAACTTAAAACTCCGCCTTAGTTTGACTAAGACAAAAGATTCTTTTTGTTACGGTACTTTTGCTTATATTCGTTAAAGGCAGGACTCCGCCCTAATTTATAAATATTACCTGGTTTTTACCCGGAACCAGGTCTCAGCTCTAAACTCTGCAAATTTAACTTGATTATTACATATGTCACGTCTAGCACATAACAATGAGATTATACAAATTGTAAAATGTAAGGAAAGAATATTCTAATTTTAAGTTACGAGTTACTGACGAAAAGTTATATAGACTCTCTCAAACTGCACATAATTCCCTCACCTACGTCTTCATTGACAAGGTAAAAATAAGTCTCACTGTCCTCACTCACAAACACTTTTTCCAATGAAATAGTTCTCATTAAGTACTAGTCGAAAAGTCTGTCCTCAATGACAAAATAGTTACATTTTTGATATAATCGGTAATTCTTATTAACTACCGCTTGTGTCCTCACTAACACTAGAAACTTCGACCTCCCGGTTGCCTGTTGTGCAGCAACTAACCACTCACTCTGTCTAGCTTGCTGTGATGGTGAATATTTAAATGCTTACTTTATTTGTCAAACCAAAAGTAACATTGTCATCCGAACTGTCTTATCAATTTTAATGGAAAAAAAAAAACAGTTTGTAGCAACAACAAAAACATGAAAGTCAATTAAAATCTCATCTCTACAACTTCTCCATGCACTCTTCCCTGTTTTTGACAAAAGTCATGGAAATGAATCAAGAGTATTAATCGTCTTCTTTCTCCTTTACAAACTTGACCATCTTCCTCCAACCTGAATTCTCTTGTGTTCATTTACTCTTGTTGCTCATTGTCACATGTCATGGAATCGTAAAGCGAAGTTAGACATGTTTGAAAAGGTCACCCACTTGAAAGACACTCCCAAATAATGACTCGAACCATTGTTTAAGTTTTATAAGAAACAAAATATAATTTTTACCACTCTTGCTTCAACATAACAAAATATCACAAATATATATACAACTGTGCGGTATCTTATACCACAAAACAAAATAGAAACAAAAACTTTACTTGAGTTACTATTTGCGTAACAGCTGTGACGTTCAATGAGTAAGCTTTTTCTTAAGTATATACGCTCTAAAATGAATACACCACACTTTATGCGATCATCTATCTACGTTTAATACCGACATCTTGATGCGCTTTTATTGGCGTCTGAATACGCCGACATCGATCTGAATATGCTTTGTTGGACAAGTACGCTTTTGTCGACGTCAGAGTGCACTTAAGCATCAACGCTTTGTCGGACATCCAGATACGCTAAACTAATCAACTAGAAACGCTTGGTTGGTCATCTAGCTTTAACTCCTACACCTGGTACCATATGCTGTGCCACGGTAGACCCTGCGGACATACAAATACAATATTTTCTACCAATTTGTCCACTTAAAATATATATAGGAGCTTTACTCTCATCGTATTGAATATCCTTAGCAAATTAATAGCCAACAATATTCAGTCAAAATAAATGCTTAATTGGACATCTAACATCCATTAATAAGGAGTATGCATGTAATTCAATAGTATTACTCTTTCCGTTAAGTAAATAACTTTTATCTTGAAATTTATCACCAATTATTTAATTTGCACATTACCAACGTAAATGATTGTTTGACTAATGGTTTACACATAAATAATATGATAATCTTCTTCAGTTAAGAATCTCTTTCTACCTCTTAATTATTTACTTTTCACTCTGTGAAGTTTAATTAGCGACTCCACCCATTTTTATCAACTTATGGCTAATACCGCCCTCTATGTACAAATCTGCTAGGTAAAGAATGGGTTTACAACTTAAAACTCCGCCTTAGTTTGACTAAGACAAAAGATTCTTTTCGTTACGGTACTTTTGCTTATATTCGTTAAAGGCAGGACTCCGCCCTAATTTATAAATATTACCTGGTATTCACCCGGAACCAGGTCTCAGCTCTAAACTCTGCAAATTTAACTTGATTATCACATATGTCACATCTAGCATATAACAATGAGATTAATCAAATTGTAAAATAAATTGTAAAATGTAAGGAAAGAATATTCTAATTTTAAGTTACGAGTTACTGACGAAAAGTTATATAGACTCTCTCAAACTGCACATAATTTCCTCACCTACATCTTCATTGACAAGGTAAAAATAAGTCTCACTGTCCTCACTCACAAACACTTTTTCCAATGAAATAGTTCTCATTAAGTCGAAAAGTCTGTTCTCAATGACAAAATAGTTACATTTTTGATATAATCGGTAATTCTTATTAACTACTGCTTGTGTCTTCACTAACACTAGAAACTTTGACCTCCCGGTTGCCTGTTGTGCAGCAACTACCTACCCACTCTGTCTAGCTTGCTGTGATGGTGAATATTTAAATGCTTACTTTATTTGTCAAACCAAAAGTAACATTGTCATCCGAACTGTCCTATCAATTTTAATGGAAAAAGAACAGTTTGTAACAACAACAAAAACATGAAAGTCAATTAAAATCTCATCTCTACAACTTCTCCATGCACTCTTCCCTGTTTTTGACAAAAGTCATGGAAATGAATCAAGAGTATTAACCGTCTTCTTTCTCCTTTACAAACTTGACCATCTTCCTCCAACCTGAATTCTGTTGCGTTTATTTACTCTTCTTGCTCATCTCCGCATTTTACAATTTACAACCTCGGAAGACAGTAAAGAGGCAAAGAAGAATTATGCTGAGAAAAGTTTCCGGGTTTAAAGAGTGAGTGCAGATCAGGCAAAAGAAGAGTCCAAGAAAGACTAGTGTGTGCCTTATGTGTGCATTATGTGTGCATTATGTGTGCCTTATGTGTGCCTTATGTGTGCATTATGTGTGCATTATGTGTGCCTTATGTGTGCATTATGTGTGCCTTATGTGTGCATTATGTGTGCCTTATGTGTGCATTATGTGTGCATTATGTGTGCATTATGTGTGCCTTATGTGTGCATTATGTGTGCCTTATGTGTGCCTTATGTGTGCCTTATATGTGCCTTATGTGTGCATTATGTGTGCCTTATGTGTGCCTTATGAGTGCATTATGTGTGCCTTATGTGTGCATTATGTGTGCCTTATGTGTGCCTTATGTGTGCCTTATGTGTGCATTATGTGTGCCTTATGTGTGCCTTATGTGTGCCTTATGTGTGCCTTATGTGTGCCTTATGAGTGCATTATGTGTGCCTTATGTGTGCCTTATGTGTGCATTATGTGTGCCTTATGTGTGCCTTATGTGTGCATTATGTGTGCCTTATGTGTGCCTTATGTGTGCCTTATGTGTGCATTATGTGTGCCTTATGTGTGCTTTATGTGTGCATTATGTATGCCTTATGACTAATATATTTCTCAGATGGGGAGTTTTTTGCAATAACATCATGTTTGTATTTTGTGAATCACTAATGTACATTTCTGAAATCAGATTTAAAATGCAGATCTGCAAATGTTGTAGCTTGCTGTGGTTCTCTGCTCACTTAAGGTTTTCCTCCATTCATCAAATATAATAATATAATCTGAACTGTTTTATTCATCTTTAAAAATACACAGGAAAATTGGTTAAAAAACAAAAAAACTATGGAAATGACTTGAGATTGTTGAATACTCATACTTGACCACTACCCACTCTTTTTTCTTCAACCTGCTACATTTTACTCCTCTTAGTTTACCTCGATTTTAAATCATACCTTTCTTTATTCTCAAAGCAATTTCAAAGAGGAAGTATTTTTTCAGCTGCCATCACAAACTTGAAGCCAGAAGTACTAATAAATAGAAAACATAGACGATTTAGGTCATGATTGATCTTGTAATGTTCCTATTCAGTACTGATGTATGTTGTATAGAATATCAATTATTCTGTGACCTGTACCCGCCCAGCCTTCCCTGATATAAATTGTTATATAATTTAACCTGCCTGTCACTATGTGACCTTTTTTTGGTCAATGTGCCTACAACAATCACTAAAATCAAAATAATTAGATTCATCAGCAGGGGCATCCATCAGCAAGGGGAGGGGCATCCATCAGCAACGGGAGGGGCATCCATCGGCAAGGGGAGGGGCGTTCATCAGCAGGGGAGGGGAATTCATCAGCAGGGAAAGGGGAAAATCAGCAAGGGGAGGGGGAAATCAGCAGGGGATGGGGCATTCATCAGCTGGGAGAGGGAAATCATCAGCAGGGGAGGGGGCATTTATCAGCTGGGAGCGGGGGAAATCATCAGCAGGGGAGGGAGCGTTCATCAGCTGGGGGAGGGCATACATCAGCAGGGAAAGGGCACATTCATCAGCAGGGAAAGGGGCATTCATCATCAGGGGAGAACACATTTATCATCAGGGAAGGGGAAATCATAAACAAAGGGATTGGGAATTCATCAGCAGGGAGAGGGCACATTCATCAGCAGGGAGAGGGCACATTCATCAGCCGGGGAGAAGGCAATCATTGTCAGGGAGAGGGGGCATTTATCATCAGGGAGAGAGCACACTCATCAGCATGTGAGGAGGCATTCATCATCAGGGGAGGGGAAATTCATCAACAGGGGGAGGGGGAATGTTGACTCATGATCATCTATTTTTTCCAATCTTTCTTTATCGTGTTCTAAAATTATGATTTTTGTCATAATTGCAAATTTCATAAAAAAAGAAGTCAAGTTTGGACTAGTTTTTCCTGGAATTAAAGATTTCCATATATACCCTGACATGTTTTATGGGACCATTTTAAGGTTTGTATATATGTCAAAAGGTTGCGTTGGGAGGTGAAAAGTAATTTGGTTTAATGAAGAAAGTGGTATTAAAATGTTTCTTCAAACATTATCATCAAAGGGGTGCCATTGGGGCAAGTGGGTGCATTTCGGCCTCAAAAGATTTGCTAATCATTGTTTTGTTTTTATCTAATCATATGTATAATTTAAAAAGCTTATATAATTAAATGTTCAGCTTTTGTCCCCCAATCATGCCTTGCTGCTCTCTTACAGAACATTATTGTAACTTGGTTTAATGCTATCATATAATAAAAGTTCCTATGAAATCAGTGCTTCATAAGAAATATCAAGATCCTATTTTTTTGACACCATATCTTGATTTCATAACAGCATTATTCACAACTGGCACATTTGACTCTTGACTGTCACAGTGCCGTTAAAGATCAACAGGCATTCACAATATGTTTGTGTATTAGTAGAGTCAAAATATGAAAAAAAGTGACCTTACCCCAAAAAAATTGCAAGAAAAGGCTTTTTGGCAGTTTTATCAACTATGGGGTCTGGAGAAAAACATTAAAAGTTGGCATCGATCGGATCTCCGGAAAGGGTTTGAAATTGACGTCATAAAAAAGATGGCCGCCGATATAAGAAATCGCTAGAAACTAGGCATAAGTCTGTAATTTAATAGTTTCTAATCATTTTAAAAATGAAAATTATCACTTAAACTAAATATCTTGGCACCAACATAATTTTTGAAACTTTTCTTGGCATCATCAATAACGCCAGGACGTTATCCGTGACGTCAGGACATTATCCGTGACGTCAGGACGTGACCTGTGACGTCATGATGTGATCTATGACGTCAGAATATGGTTTATTTCTAATATGTGTGTCCCAGTCCAGATTTGATGGCGCAGGAAGACATTTGATGATTTGAAAGAATTTCAAGTCATTTCGAAGGTGGGACCCAAATGTGGAGTACATCATGAGTTCATTCTGTTTGTTCAGGACCACAATGAGTTGTGTGCATCCACCCACATGTATTTGCATCTTCAAGACAATAAAGAGAGTATCTTGATTCTTCTTTCTTTCCATGAAGTAAAAGTCTTAAATCATAAAGTAGTTGAAACAGACATTCTGTCAAAGTGAATTAGTCAGTGAGGTAAGTTCACCAAGTATTTTAATGTTTATCTATCCTATTACATAACCTTGACACGCTGCATTCTTTACAGACTGGTATTGAGTCACAAGGTCTTCTCAGTACTGTTTATAAGTCTCAAATTCAAAATATGTGCACTACGTACAGAATATTGCATGAAGAGGAGACTGTACATTTGTTTAAGTTATGTTATTTGCATGTAAGCATAATATTGAAGTTACTGCGCATGGCCTGGGCAGAGTAATTGAAAATAGAAATTGAGCTGGAACATGAAATATTTTTATATTTCTATTATCATATTATTAATTCTTTAGGGGATAAGTGGCAAAGCTGCGCAACGTGCATTTCGTGGACATCTTCTTGTTAAGCAGTGTCTCACGCATCAGATAGCGACCAAGGTAATTGAAGCCGATCCAAGTTTTGAAGATCTAGTTAAAGAGCTGGAGAGATTGTAAACTCAAAAAGAGACTGGTAAATAAGTTTAGATGCACTGCTGAAAGCAGACTGCATGGAAAGAATTTCCAATGCTCTCACTTCAAGAAAGTGTGAATTATCTAACAACTCAAAAACAAGCAAATTGTGGATTAACTATCAACGAATGTTGGGAGTTGCCCAGGAGCTTATCAAGGCTAATCGCACAGGGTCATGGCAAATGCATCCCCATACTATATATGACTGTTTGCCAATATTTGCTGCTGCTGGACACCCTAACTATCTGAAGTCTGCTTATCTTTACTTACAGATGATGAGGGATCTTAAAAGTGGAAAGTCCCCTGTGTTTCAGAAATTCAAAAATGGATTCCATGTTATTCGACGCAGCAAAAAATACTGGGCTGGCCTTAGTCCTGACTTGGTGATCGAGCAGACACTGATGCGGTCGTTTAAAAGCACCGGTGGGCTAAGAAGAGGAAGTGGCATGTCAGACCATCAGAGGGCCGTTTGGACAATGTCCGCCCCTGTATCTTCCGCCTACAACTACGCCATGCAGGAATTCTGTCAGACATCATATGCAACAAGTGAACAGCACAAGAAGGCATCTCCTTCTCGTATGGACAGGGATATGAGAGACTTAGACAAACTTGCGACGAAGCTGCAACACTATTTTCCAATGAGGCAACCTTGCGCAACATTATCCAAGGGATAAATGCTGAGGGTGTCAATTTTGAAGAACTTTTCAATGTAGGCAGAGACACAGTAAAACAAATGGAAGGACACCCAGTCTTCTCATATTCCCACAAAAAGAACACTAAAGTGAAGACACTAGCATCAGCTCAAGCTGTCAAAGTTACAGAGGATCGAACCATTGATCCAGCTCTATTGTATCAGAGGTTCCTTGTGGTATCGCAGTCAGGTAACCTTTGCCTTGTTAAGGTGATGCAATATGAGCTCTCCCCCTATCCACCATCCTTATTTGAAGGAAAATATCTTTTGCGGAAACCAGATAAAGCACATCTTCTGAAAGCTTGAAAGACCATGGAACTTCTTTATCAGATGGTGCTGTTCTTCAGTCCATTCCAAAGACTGATCACTTTGTTCTTGACGGAGGTTCCCTCCTACATCGATTGAAATGGACCGAGGGGAGCACTTACACTTCAATTGCAGATATGTATGCATCTTTCACGTCCGAACTGTATGGTAATGCCACTGTTGTCTTTGGTGCGTACAATGGAAGACCATCCACAAAAGACAACACCCACCAAAGACGAAACCAAAGTCAGGTCACCAACAAGGTCGACATTGTGGAGTCAACCAAATTTTCTGGGGGAAAAGAGGATTTTCTTTCAAACACAATGAATAACAGGCCCTTATTAACCTGATGACGAAATACTTGCGCCAGAAAGGCTGCACGTTATTCAGGCTGAGGGTGATGCTGATGTCGACATCGTAAAAGCAGCAATCACAATGGCATCCTTCAAGTCAACAACTCTCATCAGGGAAGATACAGATCATTTGCTTTTGCTCTTGTATTATGGAACCACGAATGACTGCAAAGACATGTATTTTAGATCAGACAAAGGTAAACCAAATGTGTATAACATTAAAGTTCTGAAACTGTTACTAGGGGAAGAAGTGTGCTCTGATCTGTTGTTTGCCCATGCGTTTTCCGGATGCGACACTACCTCACGAATTTTTGGGGTTAGAAAGAAGTCCATCTTCAGAAAGGGCGAATCTGTCTTGCGTGCTTGTTCCAAGATCTTTCGCACACCAAAGGCAAATCTAGAGACTGTAGAAACCACCGGCAGCAAACAAATGCTTTCATTGTTTAATAGGACTCATTCTGACTCTCTGGCATCATTGCGCTACAGCTTCCTTTGCTAACAAGTGGCCACAGCAAAGACTTGTGTGGCACCCGAAAGGCTGCCCTCAACTGCCCTCAACAACATCAGCCACAAACCTTCACTCACAGAGGGTATATCTTCAAGTTATGGTGTGGATGTGTACGGTTGGTGGCATGGATCCTACAGACTGGGGCTGGAGTGTACAAGGGGGTCAACTGATTCCACTCATGATGGACAAAAGCCCTGCTCCTAAAAGTCTGTTGAAAATGATACACTGCAACTGCTCGACAGGTTGCCGCACACTCAAATGTAGCTGCAAAAAACATGGCCCTGAATGTACCCAAGCCTGTGGACCTTGTCAAGAAGACACTTGTAATAATATATCCCTCAACCCAGTATCAGATAATAATGGTAATGAAGGCTGCATGTGACTGTAAAGGTAATATAGTAAGGATAACACCAGCTGGTCAGCTGAAACACTAGAATTTACCAAACAAACCAATATGTGCATTTATGTCTTTTAATCTATAACTGCATAAGGAAAACATTAAATGTCGATATTAATATATTAAGTTGTTGATGATGTTGAAATCTATATTGCAATGAACACGAATAGATGACAAAAAGTCAGCCATTAAAACCACAGCTCATCCAGGGCATCACAGTGAAAGAATCATGATATTAAGAAAAATACATGACATAGTGACGTCATAAATGACGTCATAGATGACACTATCACAGCATAACGTCACACAGGTACATTGGTCAGATTGAAAAATTAACAATCATGTAAGATACTGATGCCTTAAACTTGTTTCCATACTTAAAAATGCCAGAAACCGTATGCAAATCATTAAAAATTAAGCATTTTATTACATTTTGGCAGCCATTTTGTGTGACGTCATATTTAGACCCTTTCCGGTGGTCAGATTTTTGCCAACTTTTGGTATGTTGATCTCCAGGTCAAATAGCACCAAAAAATGGAAAAAACCCTTTCTTGCAATTTTTTTGGGGTTACGTGGTATATTGACTCTACTATATGTATGAGGGAGATCATGTGATATTACCAAGTTTTACTTAAGACCAAGAACTATACAAGAAGCTAAGCATAATGAATATCAATTATCTTACAATCTCTGTAACAATCTCTACACAAAATAGTGCCAAACTATACCAAGCTTTGGTAAATAAGTAATTGAAAATATTTTAAAATTTATTGTTATTTGATAAAAAAATTCTTATTGAGCGAGTATTTGCTGCTTAATGATATATATTGTGTGTGCTTTCTTGACACCATTTGGAATACTTCTTTTCAATTTCTATTTTGTTTATTGTGTTTTAAAGTTATAGAAACGCATAGTAAGTTGATATTGTCAAGGAGAATATTTTAGGAAATAAAGAGGGTTCAATTACTACCAATAATGACAAGGAGTAGTTACCAGCTTGGAGAACTTTAGGGGTTGGGGGAGGTATTCCACAAGTGACCATTGGAATTACTGACGATATATGTGTATTTATTTCCATGGGGCACATCCATGATGTATCCAGATTGGGTTGCCAGAGGGGTCATTTCCAATATGGTCTAGTCCAAAAAATAGCCATAGATTACATCTGGTGTAGAGAAGGGTGTGAGAGTGTGACCTATTCCCATTTCATCTACAGTCTCCCGAGGTCTAAGTTCCCCCGAGGTCCAAGTCCCCCAGAGGTCTTAGTCCCCTAAGGTCTAAGTCCCCCGAGATCCAAGTCCCCCAGAGGTCTAAGTCCCCTAAGGTCTAAGTCCCCCAGAGGTCTAAGTCCCCCAAAGGTTAAGTCCTCCAGAGGTCTAAGTCTTCCAGAGGTCTAAGTCCCCCGAAGTCTAAGTCTTCCAGAGGTCTAAGTCCCCCAGAGGTCTAAGTCCCCCAAAGGTTAAGTCCTCCAGAGGTCTAAGTCCCCAGAGGTCTAAGTCCCCGAGGTCTAGGTCCCCAGAGGCTAAGTCCCCAGAAGTCTTAAGTCCCCCCGAGGCCTAAGTCCCCCAGAGGTCTATTAAGGCAGTCCTAGTTCCTAAATTAGGCTGAAAAGCTACACAGCAAGGCAATACACTTTTTCAGTGATCCTTTCAATTTCTGCTACAAAAATTGTAAGATTTTTCGTCCAAAATAGAGTCTTGATAGCTCAGATTGACAGTATTCAGTCTGATAGGGACAAAGTTCATTTTAATCTTTCATCAATGCTAAGTCAGGATATTCTCCCGAGATGGAAAGCGCGATATTTGACACATTTATTTATTAAGTGCGCCCTCTTTATTTTATGCGTTCTTTATAGTAGTGAAAGTGCTGTAACTTTCTGTCACCTTGGCCAGACTTATTTTCTTTTCTTTTTTTTCATATGGAGTGTTTACTCATTGTTATAGGTATATTCAGAGACGATACAACTTTCATTTTAGCTTCAAAAGTAATTCAAATGCTGTGGAGAAATTAATGATTTTCGAGAAGTGTGCATGAAATCTTTGAATCAGTACGGGTTTTCCTTCAAATTTTCATAAAGACTGTACTCAATATGAATGATTAATTTAACAAACCACTCAGCCAAAATGGAAAGGCACAATGTTGTGGTGCATCTATAAATAGCAAATAATTCCCTTTCCACACAGCAATAGTTCAAAGTTGAACCTTCCTCATGAATATTGTCATGTCATATAACCACTTCACATGAAAATCTGCACAAGTTTAAGATTTGTTTATACTCCTGGTGGGGTTTAGTTGCAAAATGCCAAATAACGGTCTGCACCAATTGTTGGTTTAAGGAGATTCTGATTCACTTCTTTCATTTAGCGACTAAATAATTATGTAGGCTTATAATCAAATTGTTTTTGTTTCAGTGAGAAGAAATGCATCAATACCATAGTAGTTTGTTAAAAAACATTTTAATGGTTTTGGCTAAAATTAAAGTCGATAAATTGCATATGCTTCCATTTGGTTTTTGTTCTTGCTGTGCATCAATTTGATTTTGTTATGAAAGTAATAAGAATTAATGTAAGACGTAATTTGAAATGTATTTATGATGTGGGAAATATCATATGTGGAAATATTTGAAGGTTTATGCTATCACGGTGTTATAAAGAGCATTAAACAATGTGTTATAAAGAGCATTAAACAATGTGTTATAAAGAGCATTAAACAATGTGTTATAAAGAGCATTAAACAATGTGTTATAAAGAGAATAAAACAATGTGTTATAAAGAGCATTAAACAATGTGTTATAAAGAGCATTATACATTGTGTTATAAAGAGCATTAAACAATGTGTTATAAAGAGCATTAAACAATGTGTTATAAAGGGGATTACACAATGTGTTATAAAGGGGATCACACAATGTGTTATAAAGAGCATTGAACAATATAATATGAAGAGCATTGAACAATATGATATGAAGAGGATTGAACAATGTGTTATAAAGAGCATTAAACAATGTGTTATAAAGAGCATTAAACAATGTGTTATAAAGAGCATTAAACATTGTGTTATAACGAACATTAAACAATGTGTTATAAAGAGCATTAAACAATGTGTTATAAAGAGCAATAAACAATGTGTTATAAAGAGCATTAAACAATGTGTTATAAAGAGCATTGAACAATTTAACATGAAGAGGATTGAACAATGTGTTGTAAAGAGCATTAAACAATGTGTTTTAAAAAGCATTAAACAATGTGTTACAAAGAGCATTAAACAATGTGTTATAAAGAGCATTAAGCAATGTGTTATAAAGAGCATTAAACAATGTGTTATAAAGAGCATTAAACATTGTGTTATAAAGAGCATTAAACAATGTGTTATAAAGAGCATTAAACAATGTGTTATAAAGAGCATTAAACAATGTGTTATAAAGAACAACAATATGTTATAAAGAGGATTAAACAATGTTTTATGAAGAGCATTAAACATTGATAATGTAAAAGGATACACAAGTAAGTTAGCAAATTTTTTTCCAAGCTGTCTTCATTATTTTAGAAAATTGTATTATAGCCAATTCATGCATTGTCATGAAATAGAAAATAAATCGGTCATTGTATCAGCCACTTCAAGTCATTATTTAGTGAGCATCAGGATAGCAGTGATAGCACCAGGAACATGTGCAGTCATGATGGCATGATGGCATGTGTGTATGTGTGTGCGTGTGTATGTATGTATGTATGTGTGTGATGCTGAGCTTGTAAACACAATATCTCAGAAACGGTACAGTGGATTCATGTCATATGTGGTACACATATAGCCCATGGACTGTAGATGTGCCCTGTTGTTTGGTGGTGATGTCATATATATCAATTAATAGGCGGGGCGTAATATAAAAATCTTGAAGTGCTCTTATCACATGTCTGCTTTGTTTCATATTTGTTATAATAATGATGTCAGCTAGTGAGTACATGTTTATTTATAAAAACGTTGAATTTTATTAGTATGGGTAGTAGGAGGGAAGGGGGCTTAATATGACTTTGCTGAAGCTTGTAAACACAATGTGCCCTATTGTTTTTGGTGGTGATGTTATGCATAATAATACAATTTTGAGAACATGATAAATGAGCAAAGTGCATGTCCGTTTTGCATTATACTGGCCATGGTAATATTGTTTGCTATTGTGTACATGCTTATGTTATCAACAGATGTTATTAATATGCATGGTGGGCGTGACTTAATGTGAAAGTGCACAACATGATTGTAAACACCATATTTCATGAATGATGGTATATCGGATTTATGCCATATGTGGTGTACAGATAGGTATACATATGTGTTAATGTTGTGGTAGTGATGTCATGAATATTAATGAGTAGACTGGGCTTACTGACAAATTCTTGAAAATGGATAAATGAGCAACCATTTTTGCATCATACTTGCTATGATAATGTTAATTATTGTGCAAATGCTAATGTTGTCAACATTTTTATTTATCTGCATGGTGGGTGTGGCTTATGAATAAATATCATGGAACAAATATTTCATGATATGCAATGACATGACAATTAAAAAAACTTTCAAACAATGGTGTAGCCAGGATTTTGTTCGGGGGACCAACCATAAGCAGCAAGAGATATATTTGATGGTGGTAAACCAAAAGTATGTTGTCGTAAGGCGACATAGCTTTGCGCGTAGCACAAAGCCCTACGGTGTGGGGTCCGGTGGCCCACCTAAGGGCCCCTGGTGCGGTCCAAGGGTGAAGCCCCAGTGTGGGTCCATGTGGAAGCTGTGAGAAATCATGCATTTCAAAGATATGAAATGCCTTAAAATTGAAGCCAAATCGCGTGGTGTGTTTTCAAGGGGCAAAGTTCCATAAAGCTATGGGATATTAAGGGAATTAGGCAATGGCGTCAGGCAGGATTTTTTTTTTTGTGAAGGGGGGGGGGGAGGGAGAACTGTCTGTGTGATATGCGTCACACAGTCTAAAGGTGTGCATTATATATGAGTTTGTAAAAGCTCTTGGGTTTTATTTGCTAAATTGCTCATTGAAACTTGTCAACAACTGTAGTAGAACCACCGGGCAGGCATAGTGACGTTATGGGTAATGGGTCTTGTAATTTGTTTGATGTGTAATTTATTTTTTTGGTGTGGGATTGGGGGCCCCTGCCACCCCCTCCCCCCCCCCTCCCTTTTCCCCCCTCTGGCTATGCAGTGCTTGCAAATCAATTAGCATATGAAAAAAAGCATTGGAACCACAAAACCTTTTGGTTCTGGTCAGTGGCGTAGCTAGGGCCCTATGGGCCCCTATGGTATATATGTTTAATTATTTTGTTTCACGGGGTCAAATCTGGACCATTTTTAGGGGGCGACTGCCCTCAGTTATGCCACTGGTTCTGGTTTCAACTAGTATGCAGTATACCTCGAGCACTGAGCATTTCCATTCTGCTAAACATTTCTTAGAATTTGTATCTTTACAGCTTTATGAATTCCCCAAACCAAAGACAATTTACTTCAGTATTCCTAGGTCCACCAAGTTTTAACTCCCCTACACCCACACACAAATGTATATATATATATATATATATATATATATATATATATATATATATATATATATATATATATATATATATATATATATATATATATATATATATATATATATATATATATATATATATATATATATATATATATATATATATATATATATATATATATATATATATATATATATATATATATATATATATATATATATATATATATATATATATATATATATATATATATATATATATATATATATATATATATATATATATATATATATATATATATATATATATATATATATATATATATATATATATATATATATATATATATATATATATATATATATATATATATATATATATATATATATATATATATATATATATATATATATATATATATATATAAATATATATATATATATATATAATATATATATATATATCTATATATATATATATATATATATATATATATCTATATATATATATATATATATATATATATATATATATATATATATATATATATATATATATATATATATATATATATATATATATATACATATATATGTATGACTTTATACCACTGAAGAAGGAAACAGGAGTTTTTGAAATATTTGGTTTATAAAAATTATGTTGGCTAGAGACTGTCATTTTTTCCTATTTTGTTTTATATATATATATGTATATATGTATATATATATATATATATATATATATATATATATATATATATATATATATATATATATATATATATATATATATATATATATATATATATATATATATATATATATATATATATATATATATATATATATATATATATATATATATATATATATATATATATATATATATATATATATATATATATATATATATATATATATATATATATAAATATATATATATATATATATATATATATATATATATATATATATATATATATATATATATATATATATATATATATATATATATATATATATATATATATATATATATAATTCTTTTTAACTCTGGATCTATCTTCCTTTTAATATGTTTTAGTATATATATATATATATATATATATATATATATATATATATATATATATATATATATATATATATATATATATATATATATATATATATTGATATATATATATATATATATATGTATATATATATATATATATATATATGTATATATATATATATATATATATATATATATATATATATATATATATATATATATATATATATATATATATATATATATATATATATATATATATATATATATATATATATATATATATATATATATATATATATATATATATATATATATATATATTCTTTCTTTCTTACTCTGGATCTAACTTCCTTTTAATATTTAAATTCTAAACACCTCCAGATTTTTGATCTCCTGACTGATTTGTAGCAAGGTTTTATTAATGCTAAGCATTCATTGTTTTCTTTGTTGAGCACATTCTATTGGAATCTTTTAACTACGTCACTACAAATCTACCCTCCCCATCCCCCCGAAACATCTCCACCCCTCCATTTTTGTCCATGCCTTTATTTCAATAAGCCACAAATTTTCATTTTTATCTACCTTAAAGATCTATGGATAGCAACAAAGCGAGATTAATTGGAGGTCAAAATGCTAAATTAGCCAAGAGTTCCATCCAAATTGGTTACATGATGACCTTTGTACAGCATTTAGAATTTTCAGGCCTTAGAAGAAATTATACATACCCAAAGGATTGAGAAAATAGAGATATAAGATTTTCTTAAACTAAAATACCATAAGACATGCACAATAAACCCTTAATACTGTAATACATGGCCCTGAATGCCATGGTAATATAAATTTTAATTTTGATTTGATTAAAAATTTGAACATAGATCAAATTCCCCAAAAGTTTTCCAAAAATTGCAAGAAATTTTTGGCGAATCCACCAAGAAATTAACCGGAAATAAGAGGAGATTTATTATTATTATTATTATTATTATTATTATTGTTGTTGTTGTTGTCGTCGTCGCCGCCGCCGCCCTAATCCTCGTCGTTGTCGTTATTATTATTATTATTTTTGGGATGGGGGTTTCTTACTCTGTGACTCTTCCTATGCCCTTGAAAGAGACATTTGCAAGGTGCATGGCCCCACCTTGCTACAGACCTAGTGCATGTGGCATAGGACCTAGTTCCGTTAGGTAGGTAGCTCTTTGATTACGGTAGCTCTTTGATTACGGTAGCTCCTTGATTACGGTTGCTCTTTGATTACGGTAGCTGATTAGGGAGATTCATCCTTATAACAAATTGTCAATATTGTTATAGTGACAACAAAGTTTTCACGACACTTATCAAGGTGGGTTTCGGGAAATTTTCACTCAAATAATTATAACACTAAATCTATATATTTTCACACTGTACATAGACGGGGCACAGGGGCACGTGCCATCCATGTGACTTGGACCATTAGTCTGATTTATACTGTTATACCGAGTTACTTTCATTCTCAACAAGAAAATGATGGCCTCCTGAACAATAATCTAGGGACCCCTTATTTGCTTGTTTTAACAATTCTCTTAGACATTAAATATATTCCGATTCATTACCAATACAATTGACTAATTATGATCCATAGGTTTAAATCCTTCCGATTTCAAGACTTATGATCAAATTAATTTTTGTAGATTTTGGAATAAATTTGTTCTATTTTACCGAATTTTGGACCAAAATATCTTGCATTTTTGAAGCTGTAAATTTGAAGAAGAAAAAAAAGGAGGGGAAAATGGGTCACCAGTAATTTTCGGATCGATAAAAGATATTTAGAAATTCCATACTGTTATTAACGACATTTGTAAAGGTATATACCGTATACAAAGGCTTCGTCCCCTGGACCCCATGCGAACTTCTTTTACATCATTTAATAATTCCATAATTTTCTCGAAAGCAGAACATGTTTTGCAAGGTGATATTTAACAATATACATTCATGGGACCTCGACCCTGCGAAAGATTGGTAAAAAAAAATTCTTCAAAATTAGTCCTTTCAATTTCGTTTTCTTCATTTCTTCAGAAACTTCGGGAAGTTAAAAATTCTCAGAAAAATCTCAGGGGCCGCTATACAGGCCCGGACTGTCCGGGCCTGTATAGTCGCCCCTTACTGCTGAAGTTAACTTTATTTTTGAGATCTTTTAGTAAATTTTCGGGATTTACTTTTTTAATTTTCAGGAAATGTTACTAAATTTTATATTAGTTTTGCCATTTTTGTTTAATCTTATGTTAATAATTGATCACATTTACCTCTGAAATTAAGAAAGAAGGCAACCAGCAAGGATAACTCTTCTTCCATGTCATAGTTGGCACTTTCCCCGTTCCTCCCACGGCGGCAAATTTTATTCATTTTTGGGAATTTTTTTTTGATTCTCGGGAAATTTGCTTCCTTTTCGGGAACTTGTTGTCAATTTACAGAAATTTACTTTAATTTTCAGAAAATGTTGCCAAATTCTTTCAAAATTTCCAATAGTTTAAAGTTTTCTTCAGTTTTGCCTTTTTTTCTTCTTCATTTCCCCTCCCAAACTGCCAAATGGAAGAAAGCATGCACCATAGAAGGTGAAATCGTCTCAGGGGGCAGTTTTTCTTCAAATGGGATCATAATAATTTGAGGTCGTAATAATTTGAGATCGAAAAGGGCTGCAATATTTGAAAGGGGCTACAATAATCGAAAAGGGCTACACTAATCGAAAAGGGCATAAAGTCGACAGGTTCCTGACCTGCCGAAAGCTACTGCACGAAGTCTTTCAGTCTAATTGAAGAGGTACACAAAGATATCGCTCGATAAGGTACATTTTTATTTTTTAGTTGCGTATGTTGCAAAAAGTGAAGTTTATCTTGAAAACAGAAATCAGTA
Organism: Chiridota heheva; assembly: GCA_020152595.1. Taxonomy (NCBI): domain Eukaryota; kingdom Metazoa; phylum Echinodermata; class Holothuroidea; order Apodida; family Chiridotidae; genus Chiridota; species Chiridota heheva. The sequence goes on along the minus strand of JAIGNY010002899.1, from coordinate 718,580 downwards.
CAACCCCTCTTCCCAGTAGATTCAACACAACCACCGCATGGCCCACACACTCTACATGCATTGGTATATGCTTAGTGCATGGATCGCACACCAAATAATTTAGGACCATTGTCATGATTTGACTCTGCCCCCCCCCCCTCCCACCCCTCCCTTCCTTTTTTTCTTTTTAAATCATGTATCCGCTCTTGGACTGATCTCCCTAATTTATCTTTAAACACCAACTATGTAGAGAATGATATATTGACGAAATAATGATGGAGATACAGATATGACGCGACGCCCTCATTTCAATTTTGCCAGCACACTTTTTACCCTGACAGTCTGATTAACATTTTTATCATGACAAATATAAAACGCTTGCATGGCATTTATAAACATACCAACTGGGGAAGTTGCTCACCACACCTCCTCCACCCTACCCCTTGGATTTTATTCTCGCCTAACCCATTATTGCCCCTGCGAACATTTATGTTCGTTAAGAGACAAAATAACGAAGATGAAAACCGATTGGCACATGAGATGAGGTTTACTAGCATTCAAAATTTGATACATTAATAATATATTTGTTCATATGGACTCTTACACACTGAGGAGGCTGAAATTCCTCAAACATTATACAACAGCCAGGCGGCATAATCGGGTGTACGTGACTCTCTCCTTACCCCTTCCCCCTTTCCCCTCCCCCCTTATCTCCTCACACACACACATTACATCAACATACACATTTTTTTTTAAACCATTAAAAAAAGTATTTTCAAGTAATCAAAACTGCCCCCGTCAGTTAAATAACGTAAAAACATAGATAGGAAGGGTCAAGCTTCTAACTCATAGTCCCACAAGAAATTTCATAGCAAAGACTTCACCACCCCCGCCACTCCCCATGCATAAAATTATATATTGCTAATGTAACTAACTACAGTGTTTGGGGTTCAAATAGTTATAATATGATTCAAATTAGTGCTTTATGCAATTACCACACTTTAGAGCCTAACAAAATTATATCATTTAAGTCTGAACATAACTTTACGCTAGTGTAAAAGTAAATTTTGCCACCCCCTCCCCCCCAGTAAATTTTGGCCCCCCTCCCCCTGACTCAGTAAATTTTGGGCCCCGACCCTTACTTCCTAGGAAATTTGGGCCCCCAGACAATTAGGCCGTAGCCATCGTGAAAATTTGGTCCCCCCTCATAGTAAAAACGGTCCGCTAGGAAATTTGGGACCGGCCCTTCTTTCCTATGGAATATGTCCCCCTTTTGCCAGAAAAAACCTTCTTCTCCCTTCACACTAAATCTCACTGCCGTTTTGCGTTAAGCACGCCTATTTTTCTTGAGTGTATTAGCTTATCACTTCTTATCACTTTTTAGCTTATCACTTCAGTACACAAAATTAATTGAAGGAACCATACAGACACACCAGTAAATTACCTAGTAAGAAAAGTCCGGAGTGGACCAAATTCACTAGACATTTCTAAGTAAATAAGTACCGGGGGAACAAATTTACGGGGGGCAAAATTTACTATCACACTGGCAAGAGATGGTACCCAGTGTTGGCCTTTTTGTCATATACTGACCCTTCCGCCTTTACTGTTAACATGCCTATTATATACCACTGTTCTGCTCCGTTTACTATTCGATAGGATTTTTCCAGGGTGCTTCTGAGCGGCTGAGCAGCCCGTACCCCACGTGTAAACAGAATTGGATATACTGTTGATGTCCAAGCAAAATTTGCGATGAAATGGAGGTCGTCTGGCCTATATCCAAACGCAGATTAGGCCTATATCCGACTGCAGATTAGACTTATATCCAACTGCAGATTAGGCCTATATCCAACTACAGATTAGGTTTATATCCAAATGCAGATTAAATGCAGATTGGGCCTATATCCAAATGCAGATTAGGCCTACATATCCAAATGCAGATTAGGCCTACATATCCAAATGCAGATTAGACTTATATCCAACTGCAGATTAGGCCTATATCCAACTACAGATTAGGTTTATATCCAAATGCAGATTAAATGCAGATTGGGCCTATATCCAAATGCAGATTAGGCCTACATATCCAAATGCAGATTAGGCCTACATATCCAAATGCAGATTAGGCCTACATATCCAAATGCAGATTATGCCTATATCCAAATGCAGATTAGGCCTATATCCAACTGCAGATTAGGCCTATATCCCAACTGCAGATTAGGCCTATATCCAACTGCAGATTAGGCCTATATCCAACTGCAGATTAGGTCTATATCCAAATGCAGATATAATGCAGATTAGGCCTATATCCAAATGCAGATTAGGCCTACATATCCAAATGCAGATTAGGCCTACATATCCAAATGCAGATTAGGCCTATATTCAAATGCAGATTAGGCCTACATATCCAAATGCAGATTAGGCTTATATCCAAATGCAGATTAGGCCTATATCCAAATGCAGATTAAGCCTATATCCAACTGCAGATTAGGCCTATATCCAAATGCAGATTAGGCCTATATCCAAATGCAGATTAAGCCTATATCTTAATGCAGATTAGGCCTACATATTCAAATGCAGTTTAGGCCTATATCCAAATGCAGATTAGGCCTATATCCAAATGCAGATTAGGCCTATATCTTAATGCAGATTAGGCCTACATATCCAAATGCAGATTAGGTCTACATATGCAAGGAAAATCCCCATGAAATTTCATTAAAGATCCATGATTTTGCATTTCATATCACTTGATGTTCCTACTTTCGATCTTATGAAATGTAGGTCGTATTATGTGCTGATCATCGGTGGCGGAAACGCCTATACTTTTTAGCGTTATCAAGTTGCTTGAAGTTCCCTTCAAAGAGGAATATATTTTATCAATGTAGTATAGAATCATATACGTTGTCAAACTTGGACCTTTGAAGTATTATTATTATTATTATTGATATTATCATTATTATCATTATTATTATTGATTATTATCATTAGTTATCATTATTATTATTATTTCATTATTATTATTATTATTATTATTATTATTATTATTATTATTATTATTATTATTATTATTATTATTATTATTATTATTATTATTATTATTATTATTATTATTATTATTATTATTATTATTATTATTATTATTATTATTATTATTATCATTATCATTATTATTATTATTGTTATTATTATTATTATTAATATTATCATTGTCATTATTATTAATTTTATTATTATTATTATTATTATTGTTATTATTATTATTGTTATTAATATTAATATTATTATTACTATTATTATTATCATTATTGTTATTATTATTATTATTATTATTATTATTATCATTATTATTATTATTATTATTATTATTATTATTATTATTATTATTATTATTATTATTATTATTGTTATTATTATTGTTATTATTATTATTACTATTAATAATATCATTATTATTATTATTATCATTATTACTAATACAATAATATTTGTTTTATATATGTACATTTGTTTTATATTATTATTATTAGTAGTATTATTAATATTATTGTTATTATTATTATCATTATTATTGATATTAATATCATTATTATTATTAATACTAATATTATTATCATTATTATTAGTTTCATTATTATCAATATTAATAATAATATTATTATTATTATTATTATTATTATTATTATTATTATTATTATTATCAATACTATTATTTTTGTTATTATTATCATTATTATTATATGTATATATTATTTTTTTTAAATTGGGGAGGAGGAAAGGTTGGTGAGGGTGTGGGCGGGTCGCTCGACCCTTTCGACTAAACCTTATTGCTCCATAATGATACTAGGCATATAGATACAGCCTCTTAAGGTCAATGCACATAGGCCTATCGAAATTTTGATATTTATTAAAAGAGTTTAAAATCTGAGCAGATCATTTTTTGAGACTAGCAATTTTTGTTTTCGAATAATACGGCCTTATCAAAGATTGATTAACCAAGTTATGGTAAACGTGTAGTGTATATAACTGACACAGCAAACAGCTAAACAATCCATGCAATTATTACAATTTCTGTTGATGAGAAAGTCTATTCCTTCTAAATTTTGATTGGGGTTATAAATGGTTAAGAACTTGTCAAAATCTGTTGATTAATTTTTACTGCATTTTGTCAAATAATTATGATATACCTTATAAATAAATTTACATAAGATGATATTACAACATTATTAAAACATCCTGGTTCCTAAGCAATAAGCAAGGAATGAATGAGAAGCATCAGTCCGTGGCTAATCCGTTCAAGTGACGCCAAATTCAATGAGCTTGTATTTTGGTTTGTGTGGGCAGCTCGATACTAGTTAGAGCGTTTATTCAAAGATTTATCTTTGGGCCATTAAAATGTGGAATTTCTCTGCGAGGCAGAAGTTACACCTCTTTGCATTAGTTGCATTAGGGTTGTATGGTGTAGCTTTCTGGATAATTGACCATCTTGAGAGCGTTTTTTTGTTTTTGTTAACTGCCAAACATGTTTGGATAGGTTGCACTGGCTTTTGATTTGTCGTTAAAGGATGCATTGTGATTTGCCAGTCTTTGTTTGAAGGTGGCGCTTGTTAGTCCGGTGTATTGTTTGGGTGAAGGGTCGTTTTCAGCTGTTATGGTAGCTTTGTACACAATGTTTTTGGTAATAAGACAATGGTCGTCTAATGGACAATTGTCTTTATCCCTTTTGGGGCATCTGCATTTTCGTTCTTCTGTTGTTCAGGATGTGATTATTGTGGCTGTTGATTATGCTTTTCATACATGATTAACTTTGTTTAACAGTATTTCTGTTAATGATTTGGTGAAGTAAGGAACTTATTGGGAAGTGGTGGTCCAAGAGCTTAAAAAAATCTTTACCGATATTTGAAGTGACGTTACTTGAATACGGTGGATTAAACCATAAAATATTTCGTTTGCGCTTGTTTTTCTTGGGGTTTTGAGTTTTCTTTGAAAAAAGAGTTTTGTGTTTAAATCCAGAATCAGTTAGTGCTTCTTCGTAGAGTGGGATTGTATTGCGGAAAGTTTTCTCTGAGTTTGAGTGTAGATATCCGATGGTTTATAGTGTTGGGTAGCTCCTTGATGATTGCTAGTGGGTGCTTTGATTTGACTTTAATGTAAATTGGGTCGTCATTTGGTTTTTTAAATGGTTTGTATGAACCATCATGCAAATTAAACGTAACATCCAAATAGTTTACTATCTTTAGGTTTGCTTCTGCAGTGATATTTAAGTTAATTTGTTTTTTTGAAAATTGGCACACAGGCGTTTTTTTTTTTTTTTTTCCTGCTTTAATGGTGTCGTGTTTTCGATCACAGCTAGGTCGTCGTCTCTGTAGCGACCAACATTGCTCTTTCCAAGACATATATATATATATATATATATATATATATATATATATATATATATATATATATATATATATATATATATATATATATATATATATATATATATATATATATATATATATATATATATATATATATATATATATATATATATATATATATATATATATATATATATATATATATATATATATATATATATATATATATATATATATATATATATATATATATATATATATATATATATATATATATATATATATATATATATATATATATATATATATATATATATATATATATATATATATATATATATATATATATATATATAAATATATATATTATTAAAGCACTTTTGGCCTATATGTAGACTCTACATAATATACCTTTAAATTATCGCTCGTGCACTACACATCACATTAGCTTCTTTTTTGTGCAGAAATTAAGTTTGACATACACCTGAATTCATATGATACAGTTAAAAATAATAATTGCAGTTTGACGATGCAAGTTTGATACCTCCCGAGGCAATCTAACACAATTGTGTTATTTATTAAAAACTTGAACGCTACTATGGGAGCCGCCATTTTGATTTTAGAACAAGCAGAAAATTATATTATCAACCCAATTCACAAGATGTTGTAATGCTTTGTATTTATTCATAATCTCCGGTTTTCCAGCTGATGAAAAGTTATTTTCCTTTTGTAAGGGTCCAGGACATATTTGTGTAATCATGAATTGATCAAAACATGTTGTTAAAACTTTGTGTCACATCATTTTGGAATGAAAACTTTAAAGGATTAGTTGATAGACTTGCTTGACCACTGAACTAATCCTTTAATACAATTTATAAAGAAATACATTATAATTCTTGTCCCTATTTCATAAAGCCTTATGTCCTTGTTGGGAAATAGTTGCATCATGCACAAGATTTCAATACAGAATTCAACAAACTTGCAGTTTCCATGTGTCAACTTCAAACATGAATAACTTGAGATAGGAATAAGATTTTGGATTTGCCAACCGAAAGTAGGGGTCGAAAGTCAAAAGTGGGGTGGGGTGCAAAATCACAAAATCATGCTAAGATGTAAACAATTACCATACAAAAGATACAAATTTCGGGGGGATGGGGGAAATTTTACCCCTTCAAATCCCGCCTATGATCATATGAAATAAAAATTGTAGCAGACAATGTCTTCTTTAAGGAACCATAAGTAAGTAAAAACGAAACAACAGTTCTTCTAAGGGTTGTCAAAAGTGTAAAAACAACAGTTTGTTTGTAAATGTAACCTTTTTTTCAACTGAGTTTGTTTATGGAGAAAAACAAACATTTTCCCCTCGATATTTATCCGTCAGCGAAATCTCAAATTATGCTTCTATAATATTTGGATGATGGAGACACAGTCACATGAAAGCAATAAAAACCGACCAAAATATCTAGAAAATGAGAGAAGTGTTTTAATTATGCTCATTAAATTTGGGAATCCCCTGAAGATTGACAGAAAATAAACTTGTGAATTAAATGAGTCACAGTCATTCATCAGATGTGAACGTGTTTTCCGACAAGTAATTAAAAGCATCAAGTGGAAGTAAATAGCGATTTGTTGCTAATGAATATTTATATATTCTTTGAGTTGGTGGGAATTTGCACCAATCAATTACCGTAAACCTAATCACATGACCAAATTGTAAGGGTGTAATTCCTTTGTACGCTTCACGTACTATTACTACGGAATGTCATGATTTTGTGGAATAATATTTTGGACGTTCATCAGGGACAGATCCGATAGCGTATAGTTGTGATTGAAAGCCGCTGATGTAGAGGACAAAAATGGCGAAAGAACTGAGACTTCACAGTCCAGCTGGTACAGAACCAGCGATTTACACATGGCCTTTGCAACACACGGTGAGTGTATTCCTCATTACTTAGTCGCCTGTCCAAAATACTACTATCGTACAGTAGGTAGGCTAGTAGTAGTACTGTACGTGTGCATGTGTGTCAACATACCGGTGCATTAACTTAAATATGACACTGTCTGAATGTCATTTAACGACTCAGTGCACATTCTCAAAAGCAAACATCTACTTGAAACCGAACTCGGCCTTCAGTTCTGTCATAGCTTTTTGTGGACCAAAGTGCCATAGGCCTATTACTTTGGATAGGGTGAAGGACAAATGAAATGTGTCCTTTAAAGGCTTTAGTTAAAATGCACTGTTTAGCATAGATTCTTCATAGGCCTAGGCCCTACTCCTTTGCTCTGATTGAATCTCTGATTTAGAGTATGAATGATTAGTCTACATTCATACTAACGTTAGATGGGGAAATATCTGTTGACTTCTCTGTGCAAAGTTAACGATAATCTCAAAGTGTTTTTTTGAGTAACTCTGGCTTTCCTATTATAACCTCCAAATGTTACAAAAAATTAGATTGCCTTGTTGTAGGCTAGCAAGGAATAATGTTCAAAAACCTGGTAGGCCTAGGCTAGTTATTCGTCATATACCCCTTCCCATGCCATTTACTTTCCAACTGTTCTGTTTTTTTCTTGTTGGCTGACGTTAACCGAATGCTGTCGTTTCTGATTTACGGCCTGACGGAGTTATTCAAGTCCTATGCAGCTACGTTGCACATTTCATTCTGAGTTACCATGCTCTCGCGACGTTTATCGGGCTTAAGCTATATTTCAAATTACCTGTCTTTTGTGTGTTCAAATTTGCACTCAAACAATTCTTCAACTCCTTTTGTATGTTTTCTTTAGCTAAAACATGTGAATATACTGTGTATTCCTTTAACACCAAAATCAGATGATTCTTGGCACACTTTCTCTGTCCGTTCTTCGCACTCTACAGCGGTAACTTTATACTGAAAATGTCAAAGTTAAAAAATGATAGTCATGTGACTTTCCCCTGATAATAATTGCAATGGCATTTTCAATTTCTATGCGGGGTCCATTTAAAAAAATTGTTAGATCATGGAAATACAAGTTAAAGAATAATTTGAATTATGCAAAGAAATACAAGTACTTCTCGTTCTACTTTCGCTAAAAAATTCTAAAACAGAAAAAGGTTGAATAATTAGCCGATTTTAAAGACGATACATAGATACCGCACATATAAATGTTTTTAAGCCGTTAGTACAATGAAGAAGCCCTGGGTACAAATGCGACAAACGTTTTGAAACATGGTGACCAACAAACTATTGGTGGAGTTTACTTTGGCAAAATTCTTCTGTTAAAAGGTAACTAGTTATCGGTTTTTTTAGATAATCAAATAAAGAGGGTGAAATCCCACCAGACTGCGCAAAGGAAATGAAGTTATTGCATTTTAGAAAATACATTTTGCTTAAGTGTGACTCGAATTGGAAACACGGTATCTGCAATACAGTGATAACATACGTGTACGTGGGTTGTGACAATAACTAGGCCTACGCTGGTTATCTAAGCGAAATTGTTTCCCAAAAGGATGGGTTTTAGGCGAAATTGACTCAAAATGGTTTAACAACATGAGAATTGTGTAATACCAAATGTACAATTGTGGCGAATGTACTCATGTAATCGAAGATCAACAGATCTGCCATCTATTTTAAAGAATCTATCTTTGTACGTGTTGCGCAAACATTTCCATAGTTTTTTTGCCTTTTCCTTAAATGTGCGTACCACAAAAAACCATAAGCGCAATCCACGCTCATCACAGCATCTTTTCACTGTATGCTGTCTGACATTTGAAATGCGCCTGCCCAATCGATCGTGCATGTTCGTAAAGATGCATTTCTGTTTGTGACACTGCGTATTATCATTTTTAACATACGCGGAAACAAAATGGGTCATAATTTTTTTTCTTTACCAATTCTTTTACATATTCTCCTGAAAGCAAATTTAATTTTTAATTTAAGGTGAGATTGTATCAAACATATTGAAGTACGAGTCTATGAATTTCCATGTACGGTGTGTGTATGTTGGTGTTTATTATGTATGATATTAAAATTTTGCAGCACTTGTTAAATCCCATTGACTTTTGCTTAAGCGTGTGTCATTTTTTTTCAGTGGGTGATTTCCTATACCTAAAATCAGCAAACATTGTGGAGGTATGCTGATGAAGGTATAGTTACTGTACTAACATCATACATACAAATTTTACATGCTTAAGCAAAGTCAATGGGCTTGAACGTGTGTTTTGAAAATAAAGTTGCCCAGAAACTTTATTTTCGGTATGAAAATTATCTTATTTGAACCTGAAATCAGCACACAGAAACTTGAATTTGTTTTACACATTGTGAATATTGTAATAACTTAATTATCAATAATTGATGTAGTCAAATTTGAACCAATTTTGATAGTACTCAACAACGCAATTGTCACAATTTTAAATGAACGTGCAGTGTGATTTTTATTGTATTTGCGCCCGTTTTGGCCTCTCCCTTTTTCAAGTTGTACGCGCATGTTTGCAACATTAGTTGCAATGCTATCATTCTGTTCACAAGACACTGAATTTCTTCCAGAGAATTAACCATTTTTACCCTTTTTACAGATTCAGGAAATTGACCAAAACGTATGTCGAAATAAGTTGCTCAGATTTATGTTTGTGTGGTTACGTTAGGCTAAAACTTGAGGGCGTGAGTGGTAATTTGCGTGCTAGGTTACATTAGGCAAAAGTTGAGGGCATCGGTGTTAATTTGCGTGCTCTTTTGTGACCACTGTACTGTAGCAGTGGTTATTAGCAACCATGTCTTTTGTGTTTTGCACTGACTCAAGTCTGAATGACAATAACTGAATTGTAGGCCTACGCATCCACATACCCAAATAGAGCAAATCTCCAAATCTAGTACTGATCTGGGTATGTGCCCATGGCTATTGAAAAAGTTGCGCTACCCACTAAACAAAAGTCAATGGGATTTAACACGTCTCTGAAAAAAGTTCTTTGATTTCCCTGGGAGCTATTATTTTTTCTTTAAAAATCAACCCCCTTCTCAATGAAAAAATAGACACTTGTAAACTTTAGTTTGTTTCCATTTGCAGATGTAAAAGGTGGAGAGAAACAACAATGCTAAATGGTCAAAATTCAAAGGAAAGAAAAAAAAGACAATAATTTATCTCAGTTTTTTCCAAAATTGTGAAATGCTCGGAATAAAGAGTAATTATTGTGTGCAATATTGTGAATATCTTACCCTTGTGGCACATACGTGCGCATATGGCGTTATATGCATTGGAATTGCAAGGCTGAATCGAACAGTGGAATCCAATTCCTGCACTTTATATACACCCGTGAAAAATAGTCATGAAATTTTCTTGCCCGTAATGCTCTTTCTCTGTATAGTTTGTTATTTATTACTGACATTTGATTGATGTCTAGTGTTGCAGTCGTTTATCGTGTACACATAAAACAAAGGTTAGATGTCTTAATCATTTATAGTGTTTCTGTACAAAATGGTGTATTAAAAAACATGCAGACTGAATTTGTAATTTATATTTTTGTTATCACTTTGATTCATTCACAATCCAAATCTGAGCAAAAATCAATTTGTTAAACAAATATGGCACGGAAAAAAGAATGACGTGTATTTGTTCATTTGTTATACAGTACTTTCATTTCATGTATGCTGATTCATTTTATACCTAAAGTTGCAGTAGCTCAAATGATTTATTTAAAAATGATCTGATGTCATCAACAATCTACAAAGTCACACATTCAGAAATTATCAGAGAAACATGTAGTGATCATACTGGAAATATTTTAACCAGGTTACAGTATGACAAAGACATTTGCCATGGCTAATTTGTGCTAGTTCTGGCATCTATAGTTCGATTCAAGATTATATAAAACTAGAATGGTAAATACCGTCGTAGTTCGCATGCACATGCAAATTGACCCATATCATTTGACCCAGCCAAATTATAAAAATGGCATCTCACACCAAATCCCATATTGCATCTCATGTTCCACATGGCATTCCACCCTATGTCCCGTATGACATCCCATCCAATCCCATGTCCCACATGGCATTCCACCATATCTCCCACATGGCATTCCACCATATGTCCCACATGGCATTCCAACATACTGTATGTCCCACATGGCATTCCACCATATGTCTCATATGGCATTCCACCATATGTCTCACATAAATCCCATCCTATGACCCATATGGCATCCCACCCTATGTCCCACATGGATCCCATCCCAAGTATCAAGTGACATCCCACTCATGTCCCACATGACATCCCATGCCTTGTTCCACATTGCATTTCACCATATCTCCCACATGGCATTCTACCATATGTCCCACATGGCATTCCACCATATGTCCCACATGGCATCCCACTCCATGACCCACATGGCATCCCATCCTATGTCCTGCCCTGCATGGATCTCATCCTACATGTACTGTATGTCCTACATTAATCCATCCGTCCACATGACATCCCTCCCTATGTCCCACATGTGGCATATCTCCCTATGTCCCCCATGGTATCATCCCATCATGTCCAGCATCAGTGGCTTCCTACCTGATGTCTCACTTGGCATCCCACCTTATGTTCCACATTGGATCCCACCATATGTTCCACATTGGATCCCACCATATGTTCCACATTGTATCCCTCCTAATGTCCCAATGACATCCTACTTTATGTCCCACATGGCATCACATCCCATGTCCCCATGGCCTCCTATCCTATGTCCCACATAGTCTCCTACCCTATGTCACACATGGCATCCCAACCTATGTCACACACTGTATTACTCATGGCATCCCACCCCATGTCCCACATGACATCCCATCCCAACCCATGACCCACATGACATCCCATACCACCCCATGTCCCACATGATATCCCATGGCATTCCACCCTATGTCCCGCATGGCATTCCACCATATATCCTACATGGCATTCCACCCTGTTCCACATGGCATCCCACTCCATGTCCCACATGGCATCCCACCTGATGTCCCGCATGACATCCCATAGGCTCCATAAGAAGTCTCATCCTACTGTAGCTATCACAGTCCCTGACTAAGCATACTACAGTATGTATGAAAGTGTCAGTTCAAATAATAACTTATATGCCTATGACTTGTTGAATAAGAAAAAAAAGGCGGAGTCAAATAATTATGCCTGATATAGTCCTTGGTGTATACCACATGGTATATATTATATCATATGTCCTGCATGGCCTCTATTCATGTCCCACATGTCATCCCTCCCTATGTCCATATACAGTCACATCCTGTCATACTCCCTGACTGAGCATACTAAATAAATGAAAAGTCTGGTCAGTCATGTACTGTAGCCACTTTATGCAAATTACTACAATAATAAAGGCAGTTTGATAATCATGCCTGATACAACCATTGGTGCCCAAATATTTTGAAGAATTTTAAGGATTTTAACCTCCAGTGCTACAAGAGAGATGCTTGAGGATCTCTGAAGAATATTGGAAAATAATATTATTTTACATTTTTCTTCTAAGGAAATATCAATAAGCTTGGGCGATATTGAGCTTTATGCTATATCGATATATTGCCTGAAAAAAATCAATATTATTGAAGTATTGATATACAAATTATATCACGTCAAATGTAAGTCGTATGTACTCTTCTGTGCAAGGTAATCTTGTTTCGGCTCAAAAAGGTCAAGTAAAACTTTGTACAAATTAACAGAAATCACTGCAAAATAAATCTTCAATTAACTATGCTTAAAAATGTTCTTTACATGGCTTCTATCTCAAAAGATCAATTACAGAAACATTGAAAAAAATTAGGCCTCAACATATCCTAAAAAAATAAATAATAATAATTGTTGTGGAACCGGTACTAGGCCTACACTGTATGCTTTACAAAAAATAGCTTCAATTTTTTTTTAAATTTCATATCTCACTTATCATGAATGTTCTACTGAAAAGACATTATTTTGGTAGCATTTTATGTACTTCTATTCCATATATAACACATAATATCCAATTTCTAGTCTGCTTCAATCATCACATGAGTGTTGTCACTCAAAAGAAACAGTGGTAGATGTGTTACTGTCGTCTGTGTACATAGTAAATTACAGTACAGTAGTGATACTGTGTGTACATAGTAAATTACTGTACAGTAGTGATACTGTGTGTACAGTACATAGTGAAGTACTGTACAGTAGTGATACTGTACTGTACAATGTACAGTATCTGATCAATCTGGCAAGTTTGTCACACACAGTCTGTCACTTAGACTTTCTGAACGAACAAAATAATGAGAAAAACCTCATAGTTTGTCAGTGATTTGTCAATTAATGACTGTTTGATATAAAAATTCAGATTCATTATTTCTTTTGAGGAAACGTAACACGATGTTTGAGGATTCAACATCTTATGATTTTTGTTTACTGAACATCGTAAGCCATCGAGTATAAACTTGAAGTATTGCGCAAGGCCTCTGTACTCCGTGAGTCAAGTTGTTTTTTTGTTCATGGAAGGATTTTTGGGTAATTGTTATCACAATTTTAATGTTTTAATACAGTCTTATCATAATTGACTGCCTGAAACTTTGATATATATGAAATTCATTAACTTTTTGTGGCTGTTTAATGAAAAAACTGGATGTTTGATAGTCATGTTTAGCTTTTTAATAGTTCATGTATTGTGTATTATTATTGAAAAACATAATATTGATTTATCGATATGACCCTTGAACTCAATATTTGCCATATTGATAAGGGTCAATATTGAAATATTGATTTATCGCCCAAGCTTAAATATCAAATGTTTTGTAGATTTTTTAAGGAAATTTATCTTCAATCTGTCTTAAGTATCTCTGAAAAACTTTTAATATTTTGTAAGGAAATTCTAACCTTCCCTAAGGATATCTGAAGAAACTTTTAACTTTTTCTGAGGAACGCTGAAGAAACTTTAATATTTGTAAGGAATTCTCAAAAAACATTAACATTTCTGAAGAAATCTCACGAAAAACTGTGGACGGCCAGATGGCCGGACGGACAAAATCGTCATTACATAGGTTCGCATTATACTTCACATGCCCACCAATTATGCAGTCCAGAGTTTTTAACTAGAATTTCAATACAGTGTGACAAAGACAAATTTTCCAGTGTGGTGCACTGGTGATAAAGATTCTGGACCTGTTCTTTTGTTAGTTGGTTGTATTTAATGTATTGTTACTTGACCTTTTTTAATAACAAATCAAAGATGAATTTACAGTAGATGTTGTCATGCTTGATCTCCATACAATTGCATAGAAAATAGAAGAAATGTAGTTGTGGCTTGTACTGTAATTAATTTTTCTGGGTTTAATGATTGACAGCTTGTTTTAACCAATCACGGCACGAATTTGCCTAGCAACAAAATCTGCATAACCAAGTGGGGTCAAACATTCTACGTGGTACTGGTACAGTACAGCTAGCTAACGGCGCACACTCACGTAGTCAGTGGAACTTACTGTACAAAACAAATTTCTGCACACACAGACTGAGTGATGGCAAAATGGTGAACAAAAATTGCGCTTACGGACCCGCTGTGGGCTTTGTAAATCTGATTGCTGTTACCCAGAACAGTTAGCAAAGTGAGTTTTGTTTATCCCTCTTGCTAAAAACTCTAAAGATCACGAGAAGTGCCATAAAAGAATCAAAGCTTGCGGCAGGCCTGGCGAACATCTAAATGTCAACGCATTGGTTATACACAATTGCAGATTTGAGGTTTGTTTTCCCCACATAGTAACCTTATTGCTATGGTGGCCGTGGCCTATTGGAAACCGGGGAAGGTTAATTGTAATGATATTGATGTGTGTAGATTCCCTTGATTTGTTCCCTGATGTAAGGATGTTCCATCATGCAAGTAACTTGTAGATGTGGCAGTAGAATGCAACACCACATATACCCTGAGCTGATTTCAACCTTTTGGAAAAGGATTAAGTTTCCTGTTTCCTAATGTCTAGTCACACTGTTTGCAGTTTTGTTTTCACAGTGGCCTTTGGTTCAAGCGCATTTTTTGACAGCAGTATTTTCATGTTGTAAAAATCTTTGTGTCTTTACTCCAGGCTCATCAAGCTAAGCTACAGTATGTACTGTAGCTTGACAGTGACTATAGTTTATGGTTCATGAATGTGTCTTTCCACAAACAGGCTGATTATTCAAAGTCACAACTGAATGTTCGTTGTCCAACATTTTTTTACAGATTCCTGGATTTGGGAAATTTATTGACTAAAATTGAAACTTTCAGTTTCTGTATTTGCTATTTACTACCTTGCCAACAACGTACGCGTGGTTTTTGGGTGAGACACAGCACTTGTACTATACAGGTATTGTACATTTGCAGGAAATGGTTCTGATCTTTTATTGTGGAATATACATACTGTACAGCAGCCTATTGCTAAGAATACTACAAACCATGTATTGAAGAACACAATATTCATATTTAAGGAGTTTGATTTGTCTCTGAAATGATACTACGAGCAATCTGTATAAATACGTTCCGCTCTATGTTAGCACAGGGAGCTCTATGATAGCACAGGGAGCTCTATGTTAGCTCAGGGAGCTCTATGTTAGCACAGGGAGCTCTATGATAGCGCAGGGAGCTCTATGTTAGCACAGGGAGCTCTATGTTAGCACAGGGAGCTCTATGATAGCGCAGGGAGCTCTATGTTAGCACAGGGAGCTCTATGTTTGCACAGGGAGCTCTATGTTAGCACAGAGAGCTCTATGTTAGCACAGGGAGCTCTATGTTAACACAGGGAGCTCTATGTGAGCACAGGGAGCTCTATGTTAGCACAGGGAGCTCTATGTTAGCACAGGGAGCTCTATGTTAGCACAGGGAGCTCTATGTTAACACAGGGAGCTCTATGTTAACACAGGGAAATGCAAACTGAAAATAAGTAAAGTTCATTCATGAGGAAGTAAGATGGCTTTGTGATTAAACATGTGTTGTATGAAAACAACAAGTGATACTAACTTTTGATACCTAATAAAGACATTGATTAAAGGTGAGGGATGAGAAAAGACATTGATTGATTAAAGTTGCTTCAGCCCAAAGGTGTGAGGGGTGAATCTCACACTACATGTAATTCGAAGACCTTTGAGGTACGGAATATCATGAACGTAACTAAATCCCGACTGTGGCATATGGTGGTGGCCAGATAAAGACCCACCGGTGGCTCGCTGTAATGCCGATCATAAGAAAAGTGTTTGCTAGGAAATATTTGATTAAATAATCACAATGTGATATTACTCTACTTTAAATGCATGGTAAAGTTCTATTTGTATATTTTGCATATTCACCACATAGAATATGACATCATTAATACTGCTAATTTGTGTACATTAACAGATATTTGACTTACATGTACTGTACACAAACATTTACAGAGGAAATTCCTATCTCTATAATTGAGGATATAAATATGTCGGTTCTTTGAGTAAGCTATGCTTGGAATAGCGATTGTTTGAAATAATATTTTAACTCTGCCCAAATAGGGCTATGGGTACACGCCCAGAGCTACTAGACACCAGGATAGCACCATATTGGTGGTATTGGTGATCAACTGAAATGTTGGCGCTCTTTTTATCCAAATTGAAAGAAAATAACATAAAATGCTTTGGATATACAACATTTGTTCATGGAAAATGTAATTACAAATTGTTCTGCAATCCTAAAAACTAAAAATGTGGGACAATTAAGGAATTATGAAATAAAAAACACATTTTTTCTTGGAACTGGTTCACAAATTGTAGCCTTATGTACAGTAAATTGTATAGCTTAATTGTAGGCCTAAGTGTAGGCTCATATCGCAAAAGATCATTCAAATTGCAATGTTCTGTAAGAAATCAAAAGAATAAACAGCTGAACATAGTGTAAAAGATAACTGATTAATTTTTTCAGCACTTTAAATGCTTATCTAAGGAAAATATATTTGATCTCCACCTTGTGTATTTTCCCTTAATTTGGGGCACCCCAAATTCCAAGAATTTGACACAAATATATCAAAAAGTTTATTTTTACGGTCAGGTATCATCTGAATTACTGTACATAATTCAGAGAAAGAGCTAATTATGGCATTAATCTGAAAACAGGAATTACACTTGAATTATAAATCCTCAAAAATCAATAGTTTTAGACATGGGGCACTAAAGTCTACCATATTTGGTCTTTTTGTTATAAAATGACGCCTAGGGCTATTCCATAGCGAGTGGCAAACATGGTCAAATAAGGAATTGCTACTGCATGTACAGTCTTGCCACAGTGAAGTAGTAATTCTCAACTAATACACACAACAAATTTTGCCCAAAAATTGTAATTAATTTGATAGATACAGTCTTTATAATATGCCTATTACAGTATGTGGAGCTTCAAAATGGTGAGAAAACAGCTTAATTCAGCAGTACCTTATGTTTCATGTGACAAAAAAAGCTTAAAGTATTACCTTAAATACACCCCATAATAAATTTAATGAGGTACAGTACATACACAAACAGACCCATAGCTTGATTTAAAAAGGGGCAGGGTGCTAGACTTGTTAAGGGGCACATTAATGCACACACGAAGCGCTGCGTCTTTTCATCATGGAGTCCATGGGCCATATTAAGGCTCAATCCCGTGGTGAAGAAGCTCTGGGATTTTAGTTCTAATCATACCTCAGAATGAAACTATTTTGACTGATATTGATAAGGACCATTCATGAGCCAAACAGGACAATTGCTTACTATGCTATCATTCTGTGTTCTGTATCCATGTAAGGTATTCATGTATGAGGTAAATTAAGATTATTAAGTTAAAAAGAAAAATCATTTTATTATTTTTTTCATGGGGGACAGGGCGGACCCCCAGGGGGTAAGGCGGACTCATGGAGGGGCGGGGTGGGCCACCCCTGTAAAACAGCAAAGCCTAGGGGTCTGCACAAAGGTATGAAAGAGGGTGATATAATATACTGTAAGCATCAGTAGGGCTCCATATCATATTCTAAACAAAACAAGGAGCATTTTTAGTGTGTAACTTAAGTAAGTCACAAAGGTCCGTGTGAATTACCTGATACATAAATAGTAACTTTCTCCACAATGTTTGATCAATTTTGGTTGTAAAAGGTGGAGATTTCACAGCTAACAATACAAAGAACGTTCTGATCTACAGTACTATATGTCCCATTTTGAGCAAAGAAAGTGGCATACATGTACATCATCTTTTGTAACACATTAAAAGAAAACAACACGCAAGGGCAATTGTTATTAATATCCATATATTTGTAATGCATAAAGCAGTAAGTTACAAAAGTATGTTTTTTTTAGTTTTGAATAAGAAAGAATGTTAAAACTTGGGTTCATCAAAGAGTTGTACAGTTAGTTTTTGAGTTACAGTAGGCACCACACAATCATAATATTCAACTTCTTACCTACATGCATGGCTAAATAAGACAACTGCAGCAATACAGCTATACACAATGTAGAATTCTATTTACAGTGTTGAAATACTACATGTTGCAAAACATTAATAGAAGCTGCGTTTAAAGCTGAATAACATTTTCTTGCTGATTGCTTTACTGTAGCACAGACTGATCATGATTTGTGAATACTGTATCAAGTAATAAGTGTAGGAAGGGAGTGGCTACTTGCTCACCTTGTAAATTCTTGCAATAAAACAAGACTTTAGGGAAAGATTATGATGGCCTTTTGAAAGATAGATTTGGAAAGCGTGGATTTTCAAAACATGAGATTCAAACTTTTTTTGTTCTCCATTCTCTCATTAAGACGAGATGGTTTTCATACAAAATGTTCTCTGTTTTTTTCTAGTCATGACTGCTCCTTTTCCTCCTTGAAGTTTTGCTGTTTGATTTCTTCTTGTTGATCAGCACCTCTGCCCATGCATGTAAGGCTGTTAATTTATTGGCTATTTCTCTTTGTAGCATGATGTACAGCACCTACAGGAATGGAATAAAGAAAAACACTTAATTCGTTGCCTTTTGATAGAAGAGCAATACAAAAAAAATTATAAGGTTAAACAGTTTTCAATGCATAACTGGTATGTAAATAATACAAAATAAGCATCCTATCTAATTCATTAGCTAACAAGTTTGATAGGCTATTCAATAAGTTAAAAATTGTACTAACTTTGGTTAATCAAGCTTACAGAAGATATACTCACATAGGCCAGGTACTATACATACATAATACGAAATATAAAAAAAGTTAACAGTTTTTGCAGAAGTGATATAACTAATATATACTGTATGTATGCAAATATCACATTAATGAAATCAACATCTAGGGAATTCAAACAATTGACAAGTTGCAATTTTATTTTAGAAACGTTATTATAAAAACCATATCTATATGCTGAAATTGATCAAATATTCTGCTCTGAATTATTGTTCTATTATGCTGAAAATGTAAGCCTACTTTTCTTCCTGAAGAAAGCATAAAGGTGTGAATGTTGTTTATGGCTACGAATAGGCTTGTATCACTATGGCTACAACAATTGCTCAATGGCATGAATTATGTTTTGTCTTCATCTATTCTTAGCACAGTCCATGCAAGAGTATAACAAAGCTGTGTGCTTTTTAATACAAAATCATAATAGAAATTTAAACTTAACTTTAGACTTGTGAATTACGTGACGAACCTTTGTGACTTATGTGACAATAAACAAATCCTTCTATTTATTTATCACAAATACAAAAAAACTATCTCTGCACATACTTTAATTCTTGAACCTCTTCTGCACAATACTGAACCTCTTCTGCACAATACTGAACCTCTTCTGCACAATACTGAACCTCTTTTGCACAATACTGAACCTCTGCACAATACTGAACCTCTCCTGCACAATACTGAACCTCTCCTGCACAATACTGAACCTCTCCTGCACAATACTGAACCTCTCCTGCACAATACTGAACCTCTCCTGCACAATACTGAACCTCTTCTGCACAATACTGAACCTCTGCACAATACTGAACCTCTTCTGCACAATACTGAACCTCTTCTGCACACTACTGACAAGAAACTTAGCCCAGTTTCTAATACATTTCACAGAAATTCTGTATTTTCTTTAAGAAAATGAAATATTGTGATTCTCTGCGTGACTTACGTGATGAACATTCGTGGCACTGTAAATACCTACCCTTGCAGTAAGTTGAGTAACCATTATCAAGGAATGAAAGACAGTGTATTAAATTTTGAAATTGAATATACTTCCAATTATATATTACTCATTATCATTACAATGGGTGCGTACATTCTTAGTTCCAAATTTCCCTGGGATCTGTGACTAGTTACATGGAATGGGCCCCAAATAGTATTACCTTCACCGGTAAAACCCTGTTATTTTCATTTTTATTATTTTGGTGAGCATGCGAAGCATATTGCGAACCTATGTAATGGCGATTTTGTCTGTCCGGCCACAGTTTTTCTTGAGATTTCCCCAGAAAAGGTTTAAGTTTCTTCAGAGTTCCTTAAAAAAAGTTTAAAAGTTTCTTCAGAATATGTAAGGTTAGAATTTCCTTACAAAATATTAAAGTTTTTCAGAGATACTTAAGACAGATTGAAGACTAGTTTCCTTAAAAAGTCTACAAAACATTTTATATTTCTTTAAAAGATAACTGTAGAATGATAGAATTTTCCAATAATCTTCATAGATCCTCAAGCGTCTCTGGTAGCACTGGATATTTAAAATTCTTCTGAATATTTGGGCACCAACTGCTGTATTAGGTATGATTATTAAACTCCGCCTTTATTATTGTAGTCATTTGCATAAAGTTGCTACAGTATATGAACTGACAAGACTTTTTTATTTAGTATACTGAGTCAGGGAGTGTTACTGGATGTGACTGCATATGGACATAGGGAGGGATGCCATGTGCGACATGGATGGGGCGCCATATGATATAATTACACCAAGGACTATATCGGCATAGTTATTTGACTCCGCCTTTTTTTCTTATTCATCAGGTTCATTTGCATATAAATTACTATATGAACTGACACTCATACATAGTATGCTCAATCAGGGACTGTGATAGCTAGGATCAAACTTCTTATGGAACCTATGGGATATCATGTGGGACATTTGGGGAGGGGGGGATGCCATGTGGGACATGGAGTGGGATGCCATGTGGGACATGGGGTGGGATGCCATGTGGGACATGGGGTGGGATGCCATGTGGGATGCCATGTGGGACATGGGGTGGGATGCAATGTGGGACATGGGGTGGGATGCCACGAGTAACACAGTGTGACATAGGTTAGGATACCATGTGTGACATAGGGTAGGAGGCTATGTGGGACATAGGGTAGGAGGCCATGGGGACATGGAGTGGGATGCCATGTGGGACATAAAGTAGGATATCATTGGGAGGAATACCATGTAAAACATATGGTGGGATCCAATGTGGGACATTCGGTGGGATGCCATGTGGGACATCAGGTTGGAAGCCACTGATGCAAGACATTCAGTGGGATGCCATGGGGGACATAGGGAGAGATGACATGTGGGACACAGGGAGGGATGCCATGTAGGACATAGGGATGGATGTCATGTGGTACATATTGTTGGATTAATGTGGGACATACATGTAGAATGGGATCCATGTGGGACATATGGTGGAATGCCATGTGGGACATATGGTGGAATGCCATGTGGGAGATATGGTGGAATGCCATGTGGGACATGGGATTGGATGGGATGTCATACAGGACATAGGGTAGAATGCCATGTGGAACATGAGATGCCATATGGGATTTGGTGTGAGATGCCATGTGGGACAAGGGTTGTCATGTGGGACATGGGGTGGGATACCTTAGGACCATATGGGACTTAGTGTGAGATACCATTTTTATATTTGGCCAGGTCATATGATATGGGTGTTAATTTGCATGGGCATGGCAAACCATGACGGTATTTTACGTTCTAGTTTTACATTATTATAAAGTTATTATTATCATATTTTTTTATATATTATTGTTATTGTTATTGTTATTATTATTATTATTATTATTATTATTATTATTATTATTATTATTATTATTGTTATTAATATTATTGTTATTGTTATTGTTATTGTTATTATTATAAATATTATTATTATCAACATTATTATTACAATATTATTAACATTATTATTACAATATTATTAACATTATTATTATTAACATGCAAACATGCCCAAGTTGCTGCAAGCATCCATACTCATTTTTTCAGCAAGAGACTACCAAATTTGACCAAAAGAGGCATCCTTCACATGTACCAATACTGTACAACATTAGATGTATCTAAATAATCCAGTTTAATGTTTGCAGTAAATACTAAGCTTGCGCGATATTGAACATTATGCAATATCGGTATATCGTCTAAAAAATATCAATATTATCGAAATATCGATATGCTAATTATATGACATACGTAAGTCGTATGTACTTTTCTGGGCAAGGTAATCTCATTTCAGCTCAAAAAAGTCAGGTAAAACTTTTTGTACAAATTGATAGAAATCACTCCAAAATATATACATTAATCTTCAAATAAACACCTACTATGCTTAAAAATGTTCTTTACATGGTTTCTATCTCAAAGGATCAAATACAGAAACACTGACAAAGTTTAGGCCTCCAGCATATTCTTAAAAAAAACCAAAAAACATTGTTGTGGAACTGATACCAGGCCAACACTGTATATTTACTAAAATCGGCTCCCATTTTTTTTTAAATTTCACATCTCACTTCTCATGAATGTTCTACTGAAAAGGCATTATTTTGGTAGTATTTTATGGACTTCAAGACATTCAGAAGTCCATATATAACACATAAAATCCAATTTATATTCTGCTTCAATCATCGAACGAGTGTTGTCACTCAGAAGAAACAGTGGGAGATGTGTGTACATTGTAAAATACTGTACAGTAGTGGTACTGTGTGTAGTTCTGTACTATGTTTACTGTACTGTGTGTACATTATCTGATCGATCTGGCAAGACCAGGCTGGCATGACCTGTCTGTCACTTTTAGACTTTCTGAACAAACAATATAATGAGAAAAACCTCAGTGATTTGTCAATTAATGACTGTTTGATATAAATATTAAGATTCAGCATTCCTTTTGAGGAAACTTAACATGATGTTTGGGGATTCAACATCTTATGATTTTTGTTGTCTGAACATCATAAGCCATCAAGTATAAATTTAAAGTATTGCGCAATGCCTCTGTACTCCGCCAGTCAAGTGGTTTTTTTGTTCATGAAAGATTTTTGGGTAATTGTTATCACAATATTGATGTTTTGATAAAGTTTTATCATAACTGACTGCCTGAAATTTTGATATAAATGAAATTTATTAACTTTTTGTGTCTCTGTAATAAAAAATACTGGATGTTTGATAGTCATGTGTAGCTTTTTAATAGTCCATGTATTATGTATTTTCATTGAAAAACATAATATTGATATATTGATATGACCCTTGAACTCAATATCGCCATATCGATATGGGTCAATATTAAAATATATCGATATATTGCCCAAGCTTAGTAAATACATTAAACAATTCTAATCAAAAATTATGATCAATTGGTTGAAATGTTTACACAAATAATGACAAACCAATGAATAACTGCCATTAAGTTGACATCACTATTATTTATCCAGGTGACCTTTTAAGGGTCTGGAAGGGGGAGCCTCCCTCTTTCA
The DNA here is from genome assembly GCA_020152595.1 of Chiridota heheva. Taxonomy (NCBI): domain Eukaryota; kingdom Metazoa; phylum Echinodermata; class Holothuroidea; order Apodida; family Chiridotidae; genus Chiridota; species Chiridota heheva. The sequence continues at coordinate 694,581 of JAIGNY010002899.1, read as the reverse complement.
ACTGATCATTGTAAGCAGAGTTACAGAAAGGATATCAAATAACACTGTCATATACACAAAGTGGCATAACTACTCTCCTTTTTGGGCAGTTAACATAAGAGAATGTGATTAAATGCATTTGTTTAGTTTAATAATACAGTAGGTACAGTACTGTACAGTAGTAGTATACATATGCATGACAGCAACAATTCTGGAGGTTTTTGCACTTGTACAGTTATTGCAAAACTTCATCATAAATATTTTTATCATCTGCTGGTAGTGGGCCTCAGTAGTTTAATTTTGTAAAATGTGAATGTTTTAATTGACTTAAGGTACCACTCGGGTATTACTTGCGCATACTAACGTACAGTGTGTGTATAAATATACAGGTTTATACGTAGTTAAATACATCTATACGTTACTCATTTTTAGTCTGCTTTACTGTATACGTTTGTATACACACTGTATACGTTTGTATACACACTGTATACGTTTGTATACACACTGTATACGTTTGTAAACACACTGTATATGTTTGTATACACACTGTATACGTTTTCGAGTAGGTTTATATTTGTAGAGTAACGTATAATACGATGAATGGGGATTAAAAAAAGATTATAAACGCAGAGAAACATATCAGCTTTATATAAGCAGCTTGTCTCCACAGGCTTATCTTTCATTTATCCATTGGGCCTGGGTCTATCAAACATTCTTTGTTAGCAAAAGTTACGGCACAGATACACTATTAAAGTTACATCGACTAAGAAGCAAAAATCGGCAATCTTAACGTGGTGGCTTGTTAGTAAGACCGACTACATAAGCAAGGAAACAAGATAGTTTAACTTTATATATGAAAATTAGAATTCCCTTACGATGGATTGACGCGAACCAAACCTTAGTTGGCTGCGGTGTTTGTACTTTGTGTATACATATTACTTTTATTTGTACACGCGTTGGTGAAACGATACCTTATTGTTAAGGCTTATACATATATTATATATTAGATATTTAATGTTTTTAAGCTACAGTATCAAGCTTATGTTGTATTTTAACAATCTAGCTAATGTTTTTACTAGGTGCAACATGCCAGAAATTCCTTCTTGCTCTAAGTTTACTCTCCGGGGGCCTTGGGGTTATTAGATGTTATCCAGATCCAGAAAAAGGTACTCAATATACACACAGCAAACAAACAAACAATATACACACAGCAAACAAACAAACAATATACACACAGCAAACAAACAAACTATATACACACAGCAAACAAACAAACAATATACACACAGCAAACAAACAAACAATATACACACAGCAAACAAACAAACTATATACACACAGCAAACAAACAAACAATATACACACAGCAAACAAACAAACTATATACACACAGCAAACAAACAAACAATATACACACAGCAAACAAACAAACAATATACACACAGCAAACAAACAAACTATATACACACAGCAAACAAACAAACAATATACACACAGCAAACAAACAAACAATATACACACAGCAAACAAACAAACTATATACACACAGCAAACAAACAAACTATATACACACAGCAAACAAACAAACAATATACACACAGCAAACAAACAAACAATATACACACAGCAAACAAACAAACAATATACACACAGCAAACAAACAAACAATATACACACAGCAAACAAACAAACTATATACACACAGCAAACAAACAAACAATATACACACAGCAAACAAACAAACAATATACACACAACAAACAAACAAACAATATACACACAGCAAACAAACAAACAATATACACACAGCAAACAAACAAACAATATACACACAGCAAACAAACAAAGTATATACACACAGCAAACAAGCAAACAATATACACACAGCAAAACAAACAAACAATATACACACAGCAAACAAACAAACATTATACACACAGCAAACAAACAAACAATATACACACAGCAAACAAACAAAGTATATACACACAGCAAACAAACAAACAATATACACACAGCAAACAAACAAACTATATACACACAGCAAACAAACAAACTATATACACACAGCAAACAAACAAACAATATACACACAGCAAACAAACAAACAATATACACACAGCAAACAAACAAACATTATACACACAGCAAACAAACAAACAATATACACACAGCAAACAAACAAACAATATACACACAGCAAACAAACAAACAATATACACACAGCAAACAAACAAACATTATACACACAGCAAACAAACAAACAATATACACACAGCAAACAAACAAACTATATACACACAGCAAACAAACAAACAATATACACACAGCAAACAAACAAACAATATACACACAGCAAACAAACAAAGTATATACACACAGCAAACAAACAAACTATATACACACAGCAAACAAACAAACAATATACACACAGCAAACAAACAAACAATATACACACAGCAAACAAACAAACAATATACACACAGCAAACAAACAAACTATATACACACAGCAAACAAACAAACTATATACACACAGCAAACAAACAAACAATATACACACAGCAAACAAACAAACAATATACACAGCAAACAAACAAACAATATACACAGCAAACAAACAAACAATATACACACAGCAAACAAACAAACAATATACACACAGCAAACAAACAAAGTATATACACACAGCAAACAAACAAACAAAGTTTCAATTGTTTAAAAGTCTCATCTGAAGAATATTGCTTGACCTTCACCAATAAATCTGATCTATTCTAGTTATGTCACTTAAATCTGATCCATACTAGTTTAAATATGTCACTTAAAACTGATCCATACTAGTTATGTCATTTCCACCAATAAATCTGATTCATGCTAGTTATGTCACTTTCACCAATAAATCTGATTCATATTAGTTATGTCACTTCCACCAATAAATCTGATCCGCACTAGTTATGTCACTTCCACCAATAAATCTGATCCATACTAGTTATGTCACTTTCACCAATAAATCTGATCCATACTAGTTATGTCACTTTCACCAATAAATCTGATCCATACTAAGTTATGTCACTTTCACCAATAAATCTGATCCATACTAGTTATGTCACTTTCACCAATAAATCTGATCCATACTAGTTATGTCACTTCCACCAATAAATCTGATCCATGCTAGCTATGTCACTTTCACTAATAAATCTGATCCATACTAGTTATGTCACTTTCACTAATAAATCTGATCCATACTAGTTATGTCACTTCCACCAATAAATCTGATCCATGCTAGCTATGTCACTTTCACTAATAAATCTGATCCATACTAGTTATGTCACTTCCACCAAAAAATCTGATCCATACCATTTATGTTACTTTCACCAATAAATCTGATCCGTACTAAATTATGTCACTTTCATGGCAGTCATTGATTTGCAGCGATTTTGCAAACATTTCACCAAATCAGAAATGTTACATTGTAGTGTATTTTTATCTCTTGTCAGCGATTTTGCAAACATTTCACCAAATCAGAAATGTTACATTGTAGTGTATTTTTATCTCTTGTCAGCGATTTTGCAAACATTTCACCAAATCAGAAATGTTACATTGTAGTGTATTTTTATCTCTTGTCAGTGATTGTGCAAACATTTCACCAAATCAGAAATGTTACATTGTAGTGTATTTTTATCTCTTGTCAGCGATTGTGCAAACATTTCACCAAATCAGAAATGTTACATTGTAGTGTATTTTTATCTCTTGTCAGCGATTGTGCAAACATTTCACCCAATCAGAAATGTTACATGTAGTGTATTTTTATCTCCATATTAACATGATATTGAGCCCTTGAGCCTGCATCATCTCACACTATAGGCTAATGTACATATCACTCTTATACCTTTCTATACTTAAGTATACCCATTATCATATTTGTGATTGGGTTACATAGAGTGCAGAAGTTTACCTCTTCAACTATTGTATCTGAAGAAAATAAAACCCTTTTGTTATTGTCATGTACAGGTGTGCCCAGGGATGGTGCCACAGTATCATCCTTTATATTGATTGAGGTGATGGATTGCCAAGAATGCAAATTCCCAAAATATCTTTATTTGAAAATTGTGGTTTGCATGTATGTCAAGGCTAGGTTGCTCCAGCTGTGACCTAAGGCATCCATAGTTGCACTTCTAATATTGGGATAATTTATGGTACAACTTGACAGCCAACACTTTAAAAGAAGTAAAATATCAGGTGTTTTACTGGGTACAGTGATGAAGATGTAATATTGAGCTAGCACTTAAGCTTGGGCAATATTGAGCATTATGCAATATATCGATATATCGCCTGAAATATAGCGATAATATCGAAATATCGATATGCAAATTATAGGACGTCATACGTAAGTCGTATGTACTGTTCTGGGCAAGGTAATCTTGTCTCGGTTAAAAAAAAAGTCAAGCAAACAACCTTTGTGTACAAATTAACAGAAATAACTGCAAAATATATACATATCATCTTCAAATAAACACCCACTATGTTTAAAAATGTTCTTTACATGGTTTCTATCTCAAAAGATCAATCACAGAATCATTGAAAAAGTTTAGGCCTCAGCATATCCTTTAAAAAAAAAAATGTTGTGGAACTGGTATCAAGCCTACACTGTATGCCGTACAAAAATTGGCTCCAATTCTTCATAAAATTGTATAATTCACTTATGAAAGCTGAAAAGGCATTATTCTGGTAGCATTATATGGACTTCTAGACATTCAGAAGTCCATATATAATGCATATTATCCAATTTATAGTCTGCTTCAATCATCGCACGAGTGTTGTCACTCAGAAGAAACAGTACAGTGGTAGATGGTAGGTGTGTACATAGTAAAGTACTGTACAGTAGTGATACTGTGTGTATGTAGTTACTGCACTGTACATTATCTAATCGATCTGGCAAGACCAGTCTGTCATTTTTACTTTAGACTTTCTGAACGAACAAAATAGTGAGAAAAACCTCATAGTTTTGTCAGTAATTTGTTAGTTAATGATTGTTTAATATAAAAATTCAGATTAATTATTCCTTTTGAGGAAACTTAACACGATGTTTAAGGATCCAACATCTTATGATTTTTGTGGTCTGAACATTGTAAGCCATCAAGTATAAAGTTGAAGTATTGCGCAATGCCTCTGTACTCTGCGAGTCAAGTGGTTTTTTTGTTCATGGAAGGATTTTTGGGTAATTGTTATCACAATATTAATGTTTTGATAAGTTTTATCATAAATGATTGCCTGAAACTTTGATATAAATGAAATTTATTAGCTTTTTGTGGCTGTTTATTAAAAGATACTTGGATGTTTGATAGTCATGTTTAGCTTTTTAATAGTTAATGTATTGTGTATTATTGAAAAAACATAATATCGATATATCCATACAACCCTTAAACTCAATACCGGCCATATCGATATGGGTCAATATCAAAATATATCGAAATATGGATATATCGCCCAAGCTTACTAGCAGTTGCAGCTCCCATAGTACAATAGTTTAGGGAGTTCAACTGGGGAGCTGTTCTAAATAGCTCTCTAGATCAACTACTGTATATCGCTGGCAATTGCAACCAATGAAAGATTTGGCTCTTTGAATAAGGGGATGTCAACTCCTTCTTTAAGTTTTGATAACTGTACAGAGTGGCATAGGTACATGTAGGTGAGAGAGTTGTCACGCCCCCTTTTCTTGATACTTTATTGTACTGTACAGAGTGGCATAGGTACATGTATTGGGGTGAGAGAGTTGCCACGCCCCCTTTTCTTGGTACTTCATTGTACTGTACAGAGTGGCATAGGTACATGTATTGGGGTGAGAGAGTTGTCACGCCCCCTTTTCTTGGTACTTCATTGTACTGTACAGAGTGACATAGGTACATTTATTGGGGTGAGAGGGTTGTCATGCCCCCTTTTTTGGTACTTCATTGTGTTGTACAGAGTGGCATAGGTACATGTATTAAGGTGAGAAAGTTGTCACGCCCCCTTTTCTTGGTACTTCATTGTACTGTACAGAGTGGCATAGGTACATGTTTTGGGGTGAGAGGGTTGTCACGCCCCCTTTTCTTGGTACTTCATTGTACTGTACAGAGTGGCATAGGTACATGTTTTGGGGTGAGAGGGTTGTCACGCCCCCTTTTCTTGGTACTTCATTGTACTGTACAGAGTGGCATAGGTACATGTATTAAGGTGAGAAAGTTGTCACGCCCCCTTTTCTTGGTACTTCATTGTACTGTACAGAGTGGCATAGGTACATGTTTTGGGGTGAGAGGGTTGTCATGCCCCCTTTTCTTGGTACTTCATTGTACTGTACAGAGTGGCATAGGTACATGTATTAGGGTGAGAGGGTTGTCACACCCCCTTTTCTTGGTACTTCATTGTACTGTACAGAGTGGCATAGGTACATGTATTGGGGTGAGAGGGTTGTCACGCCCTCTTTTCTTGGTACTTCATTGTACTGTACCGAGTGGCATAGGTACATGTATTGGGGTGAGAGGGTTGTCATGCCCCCTTTTCTTGGTACTTCATTGTACTGTACAGAGTGGCATAGGTACATGTATTGGGGTGAGAGGGTTGTCACGCCCCCTTTTCTTGGTACTTCATTGTACTGTACAGAGTGGCATAGGTACATGTATTGGGGTGAGAGGGTTGTCACACCCCCTTTTCTTGGTACTTCATTGTACTGTACAGAGTGGCATAGGTACATGTATTGGGGTGAGAGGGTTGTCATGCCCCCTTTTCTTGGTACTTCATTGTACTGTACAGAGTGGCATAGGTACATGTATTGGGGTGAAAGGGTTGTCACGCCCCCCCTATTCTTGGTATATCATTGTAAACTTAAAGACTAATCAGGAATTAAAGGAAAATAATTGTATTCTTTTGATAGATCACATAAAGGACCAAAAGCTAGCTTGAAGTGTTTGAGGCTAGAAAAGAAAGGAACAGGAAAGTGAAATAACCCCTGACCTTTGTCCATTAACAATATTTATTTTGTCTGTTCTAGACTTAGTAAATATATTTGTTACACCTGGACAATTAAATTGGTGTAGTGTGGCTATAATACCTCGTTTGTTGTTGTGGACTTGTGTTGAGATCAACTTAAATTTGGCTCTCGTGGCTCTTAAATCATTACAAATGATCCACTACCTACAGTGCATGAATGCATGAATATATTTTCACTTAATATCTAATATCTATTTATTGTGCTACCAGTTGGTCTTTAATGCTTTAAAATTATTTTCAATTTTTGTCAAAGAATATTCATTTTAATACTAAAAGCCCCCTCCATGCTTGATTTGTGCACAAATGATGAGTAATTGATGTAGTCCAACCTAAGCTCCTTTTCACGGTGCTCTATTTAAGCCATTATATCACATGACAAAACAGCATTGACTTCATGTAGAGAATGCAACGAACAACAGAGCACACCGTGTTAAGCCTGAAGCTACAAATATTGTTCTGATTTGTGATTAAGCTGCACAGGACCATCAGGAAAGGGCATAGCAGACTGCAAAGTTTTTTCACCTTCATCAGGGTCTCTGATGATTTCAATGTATCAAGACAGTAGCTATAATATATTGTACAACTCTTTGCCGGTAATGTATCAAGACAGTAGCTATAGTATATTGTACAACTCTTTGCCGGTAATGTATCAAGACAGTAGCTATAATATGTTGTACAACTCTTTGCCAGTAATGTATCAAGACAGTAGCTATAATATGTTGTACAACTCTTTGCCGGTAATGTATCAAGACAGTAGCTATAGTATATTGTACAACTCTTTGCCGGTTAGGGTATAAACATTATGCTATTCCAGTTGTACTGTACAGTAAGTATTATCAAATAGGTTTTGCTCCATCTATAGTACTGTATTATCAAACATGTTTTGTCTCATTGACTACACACAATAACCATGGTAATTTGGTTAACAGTGTCTCTAAACATGGCTATAAAACTGTATTATTTTTTCTTATACAGGATAAGAATGATGGAGCGCAAGAAATTGTTGAAACCATCAGGTGAGTGTATTTTCTATTAGGTAATGTAATGTAGTTGATGTGAGAGAATATTCCTGTTTGTATGTGTGTGTTGGGGGTGGAGGGGTGGGGGGAGTAAGATTTACATAACACATATGCACAGACTATGCTCCTGGTCTCTGTGACACTGACACAGCATGTTTTTCGTTGGCGATGCTGCCCATTTCATCCCTGCCCATTCTTATGACTTGATTCATGTGATCATTAAGGATCATTATTAATATAATAATAGTATTGATTTTTGCCCACAATGATTAAATCAATCAAATCATCACCTATATACAGTATACATGTATCAAATGAATCAAGTACTAGATTAATTAATGTATGTTTTATTCAGGACTAATTATTACTGTGTTTAGAGTTGTCTTTGAAAGCCAGGATTTCTATTGCTTCACTCAGCAGTACAAACACATCCTGCATATCAATTATTACATATACATGTTGCTTTGTAGTAAGTCTCCACAGACTTGTTACTAATGGAGCGAGGAGATCCCTGTGTGTCAATTCTGTGAAACGTGATGAGTTTTTGCTACACAATACAAGTAGAACATCAATGATGCAGTAGCTCAACATATATATTTGGGGTGGTTACAAGCCTGTTTTCATTGGTGGGTAGTTAATTCGAGTAGGGAAGTAATACATGTTTGATGTGTATTTTATTTTTTGGAAATGCAAGCGGGAGCTTTAATATCATTCTGATCAGTTATGCTGTCATGGGAAGGGGGCACATGAGACCCCCTTATGTCCGAATTTGTCAAAATATCTCAAACTTGGAAACGAGGACCCCCACTGCTATATGTACAGAGGAATGATATATCGCATTTCGAGATGGTATAGAGAATATGCATGTATTAAGAACCTGGTGCTATAGGGCGTTCATTCATGGATGATATTATGACTCAAGTATTGCTCCTGGACCCCACAAGGGCCCCTAAGGCGGACCCCTTGACACCATGCCGAAAAGGTTTGTGCTCCAATATCGAACCCCTATTTTTGACCTTGTTTTAATGGGAGGGGGGGGGGGGTAGTCTGTATCATTGTAAAATTTGGTATATGCTGGTATATTAGATTGTTTGTAATCATCCTAATTTAGTTAAAAGGGCTGTATATTGTACACATTTAATCTTTCTGGGGCATCTAAAACTTGCAAAATGTGAGGTTTCTCGGGGGCAAGGACCCCACCAAGTCTTTGCCGCAGGACCCCACAAGAAGCCCTAAGGCAGGCCTATTGACCCCATGCTGAAAAGGTTTGTGCCCCCCAATATTCCCTGGCGGCACCATTGGTTGTGATGCTAGAACATCAATGATGTAGTAGTCCAATATAATGTATGTTTTGGGGTGGGTATAAAACTGGTTCCGACATTGCTGCAGAGGCCAAAATCCCCACAGGCTCCCAGGCATGCCAAGACTCAAGTTGCCCCACTACGTATTGGGGCTTAAATATTGTTTGAAAAATGTGAAAACTATTTTTCAAGTAAGCCTAAAAAACTTAAGCCTTAACTGCAATATGAAGGAAATTTTATTAGCAATGTTTGCTTTTGAGTGAAATTGAAATCATAAACAGACAAACTAACTGCAACATACTGCTGTATAAAATCAAGATGGATTTTGCATCCTTACAACAAGACATGATTTTACCTATGATATATTTTACTCATACTGCTAACTGGCTAATATATTGGCCATTCTGAGCAAATAATTATCACAATTAATAAAGCACAATTAATCAATAATAGCATCCCACAAATACACTTCCAGTGGCACTCATTATAACAAAATATAACTAAAAAGATTTCAAATGATATTTTCAGGGTGAAGCAAGTATATCTTATATGAAAGAGGACTTCAAAAGAAACAAAATAGTGATAAAAGCATTCAAAAATCTTATTCCACTACAGAGATAGCTAAGTTTAAAGTTTGGTATCATTTGTGTAGAAACGACTGAGAGCAGACTAGTTGTGATGTCATAGCCTCAGATTTCTCAAATTCTTTGTATATTCTATTATATTTTAGTCTGCCATTTTGTGGCTTAAAAACTGAATCAATAGGAAGGGTATTAATAATATACTGCCTAAAGAAAGTTCGAGGAAAGATAATTTAAATAGTGAAAAAAATCAATGGAAATACATTAACAATTGTTAAGAATGTGAGGATGCATACGCCAACTTAGACTTACTACACCAGTCATTTCTACACAGATAAGACAGGGCTTTAAACATGAATATCTCCTTAGCGAAATAAGATTTTTGAATGCTTTCTTCACCATTTTGTTTCTTTTGAAGTCCTCTTTCATATAAGTTGGACATGTTTGAACCACTAAACTAATCCTCTAAAAATTTCTTTCTTAGTCCTCTGTCAAAGATGGACCACTTACTTGACCCCTGAACAAATACACATCAAGAATAAACTCGCTTTTATGCATCAACTATGCGCAAACAAATAACTTCTCGTGAACGTTATTGTAGAAAATATTACTGCAGGCCAGCTTATGTGTGTAATATGGCAGTGGAATCAAAGTGGATTTTAGTTGTTTACACTTAAGTGATTTTATAGCCTCAATTGCAGTATATGCATGATAGGATAGCCTATTCTAGGTAGGTCCTATTTAATAGTTTTTAACCCCAAGTTTATAACCTAAACGAGCTATCAACTACAAGTGTTATACTCCAATTTGGCTATACGTGGGACAGATCCCAAACGGGATATTAAGCCTAATTAGCGCATGTGTCAAACTATAGTTTACAGCTTAAACTGTTGAAAGCAGTCTTCTTTCCATCAAAGGTATTCGGTGGTATTTTGGAGCCAATGTTATTATGTATGTTAAATTCATTCAGACTTTTGGAATGCAAAATTCATTAAAACTATGCAACAATATGCACTGTTATTGCATCAACATATCGATCTATGTAAGCCAAACATAGCAACACAGCAAAATATCCAAAAGATCAATAGGTTATGATAAATGCTGCAAAAATCTGAACTTATCCAGGCAAGAACCTGGCTCTTAAGTTAGACACTGCATAAGCTCAAATCCCTCAAAGGGAAGTTGAGCTAAAAATGGTCATTTAAAGTGTACATCAATTTCCTATGCATTGATGTGTTTTGATTTCCTTTTAACAATGTGGATGTGTTTACTACATACTTATGGCTGTGTGCTGTTGAGTTTGATATGAACTGTCAATATGTTGTTTGGCATCAAAGTTAAAGTGCATTCTGGTTATAATACTAACCTAATGTTGTATGTCATGAGGATGTTATTTGGTTTGAAAGATATGTATAAATGTGTGTGTGCCCCTAAGCATGAAACTCACATGAAACAGTCAAATGAACTAAAACCCTAGCATAAATACAGTATAATAATCAATCTTCATCTAAGAATTGCTGAAATGCATTAAAATGCTTCATGAGAAGATTAAACATACTTTGATATAGAGAACTTGTATTTTTAAATACAGTACACACTAGTGCATGAAGCTCACTTCAAATGTTCACTTATGGTGGAAAAAGGAGCCGTGGTGATTGAGGATATGATGTCATAGTTTCATGTCCTACTGGAAAACAACTTGTCTGTTGCACAGTAATCTTTTAAATATTTTGTGTAAAATGTGATGAATAGAACATAGATTCATATGTTGTAAATGGTCATTACAAAAATTGTAGCTAGAAGCAGGGTAAGGCATTAGGGAACCTCTTTATCCCCATTCTGGGGCCCCATTGCATGGGCTAGTGTCAGTGATGTTACATATTTGGGAAATTTCCATTTGCAGCCCCCTCCCCCCTCTGGTTCCTACTCCTTTAATACTTTACTCCTTTACCTACTGTGGCTTTATGGTTAGGGGATCACAATATGTATCTTAAGAAGGAAGAAAGGGAAGGGTAACAATTGGAATCCAAGTTGGTTGCAATATTAACATTGGACCCCTTCAGAGAAATAATTGTGTGAATGATACTTTCCAGTGCTCATTACGTTGGTAGCCCTGTACTACCAAGAATTTCACTTGGGCACCTGTGTAAAGGGTTTACGTAATACCCTTTACACCTGCAACATGTGGCAATCTAAAACATTTGGCAGTTTCAACCACTTCAAGCATGTCTTTGATATTGATAGTAATAACTCAGGCTATTAACTGGCCTTGTTGGGCTACCATTATAAACATACTGGCCTTGTTGGGCTACCAATATGAACATACTGGCCTCGGTGGGCTACCATTATGAACATACTGGCTTTGTTGCGCTACCAATATGAACATACCTGTACAGTAGCTCATAGGGCATCTGGGCTCCAAAACAATTTTGTGAGTTCTGCTTTCATGTCATTATAATGTTTACGAATGTGTCCCCATAAGAATGCAACTGAATCAAGGTGAAGTAACAGCAAGCAATGACACTATTCAATGCCTCTTATTCTTTTTGCTTTGTGTGTGTGTGTGCATGATTCGCGTTTAATGACAAATTTGTTGTATATTACGCTATGGCTGAAATTTCTTAGACACATGTACCTGTAAAATTGTAAAATTTAGATATAGCATGTGAAATTTTATGCCAGAGTTTTTCATTACCTTAAATGAAAATCATGAAAATCTTACCTCTGGTGCGATTGAAAGTTTTATTTCACACAAAAATGATTTTGAATTACTCACAGAAGTACGAGACTAACGGCTGATTGATTCAACATGCACGTATGAATACTGTACATAAACACATATAGGCTAGTATATACATGTATAGTCAGCACAGTATATACATGTATAGTCAGCACAGTATATACATGTATAGTCAGCACAGTATATACATATATAGTCAGCACAGTATATACGTGTATAGTCAGCACAGTATATACATGTATAATCAGCACAGTATATACATGTATAGTTAGCACAGTATATACATATATGGTCAGCACAGTATATACATGTATAGTCAGCACAGTATATACATGTATAGTCAGCACAGTATATACATGTACAGGTATACTGTATGTGAAAGTTTTGATGTTTTGAATGCAGGCTGTCAATTGTCAATGATATCATTAGCTTGGATTCTACTTTCATTCACTTTAGCGAGGCAGGCCTACACAAGTGTGCGTGTGTGTGTGTTAACAATACTTGCAAGCTTCACCAGCACACAGTGCCCTGTACATTACGCGGTGCCCTGTACATTACGCGGTGCCCTGTACATTACGCGGTGCCCTGTACATTACGCGGTGCCCTGTACATTACGCGGTGCCCTGTACATTACGCGGTGCCCTGTACATTACGCGGTGCCCTGTACATTGTGCGGTGCCCTGTACATTGCGCGGTGCCCTGTACATTGCGCAGTGCCCTGTACATTGCGCAGTGCCCTGTACATTGCGCAGTGCCCTGTACATTGCGCAGTGCCCTGTACATTGCGCAGTGCCCTGTACATTGCGCAGTGCCCTGTACATTGTGCAGTGCCCTGTACATTGCGCAGTGCCCTGTACATTGCGCAGTGCCCTGTACATTGTGCAGTGCCCTGTACATTGCGCAGTGCCCTGTACATTGCGCAGTGCCCTGTACATTGCGCAGTGCCCTGTACATTTCGCAGTGCCCTGTACATTACGCAGTGCCCTGTACATTACGCAGTGCCCTGTACATTACGCAGTGCCCTGTACATTACGCAGTGCCCTGTACATTACGCATTGCCCTGTACATTAGGCATTGCCCTGTACATTAGGCATTGCCCTGTACATTACGCAGTGCCCTGTACATTAGGCAGTGCCCTGTACATTAGGCAGTGCCCTGTACATTACGCAGTGCCCTGTACACTACGCAGTGCCCTGTACATTATGACCCAGTGCCCTGTACATTATGACCCAGTGCCCTGTACATTATGACCCAGTGCCCTGTACATTATGACCCAGTGCCCTGTACATTATGACCCAGTGCCCTGTACATTATGACCCAGTGCCCTGTACATTATGACCCAGTGCCCTGTACATTATGACCCAGTGCCCTGTACATTATGACCCAGTGCCCTGTACATTATGACCCAGTGCCCTGTACATTATGACCCAGTGCCCTGTACATTATGACCCAGTGCCCTGTACATTATGACCCAGTGCCCTGTACATTATGACCCAGTGCCCTGTACATTATGACCCAGTGCCCTGTACATTATGAACCAGTGCCCTGTACATTATGACCCAGTGCCCTGTACATTATGCAGTGCCCTATACATACGACGGCAAATTGACAAAACACCCCGAAAATCAAGCGCTTATCGTAACCAAGTACGCCAGACAAAAATTATAACTCAACCTCTGTGTGTGTGTGTGTGTGTGTGTATGTGTGGGGTGGAAAGGACGTAGCAGGAGTAACTTAAATAGGTACTGCAGGGGATGCATTTTGTCTGCTTGCTGCAGCATAGGGATTAATGCAGCAATGAAACACATGATCAAGTAATGTATGTCCTTGTTATTGTGATGGAGCAGTTGATAATTTGATTGTTCAGTACTGTGGACCATGAGTTTGATATTGTTTGTATTTTAGGTGGGTGTGTGAAGACATCCCTGAGTTGAAGATACCAATGGAAATGAACGTTTTAAAAGACTACGACACCAAATGGTGAGTTGAACATTCTTACATTCAAGTCCTCTTTGATTCCTAAAGATGTAAAGGCAACTTCAGCTTACTGCTTTTTAATCTATTTAGGTAGCAAAAATGTTCATAAACATCTGTTTAAAATTGACAATTTTACACCTTGTGAAATTTTGGGCATAAAGTATAACTGGGAGCCCTTGGCTTTTTTTCCATGGGCTGCAGCAATTGCACTCTAAAGTTTTTCCATACCCCACTCAAATTAAGTTGTGTTGTAATATTAGACAAATTATCATGAACTTTTTTTTTTCTCCTCATAATTTCAATTTGTGCTATGTGTACTTTTGTTTGTATCGATTTCAGACAACTCATTGTGTTGCACAACTTGAGCACACACAGGATCTACAGTACTGAAATGGTTTCTCTGAATAAGGAGTTGAAAGTGAAATAATAACAAGGATTGGGAAAACCCCCTAGTAATCAAATACATGTTGTTTACATTGTGTGGTACTACTACTGATGCATAATTACTTAAAAAGCCGTAAAATGGTTAATATATAATTGAGAAAAATGTCAAAGAAATTACCTAGGAAGGTTGTTTACTTTCAAGCCTTTAACTACAGATGCAATGTAAATTTCCCCCTTGCAACTAACCCACCACTGCAGTTGAAGGGTTGAGTATATCAGGTTTTGTATGTGGGTACCCGACTGTATTGAAATCACAGCTTGCTGCTCGCTTCAACATACTCACTCAATCTACATTAAAAGGAGCTAATGTATTCAAAATCACCAATGACCCAATTGTGGAACAAAATGGAGGCCTAATTGTGGGACAAAATGGAGGCCCAATTGTAGAACAAAATGGAGGTCTAATTGTGGGACAAAATGGAGGCCTAATTGTGGGACAAAATGGGAGGCTTAATTGTGGAATGAAATAGAGGCTGAATTGTGGGACAAAATGGAGGCCTTATTGTGGGACAAAATGGAGGCCTAATTGTGGGACAAAATAAATGGAGGCCTAACTTTAGAACAAAATGGAGGCCTAATTGTGGAACAAAATGGAGGCCTAACTGTGGAACAAAATGGAGGAACAAAATGGAGGAACAAAATGGAGGAACAAAATGGAGGAACAAAATGGAGGAACAAAATGGAGGCCTAATTGTGGAATAAAATGGAGAATTATTCCCTGCATTTAATTTAATTTATCACAAATTTTGCATATATTTGAATTTAACCATGGAAATTTGAGTACCTAAAACTTTATTTTCTTTCTTGAAAACAACAGGACATTTCAAGGTGTTGCTAGTTCTTCAGAAATTTATTTTCTTCCCAGATTGTTCAAACATGGTCTCCATTGTAATCCTTTACTGACCCCTGTAATCCTGTACTGAACCCTGTAATCCTGTTCCTTTAGGAGACTCAATTATACCCTATTGTTGAGGGGTGAATAAATACCCCAGAAAGTCAATGCATGTCAATCAAAATAAAGAAAAACAGTTGCTGTTTAAAATCGTGGACCTGTCACCTAATCAATATCATGAATGAGATGAATGTCAATAAGAGAGAATGGACAACACATGGATGAAATACTGAGCTAGTGTGGTAACATACACAGTGTAAAGTATGTATGTCAATACGAGATAATGAATGACACATGGGTGAAATACTGAGCTGGTGTGGTAACATACACAGTGTAAAGTATGTATGTTAATACGAGATAATGAACGACACATAGATGAAATACTGAGGTAGTGTGGTAACATACACAGTGTAAAGTATGTATGTCAATACAAGATAATGAATGACACATGGATGAAATACTGAGCTGGTGTGGTAACATACACAGTGTAAAGTATGTATGTCAATACGAGATAATGAACGACACATAGATGAAATACTGAGCTAGTGTGGTAACATGCACAATGTAAAGTATGTATGTCAATACGAGATAATGAACGACACATAGATGAATTACTGAGCAAGTGTGGTAACATACACAATGTAAAGTATGTATGTCAATACAAGATAATGAACGACACATAGATGAAATACTGAGCTAGTGTGGTAACATACACAATGTAAAGTATGTATGTCAATACGAGATAATGAACGACACATAGATGAAATACTGAGCTAGTGTGGTAACATACACAATGTAAAGTATGTATGTCAATAAGAGATAATGAACGACACATAGATGAATTACTGTGCTAGTGTGGTAACATACACAATGTAAAGTATGTATGTCAATACGAGATAATGAACGACACAGATGAAACACTGAGCTAGTGTGGTAACATACACAATGTAAAGTATGTATGTCAATACGAGATAATGAACGACACATAGATGAATTACTGAGCTAGTGTGGTAACATACACAATGTAAAGTATGTATGTCAATAGGAGATAATGAACGACACAGATGAAATACTGAGCTAGTGTGGTAACATACAAAATGTAAAGTATGTATGTCAATACGAGATAATGAACGACACATAGATGAAATACTGAGCTAGTGTGGTATTATACACAATGTAAAGTATGTATATCAATACGAGATAATGAACGACACAGATGAATTACTGTGCTAGTGTGGTAACATACACAATGTAAAGTATGTATGCCAATACGAGATAATGGGCCTACATAATAAGTTACGGAGAAGTGCGGTAACATACACAATGTACTGTTTGCACAAATGAAGAGGTGTTTCGTACTTGTCCTTTGTGTACAGTTGAAAGATGGTATACATGAAAATCATGAATGTATTGCAAATGCAATACAAGAGAAAGTAATGCTGAGTCTAGTATTGTATCATACACAATTTCAATTGAACCAAGAAATAAACTATTGTTGTTTATACACCACACAATGTTGAACGATGATATATGTGAACATCATGAATGTATAGAACATGCCGAGTCTAGTGTGGTAACATACACAGTGTAATGTGAACCAAGACATGAATAAACAAAAAACTGCTTGATTGTTGTTGTGCTCTACATACCATGCAATGAGATGTGTGCGGGATAATTGTTGTGCGCTACATACCATGCAATGATATGTGTGCGTGATAATTGTTGTGCTCTACATACCATGCAATGAGATGTATGCATGATAATTGTTGTGCTCTACATACCATGCAATGAGATGTGTGCGTGATAATTGTTGTGCTCTACATACCATGCAATGAGATGTGTGCGTGATAATTGTTGTGCTCTACATACCATGCAATGAGATATGTGCATGATAATTGTTGTGCTCTACATACCATGCAATGAGATGTATGCATGATAATTGTTGTGCTCTACATACCATGCAATGAGATGTGTGCATGATAATTGTTGTGCTCTACATACCATGCAATGAGATGTATGCATGATAATTGTTGTGCTCTACATACCATGCAATGAGATGTATGCATGATAATTGTTGTGCGCTACATACCATGCAATGAGATGTGTGCGTGATAATTGTTGTGCTCTACATACCATGCAATGAGATGTGTGCGTGATAATTGTTGTGCTCTACATACCATGCAATGATATGTGTGCGTGATAATTGTTGTGCTCTACATACCATGCAATGAGATGTATGCATGATAATTGTTGTGCTCTACAAACCATGCAATGAAATGTGTGCATGATAATTGTTGTGCTCTACATACCATGCAATGAGATGTGTGCGTGATAATTGTTGTGCTCTACATACCATGCAATGAGATGTGTGCATGATAATTGTTGTGCTCTACATACCATGCAATGAGATGTATGCATGATAATTGTTGTGCTCTACATACCATGCAATGAGATGTGTGCGTGATAATTGTTGTGCTCTACATAACATGCAATGAGATGTGTGCGGGATAATTGTTGTGCTCTACATACCATGCAATGAGATGTATGCATGATAATTGTTGTGCGCTACATACCATGCAATGATATGTGTGCGTGATAATTGTTGTGCTCTACATACCATGCAATGAGATGTGTGCGTGATAATTGTTGTGCTCTACATACCATGCAATGATATGTGTGCGTGATAATTGTTGTGCTCTACATACCATGCAATGAGATGTATGCATGATAATTGTTGTGCTCTACATACCATGCAATGAGATGTGTGCGTGATAATTGTTGTGCTCTACATAACATGCAATGAGATGTGTGCGGGATAATTGTTGTGCTCTACATACCATGCAATGAGATGTGTGCGTGATAATTGTTGTGCTCTACATACCATGCAATGAGATGTGTGCGTGATAATTGTTGTGCTCTACATACCATGCAATGAGATGTGTGCATGATAATTGTTGTGCTCTACATACCATGCAATGAGATGTGTGCATGATAATGGTTGTGCTCTACATACCATGCAATGAGATATGTGCATGATAATTGTTGTGCTATACATACCATGCAATGAGATGTATGCATGATAATTGTTGTGCTCTACATACCATGCAATGAGATGTATGCATGATAATTGTTGTGCTCTACATTCTATGCAATGAGATGTGTGCATGATAATGGTTGTGCTCTACATACCATGCAATGAGATGTGTGCGTGATAATTGTTGTGCTCTACATTCTATGCAATGAGATGTATGCATGATAATTGTTGTGCTCTACATACCTTGCAATGAGATGTATGCATGATAATTGTTGTGCTCTACATACCATGCAATGAGATGTGTGCATGATAATTGTTGTGCTCTACATACCATGCATTGAGATGTGTGCATGATAATTGTTGCGCTCTACATACCATGCAATGAGATGTGTGCGTGATAATGGTTGTGCTCTACATACCATGCAATGAGATGTGTGCATGATAATTGTTGTGCTCTACATACCATGCAATGAGATGTGTGCGTGATAATTGTTGTGCTCTACATACCATGCAATGAGATGTGTGCGTGATAATTGTTGTGCTCTACATACCATGCAATGAGATGTGTGCGTGATAATTGTTGTGCTCTACATACCATGCAATGAGATGTGTGCATGATAATTGTTGTGCTCTACATACCATGCAATGAGATGTGTGCATGATAATGGTTGTGCTCTACATACCATGCAATGAGATATGTGCATGATAATTGTTGTGCTATACATACCATGCAATGAGATGTGTGCATGATATTGTTGTGCTCTACATACCATACAATATTGAAAGATTGGTAAACATGAATATCGTGCATGATTTGAGCATATTGGGTTTATGTAGATGAGTTGCAGAATGTACAATAGTATTATAAAATACACAGTGTAAAGTAAACTACGGTTGCATATGATAATACAAGCAGATGTGGTGCCCACGTAGCATGTTAAATCTTAGTTCACACATGAATTAGTTAAACACGGATAGAGCTGAATGGGTTTATTTATAGATAAGCTATGGAGTATTCTGGTAACATACACAATACAAAAAAAAAAGAAACTATTGTTAGACATGATTATACAATTGAATACTTAGCATTTGTGATATTTTGTATGCCTCTCAATGTTGACAGACTTGTAAACATTCAATTATGCTGAAGTTTTGTCAACAGTGTGGAATGGGTGTTTACATAGGCTGATTTATTGAGCGTGTTGTCGATACAAAATGTATTGTGAACATGATTACGCAAGGTGAAGCTTGGTTCTTGTGGTGCTTTTAGACAGTGCAATTTTGACAGACATCTAAATGAGGTAATGGCCAGTTATCATGTCCACTTGGAGATAAATAATAGTTTCTGATTGGTCAAATAATTTACGTCGGAAGTGTTGTCAGTAAGTTGGTATCAGATTTACTGGCGATGTATCAAGAAATTGCCTCGGAACAAGATTTCCTCTTAAATAATCGTTACAAGAGAATAGTTAGTACTTTGGGCAGGGCTCGGAAAATTGTTTTGTAGATCAGGGGCCCTGTGGGCTCACAGTATGTTCATAATGGTAGTCCAATAGGGCTAGTAAGCAGCATAAATTATGATCATTCATGTTTAACGATGTCTGCTTGAGTGAAATTCTTGGCAGCTCCAGGCAGGCCAGGGCATCAGATTATGTGAGCACTGCTATTAGCCAAGTGTATAAAGTACAGTATGTACACAATGTGAACTGCCGTTAAACTAGATTAACCTGTACATACTGTACAGTGCTTTATATACCACACAATGTTGACATTGTGTGGTGCACACAGAAATATCACCAATGAGTAAAACAGTACAAGAGAATGGAAGTACGGTCAATTACTGTGCCCAGATGTATCTGACAGACCCCTAGCTTGTTTTAAAAAGGGGCAGGGTGCTAGACTTGTTGAGGGGCACATTAACATGCACGCAAAGCGCTGTGTCTTTTCGGCATGGAGTCCAGGGGCCTCCTTAAAGCTCAATCCCATGGTGAAGAAGCTCTAAGATTTTAGCTGTAATCATACCTCAGACAAACTATTTTTACTGATATTGATAATTACCATTCATGAGCCAAACAGGACTATTGCTTACTATGCTATCATTCTGTGTTCTGTATCCATGTAAGGTATTTCATTTATGAGGTTAATTAAGATTATTAAGTAAAACAAATATATATATACAAAGAAAGAAGAATTTTTTTTCATGAGGGGCAGAGCGGACCCCCAGGGGTAAGGGCAGGCCCACGGAGGGGAAGGACGGGTGCCCCTGTGAAACAGCAAAGCTAGGGGTCTGTACTAGGGAAGTAAAAAACCTGATCATCTGAACCTCATTTTATGTGAACAACGGCATTATAATACAAGGTGGTTTATAGTGCTTATGAATAAATATGTCATGTGACCGGATGTATGCAAGTTTTGTATGGTAAACTTTTGTTGTTACCTTGCTTTGGAACGTGTGTTTACATTGCTGTGCCTAAGGGTTTTGGTACAAATGTACTTTGAAATCAGCCTTTGTTTAATTTTAGCCCATAGATAAATGTTTGCTTGATGTCAAACAAAAGTATAATTTTGTATGGCATCAACTGTAATATAACTTAGCCCATAGATAAATGTTTGCTTGATGTCAAACAAAAGTATAATTTTGTATGGCATCAACTGTAATATAACTTATTGTACCTACTTACGTACTTGTACATGGCATTACCAGGAATCGTTTCAGGATCAGAATTTGGGGAGGGATAATAAAGTACCTCCTGGAGAAGTAAAACAAACACAGTATACCCTAGACAATTTAAACATTTACTGTATTATTGATATTGGTTTAAATCCATAATATTTGCATATCTGCAGAGTCGGAATTAATTATTAAATTTCCCACAGCAGTTCTGAATAAAGGTGACAAAAAATTTCGCACTAAGAATCATGACAGAAATAATATCAATGTAGTGAATACATCTTCATATGCTGCCCTCTTTCGCAATTCAATGTACTATTCATCGCACAATTACACTTAAATACTATATATACTGCTGCTTATTCAAAAAATCTTTTCAAAAGAAAATAAATTATGATTTTGTTTTTAATACAAACAAAATATTCCCGCGAATTCCTGTTCTCCCGCGATTATAACCGCCAAAACCATAGATTTTTCCCTGCATATCTGTATGCTACAGAACAGTACCGTTGCTATTGCCAGGTTGCTGTATGGTACAGAACAGTACCGTAGCTATTGCCAGGCTGCTGTATGCTACAGAACAGCACGGTAGTTATTGCCAGGCTGCTGTATGCTACAGAACAGCACCGTAGCTATTGCCAGGCTGCTGTATGCTACAGAACAGCACCGTAGCTATTGCCAGGTTGCTGTATGCTACAGAACAGCACCGTAGCTATTGCCAGGTTGCTGTATGCTACAGAACAGCACCGTAGCTATTGCCAGGTTGCTGTATGCTACAGAACAGCACCGTAGTTATTGCCATGTTGCTCATATCTGTATGCTACAGAACAATACAGTAGCTAGTGCCAGGCTGCTTATATCTGTATTCTACAGAACAGCACCGTAGCTATTGCCAGGTTGCTCATATCTGTATGCTACAGAACAGTACTGTAGCTAGTGTCAGGTTGCTGTATGCTACAGAACAGTACCGTAGCTATTGCCAGGTTGCTGTATGCTACAGAACAGCACCGTAGCTATTGCCAGATTGCTGTGTGCTACAGAACAGCACCGTAACTATTGCCAGGTTGCTGTATGCTACAGAACAGCACTGTAGCTATTGCCAAGTTGCTGTATGCTACAGAACAGTACCGTTGCTATTGCCAGGTTGCTGTATGCTACAGAACAGCACCGTAGCTATTGCTAGGTTGCTGTATGCTACAGAACAGCACCGTAGCTATTGCCAGGTTGCTGTGCTACAGAACAGTACCATAGCTATTGCCAGGTTGCTGTGCTACAGAACAGTACCATAGCTATTGCCAGGTATCTGTATGCTACAGAACAGTACCGTAGCTATTGCCAGGCTGCTCATATCTGTATGCTACAGAACAGTACCGTAGCTATTGCCAGGTTGCTGTATGCTACAGAACTACTGTAGCTATTGCCAGGTTGCTGTATGCTACAGAACAGTACCGTAGCTATTGCCAGGCTGCTGTATGCTACAGAACAGCACCGTAGCTATTGCCAGGTTGCTGTATGCTACAGAACAATACCGTAGTTATTGCCATGTTGCTCATATCTGTATGCTACAGAACAATACAGTAGCTAGTGCCAGGCTGCTTATATCTGTATTCTACAGAACAGCACCGTAGCTATTGCCAGGTTGCTCATATCTGTATGCTACAGAACAGTACTGTAGCTAGTGTCAGGTTGCTGTATGCTACAGAACAGTACCGTAGCTATTGCCAGGTTGCTGTATGCTACAGAACAGCACCGTAGCTATTGCCAGATTGCTGTGTGCTACAGAACAGCACCGTAACTATTGCCAGGTTGCTGTATGCTACAGAACAGCACTGTAGCTATTGCCAAGTTGCTGTATGCTACAGAACAGTACCGTTGCTATTGCCAGGTTGCTGTATGCTACAGAACAGCACCGTAGCTATTGCTAGGTTGCTGTATGCTACAGAACAGCACCGTAGCTATTGCCAGGTTGCTGTGCTACAGAACAGTACCATAGCTATTGCCAGGTTGCTGTGCTACAGAACAGTACCATAGCTATTGCCAGGTATCTGTATGCTACAGAACAGTACCGTAGCTATTGCCAGGCTGCTCATATCTGTATGCTACAGAACAGTACCGTAGCTATTGCCAGGTTGCTGTATGCTACAGAACTACTGTAGCTATTGCCAGGTTGCTGTATGCTACAGAACAGTACCGTAGCTATTGCCAGGCTGCTGTATGCTACAGAACAGTATCGTAGCTATTGCCAGGTATCTGTATGCTACAGAAGAGCACCGTAGCTATTGCCAGGTTGATGTATGCTACAGAACAGCACGGTAGTTATTGCCAGGTTGCTGTATGCTACAGAACAGTACCGTAGCTATTGCCAGGCTGCTGTATGCTACAGAACAGTACCGTAGCTATTGCCAGGCTGCTCATATCTGTATGCTACAGAACAGTATTGTAGCTATTGCCAGGTTGCTGTATGCTACAAAACAGTACCGTAGCTATTGCCAGGTTGCTCATATCTGTATGCTACAGAACAGTACCGTAGCTATTGCCAGGCTGCTCATATCTGTATGCTACAGAACAGTACCGTAGCTATTGCCAGGCTGCTCATATCTGTATGCTACAGAACAGTACTGTAGCTATTGCCAGGTTGTTCATATCTGTATGCTACAGAACAATACCGTAGCTATTGCCAGGTTGCTGTACATCCTGGATGTATTTAAAAGTAGGTTACCCAGTTTCTTTCTGTCTGCGGTAACTTTCCTTTTGTTTCATGATTACTAAATTACACTATATTATGGTAAAGGTTAAGTCAATTACCGAATGGAGGAAGCCCAATTCATCTTCTTTTAAAATGAAAGCAAAAGAAAAATAAAGATGAAATCAAGGGTGTAGGAAACACCCTTCTTAAGGTTATTGTTGCAGCTTCATTATTTGATTTGTTGCAGCTTCATTATTTTATTTTGTGTCTGAGCTTATGTCATTGTTTCAAGTACAGTAAGAAATTGCAATAGGCTGTTATTGTGGATCTGTGTTCCTCCTAGTGCTGTATTAGGACTAGGTATACCAAGATGCATCAGCTGTATTAGGACTAGGTATACCAAGATGTATCAGCTGTATTAGGACTAAGTATACCAAGATGCATTACTTGCTGATTGGAAACAAGTAAAATAGCAGAAGTTACTATTTCATAGCTTTCTAAATTGTCAGACTTATCTGTTCAAGAAAATATATTAATTTCTAACAGTTCTTTATTTTCAAATCTAAGTCAATTATTTTGTAATCCTAAATTTGAAGAAATTGAGCTCACTCTTACTAAAAAAGTATATCACCTACATATAGAGTAACTATATCACCTACATATACAGTAACTATATCACCTACATATATGGTAACTATATCACCCACATATACAGTAACTATATCACCTACATATACAGTAACTATATCACCTACATATACGGTAACTATATCACTTACATATACAGTAATTATATCACCTACATATACGTAACTATATCACCTACATATACGTAACTATATCACCTACATATACAGTAACTATATCACCTACATATACAGTAACTATATCACCTACATATACAGTAACTATATCACCTACATATACAGTAACTATATCACCTACATATACGGTAACTATATCACCTACATATACGGTAACTATATCACCTACATATACAGTAACTATATCACCTACATATACGGTAACTATATCACCTACATATACAGTAACTTGACAATTCAGTAGCAAAAAAATGTTATAGAAATCATCATAATTTGAACAAACTATGGAATTACATTGATCCTGGGCGTGACTGCAACTTACTCCTGTAGTGTATTTCATCCATTGAATGAGACATTCTTGGAATTTTAAACATGTATAAATCAAAAATAAAAAACAAAAATTAAGACAGTTCTACTGAGAACTGCAGTCTTTCACATTAACCTACATTTGCTACATTGCAAGTACTGAAAGATGACTGTACAGTAATTCTCTGCTTGGAGAAACCATGTACAGCATCCAAACAATCCACATTGCAAGTCAACCTTACAAGTCAGCCTTACAAGTCAGCCTTACAAGTCAGCCTTACAAGTCAGCCTTACAAGTCAGCCTTACAAGTCAGCCTTACAAGTCAGCCTTACAAGTCAGCCTTACAAGTCAGCCTTACAAGTCAGCCTTACAAGTCAGCCTTACAAGTCAGCCTTACAAGTCAGCCTTACAAGTCAGCCTTACAAGTCAGCCTTACAAGTCAGCCTTACAAGTCAGCCTTACAAGTCAGCCTTACAAGTCAGCCTTACAAGTCAGCCTTACAAGTCAGCCTTACAAGTCAGCCTTACAAGTCAGCCTTACAAGTCAGCCTTACAAGTCAGCCTTACAAGTCAGCCTTACAAGTCAGCCTTACAAGTCAGCCTTTTAAGTCAGCCTTAAAGTCAGCCTTTAAGTCAGCCTTTTAAGTCAGCCTTACAAGTCAGCCTTACAAGTCAGCCTTACAAGTCAGCCTTACAAGTCAGCCTTACAAGTCAGCCTTACAAGTCAGCCTTACAAGTCAGCCTTACAAGTCAGCCTTACAAGTCAGCCTTACAAGTCAGCCTTACAAGTCAGCCTTACAAGTCAGCCTTACAAGTCAGCCTTACAAGTCAGCCTTACAAGTCAGCCTTACAAGTCAGCCTTTTAAGTCAGCCTTTTAAGTCAGCCTTACAAGTCAGCCTTACAAGTCAGCCTTACAAGTCAGCCTTACAAGTCAGCCCTCATGCAAGTCAGCCCTCATGCAAGTCAGCCCTCATGCAAGTCAGCCCTCATGCAAGTCAGCCCTCATGCAAGTCAGCCCTCATGCAAGTCAGCCCTCATGCAAGTCAGCCCTCATGCAAGTCAGCCCTCATGCAAGTCAGCCCTCATGCAAGTCAGCCCTCATGCAAGTCAGCCCTCATGCAAGTCAGCCCTCATGCAAGTCAGCCCTCATGCAAGTCAACCCTCTTGCAAGTCAACCTTCTTGCAATTCAACCTTCTTGCAATTCAACCTTTTTTTAGTGTGTTGCACCCCAATGAGACAAGATGACTCATTACTGTACATAGAACAATTTTTCTTCCCATTTTCTCAATTTCTAACCAATTGCAGCCCTTTATCTTCATACATTTTCATTTATCTGTGTTTCTGAGGACTTCTCCTGCATTTGTTCTTGGATTTTCTTTTTTCCCTTTGGAATTGGGTTAGACTGTTCCGTGTTTTTTTTCTTCTTTCCGTCTCTGTGCCTACAGACATCTTTCGCTTAGCCTAACACACACAGCACACCGGGGCCTGTCGTCTCGTGTGGACAGCTCCTGGGCTTCTCCCCATCTCTCTCCACTACCCATTTTCTGTGTTTTCTTCTCATTGGACCTCACCCTATTCTTCCTCCTGCTGCCCTTCCCTGTCAGTGGGCACTTTCTGCCCCTTTCTCACTCCCTTCTATTTGTTTATTTTTTGTTATTATTTTTGTTTCCATTATGGAAACATTAGACCTCAGGTCCTCCCCTCAATCCTCTGGGCACACCCAGAAATGCTTCAAATGGCCATCCCCCCCCCCCCCATCCTCTTTTCCCCTCCCATTCCCCCTTCCCTCTCTTCTTACAACTTCCCACCCCTCCCCACCATGGCCAAAACTCATTATTGTTTCTTTTCTCCCCGGTGATCCAGGCCTCTACAACCTCTCCCCCATTTGCCCCCTCCAAGGGTCTCATTGTTACCCTCGACCGTGTAAAACACTGAAAGTTCGGAGACCTATTCAAATGCTCTACCTCCACCCAATCCAAACTCCTCGTAGCCTCCATAACCCTTGCCAACACCGGTGTCATTATCATCCCCTCCCCCCACCACTACCTCATTCCTCCAGGGGGGTCATCAAGTGCCACGATCTTCAAGGTACCCCCTCTAGGAAATAAAATCTGAACTGACACCACCTGGTGGTACGGTATCCTCAGGGACCTTCATTCTTCCGGTCTCCGAGGTCTCCTTCCAACCTTCATCCAAAGTTATCTCCATTCTCGCCATTTCAGGGTGCACATCGGTAACCCATACTCTCAAAGGTATACCCAAGACCTGGGTGTCCCCCAAGGCAGCATTCTCTCATCTTTTTTTATCCTCAAAATCAACAGCATCACCAAAGCTCTCTCCCCTAAGATCAAGTGCTCTCTCTCTCTCTCTATGTTGACAACTTTGCCATCTCCTTTTCCTCTCCATGCTTCCAAACTTTCCGAAATAATCTTCTAATATGCCTGGAAAACTTAGCTCACTGGATTGACACCAACGGCTTTAATTTCTCCAAATACAACTGTTCTCATTCATTTCAACAACAGCAAGTCTTTCTTCCTTCGTTCCAATCTCCGTCTCAAAGATTCCCTCATTTCCAGTGAGGACATTTCTCTTTTCCTTGGAATCACTTGATTCCAAGCTCTCTTACTTCCCCCACATCAACAGCCTCAAAGCCAACTGTTACAAAACCCTCAATCTCCTCAAGGTCCTCTCCAGCACCGACTGGGGACCCAATCATCCCACCTTGCTCACCCTCTATCGCTCCCTTCTCAGATCTTAAGCTGGACTAAGGCAACTTCATCTACGGCTCTGCCCGCACACTTTACTTGAGGCACATCGAGGTAATCGAAAACACCTCCCTAAGGCTCTGCCTTGGCGACACCCCCACCACCCCCGTCACCAGTCTTCACATTAAGGCCAACAAACTCCCGCTTGACCTCAGGTGTATCAGGGCCGGTTTCTCTTTCACTCTTTGCATCCTTACTGACCCATGGGACCCATATTTCCACTCCACCTGCTCTCTCCTTCCTTCACCAACCTCTTCACTCTCAACAAATGCATCCCCCTACCTCTCGGTATCCATATGCATTCTCATTTCCCCAAAGCCAACATCAACATATTTTTGATAGCCAGGCACACTATCCCTCCCACTTGGGTTATCTTTCCTCCCCAAGTTTTCCTTGGCCTTTCCTCCTACACGAAAGCTTTTCACAAGTCAGCCTTCTTTGGCTTCAAATACTGCCAACTCAATAGACACTTCCACGACTACTTCCACTACTACTTCCAAGACTACTTCCTCTTCACCGATGGCTCCACTCGAAAAGGCGCCTCTGCAGCCACCGCCACCTGTCCCAGCCTCACCCTTTCTTCAAGGTTACCTGATGGAGCCTCCATCTACTCTGCTGAAGCAAAGTCTATCCTCCTAGCTCTAAACTTCGCAGAAATCTCCTTCCATACCCACTTCGTCATCTTCTCTGACTCAGTTCTTTACTGCATCCTTAACAAGCTCTTGTCTAATCCACTCATCTTGCAGGACAAACTCCACACTCTCTCTTCCTTAGGGATAAAAATGATCTTTTTCTGGATCCCCAGCCATATCGGCATCCCCGGCAACGAGAGTGCCGACAGATCTGTCAAACCACATTTCACCTATCTTTAGTCCGCACTCTTGACTTCCACTTCACCATTTTCAGCTACTTTAGGAAGACCGGGCAAGACTTCTTGGAATCTTGAGACCAGTAACAAACTTCACACTATGAATCCCAAAGTTGTGACCAATCCTCATAGAAAGGACGTAGTTGTCACCTGCTTCTGCCTCGGTCACTCCTTTCTCACCCACTCCTTCCTCTTTTCCTGCTCCCCTACCTGCAACACTGATCTCTCAAGCAAGCATATCCTTTTAACCTGTCCCTTATTCCAGATCTCTCCTCTCCTCTTCCACTTCCATTTCTGATCTCTTAAAGAACAATCCCTCCTCTGACATCATTAACTTTCTTCGCAATTGCAACTTATTCTACCTGATCTAATTCTTACTCACACTCCCCTTCCTTTTCTATTCTACCATTTTTTCCCTCCTTCACTTTTTTACCTCTATTCGCCTCTTTATTATTCATACCATCCTAACTCTTGCACCTTAGTTTTCTAATACCTTTTTGAGACATTTGACTCTGACTGTTGCAGTGCCATTAAACATGAATTAACAAATAAACAAACTTCATCAGGGGATTCCCAGAAGTGAGGATTTGCAGTTGTATAGCAGAAAACAAATCAATCACCTCCATAGGAAGAACATACACTTTTAGGGATTTTCCAGAAGCCAAGGTTGACAAGCTTGCAGTGCTCAGCATACTATAGATTACAAGAGAACTTGATGGTTTCTGTGAAACAGAAACAGTTGAAGATTTTAATGAGGGGAATCCCAGTGGCGGAACTTGATTGTCAGTAACTTCAATGATTTACTGTACACATGTACTGTGTGTATGTGTTGCAAGTTGGATGCGCTTGAACAAGGGAATTTCCAGAGGCAGGTATTGTGCTGAAATTTGCATATGGGATTGTTGCATATGCAAGATATGTGATGAAATTGTTTTTGTCCCGGAATAAAAGTTGACATATGAAAAGTTAGTTGGCTTAGGAAAATTAAACAGGTTTTATATGCATTTTATACTGTTATGCATTGCTTACGTCAAGACTTATTAAAGAATATTTAATTTCCTTGAATTTTCTTACTAATTGTTTAAAGTTTTTCAGAGACTCTAAAGACAGGTTGTCGAATAGTTTCCTTAAAAAGTCCACAAAACCTTTGATATTTTATTTGAGGATAACTGTAAGATGATATGATTTCTCAAAATTCTTCAAAGATCCTCAAGTGTCTCTCATAATATTGGGGGTTTAAAACCCTAAACTTCTTCAAAATTGTTGTGCACCAACGGCTGTATCAGGCATCTTATTAAACTTTGCCTTTATTATTGTGGACATTGCCAAGCATGTGAGAAAGCATTTGATAAGGTTCCATTGGGCATGAAAACAAGAGTGCTTCATTCGGAGGGAAAGTGCCAGTTGGATATATTCTTGGTTAGTTGACAGGTCACAAAGAGTTGTTGTTAATGGTGAAGTATCTCCATGGAAAAAGGTTGCAAGTGGAGTTCCTCAGGGTTCTGTTTTGGGTCTGCTTCTTTTCTTAATCTTCATTAATGATATTGATGTTTCCCTTGGATCCTGGATTTGTAAATTTGCTGATGACACTAAGCTGTACAGGATTGTTGATGATGCTAGGGATTCTTCACTTTTGCAAACTGATCTGGATAAGTTATTTTTTTGGTCCCAAACATGGCAGATGTCATTCAGTATTGATCAATGCAAAGTTATTCATTTTGGTCAGAGCAATTTGGCTTTTGATTACTGCAGGAATGGTTCCAATCTTGGTTGATCAAGAAAAGGATCTACTGTAGGTGGTGTCATCACTAGCAATCTGAAGCCTTCTAAACAGTGTGCTTTAGCAGCTGCAAGGGCAAATAGGATGCTTGGTTTGATTAGAAGAACTTTCTGGGGTTTTTTGGTAGAGAGGTTGTCCTTAATTTGTATAAGCACTTAGGCATCACCTTGAGTATGCTATTCAGGCTTGGGAGTCCCTTTTATGGGAAGGATAAGTTCATTTTGGAGCAGGTTCAGCGAAGAGCCACTAGACTTATTCCCGAAGTAAGGAATCTCTTTTATTAATCTAGGTTGTGAATTCTTGTTTTGACCACGCTTGAGTTGAAAAGAGTACGTGGCGATATGATTCAGGTTTTTAAATTCCTATCTGGTAGTGATGCTTTGACTTTCTGTTATTTCTTGCATGTTTCAGCTAATCCTCATGTGACACGTGCTAATAGTTTGAAGTTGACCAAAGAGTTCTCACGGATAGATAATCACCATTTTAGCTTTTGGCAACAAGTTGTTAATGAGTGGAATGGTTTGCCTGAGTGGGTACATGTAATTAACTCCAATTCTGTTCACAATTTCAAGGTCAACATTGATAAGTTCTTTACTAACTCTATGTGTCTTTGATTTAGAAAGAAAAAAAAATTGTGGTGGTGGTGTTAGTTTATGCTTTTTATGGGGTGACTAACCCTTCTTAGCCCGTAATCTTGTTATGTTATTTGCATAAAGTTGCTACAGTATATGAACTGAAAAAACTTTTGTTTACTTACTGAAGTATGCTCAGTCAGGAAGTGTGATAGGATGTGACTGCATATGGACATAGGGAGGGATGGCATATGGGACATAGGGAGTGATGCCATATGGGGCATAGGGAGTGATGCCATATGGGGCATGGATGGGGGCCATGCGAGACATACAGTAGATTAGAATCTATAACATGTGGTATGCACCAAGGGCTATATCAGGCTTGATTATTTGACTCTGCCTTTTCTCTCCTTCAACAAAGCATATAAGTTATTATGTGGACTGACAAGACTTTCATACTTAAGTGTGCTCAATCAGGGACTGATAGCTAGGACGAGGCTTCTATATGGAGCCTATGCCATGTGGCACATGGGGTGGGATGCCATGTGGGTCATAGAATGGGATGCCATGTTGGGCATATGATGGGATGCCATGTTGGGCATATGATGGAATGCCATGTTGGGCATATGATGGAAGGCTATGTGGGAGATATGGTGGATTGCCATGTGGGAGATATGGTGGATTGCCATGTAGGACATGGGATGGGATGGCATGTGGGACATAAAGTGGGATGCCATTTGGGACATGGGATGGGATCCATGTGGGACAATTGGGTGGGATGCCATGTGGGTCATAGGAAGGGATACCATGTTGGGCATATGATAGAATGCCATGTGGGACATGGTGGAATGCCATGTGGGACATATGGTGGAATGCCATGTGGGACATATGGTAGTATGCCATTTGGGACATATGGTGGAATACCATGTAGGAGATATGGTGGAATCTCAGAGGGAAGTCTTAATTGCATTATGATTCAAGAGAATTATTGAAAGTATTTCACA
Source organism: Chiridota heheva (assembly GCA_020152595.1). NCBI lineage: Eukaryota > Metazoa > Echinodermata > Holothuroidea > Apodida > Chiridotidae > Chiridota > Chiridota heheva. The sequence goes on along the minus strand of JAIGNY010002899.1, from coordinate 662,111 downwards.
TTTGGCCCTTTCCAGTGACTCACATACTTTGAGGAATTTCTTTAATTAATTAACCTGGTCTACCTGCAAAAAGCACAAGCCATGTTGGTCTTATATATACCATTGTTCAGAAAAGTGCCGTCTCTCATAATTGTGAAAAAAACTGCAAGATTTATCACCCTTGGCCTATTCTTTTCTCATTCTATACTGTACATTTTGAGGATCCCTATATCATTTCTAAAGGATACAGCACAGTACTACAGAATATAAGAGAGCATTGTTTAATGCTGTTTTAGGTGAAGACCCATGAAATGAATACCAAAGCTCTATACATCTACACATCTTATCGGGCTTCACAGAAATTTGTTTTATTATCTAGAAAATAAAATACAGATACAAATTATGTAAATTTCCTTAGCAACCATTCATAGATTCCTGGAAATAAATCTTAGTGTGGTGCAGGTACAGTTGAATGATTGCAGACACTTGTCATCTTTGTGGCAGTATTGTACTACAGGCAAGGATACTATAGGTGTGTATTATATGTAAATTCCAAGTGCATCGAGCCTGAAATCTGTTCATTAGTCCTGTACTACTGATGGGAGCCTGCATGTCCTATTGAAAAGAAATTTAATTCATGAATCTCAAAGAAATGTATATTTTGAAATAAATTTCATTTTATATGTACCGTACACCAATTATTAATTGTGTTCATGTGGATTTTTGCCCTATTTATAAGATTCTGATAGATTTGAAATCAATTTAGGGATTACTTTATGTTGCCTCTACTGTACCTGTCGATCCACTTTAGAAGATTGCATACTGAAAGCCAGGACTTAAAGGTCATTACATTTGTGCATGTTGTGTTTATCTTACATTCTCTTCAACTTCTTTAAATGTCAATGATGGGCTTGGTTGAATATCTTTAGTTATGCCACTATATTTGTGCATGGCTTAACATGTATTACAAAAGTACTCCTCATTTCATATTCAAAGTTGATAACATCTACTGTAAGGTGTTTATATATTCCATGCAAATTTGTTGTATCTGAATATAAATGCACAACTTTGTTATTCCATTTAATCCAATAAACCTCCGCCTTCCGCTTTTTTAACCTGAATTGAAGCAGTTCACCTTTTTCATTGACTAAGGATGTTGTTTGCGTGAGTGGCTGTCAAAGGCGTACATGTGGTTGTATTTTTTCTGAATAGTTTGCACTCATTCACAAAGCCTCATGTTTGTTTGAGGCCTGAGTAGGTGAAATTCCTCTTTCATTTAAATGCTATTTTACAAAATTACGTCAGTAGAATTAGCATAAAACAAAGGAAGTTTATGCCTTTTTTTGCAGGTTGATTTTATGAGTTAAGAGGAAAGCGTGGGAGATACTAAGAAACAGATCATCTGTTTGTATCTAATCTGTATTGCGCGTCTCATGGTGCCCGAGGGACTTGACACACATTTTGGTGTGTTTTGTAATGTCTGGCTTGAGCATTTACTTTGTATTGCAAATGAAATGCAGTACTAAATGCTTTTGTTTCATAGCTGTGTGTGTGGATCTCAGTGAAATGGTCATTTGTTTGGGTTGACCGACCATTTATACTCTCATGTTTGGGTTGACCCTTTATACTCTCATTATGAAAAGATTTTGATGTATTTTACTGTACTTTTACAGGAAACGACTCCAGTGAAATCTTTTTGTGGAGAAACGTTTAACTCTTTCCAAAAAGCAAAGCGGGAAGTTTTAAAATCAAAATAATGAGAATGCAAAAAAATGCTTTTCCTAGCTTGTACTCACACAAGTAGGTTGAGGATACGTGTAGCAAGTAGTGCTGTCATGACATGTCCATTATCGCGATAACTCTTTTCCCACAACATGAAATATGCCTCTTGTGACATATCGCGATACCAAAAACTAATACTCAACTAAGAAATTTTCGTGCAACTAGGCTAGGCTATTTCATATGTTACAATTCTAACATTACAGTATTAAATCTAAAAGTCAAGTTTAGGCCATAAACAACATGCAAAATTATCATGATAATTAAAAATTGTGCCCCATCACCCCACACTGTGCACGCTCCGATGTAAGTTGGCAAAAAGAACGAAAAATTGGTACAGAACATGCCTCTCACTTCGATAAATTATGGTCACGTTGGCTGAATTACCAAACGTGTGTGATGAACGTAATAGTCACGCGATCATGCATGTCGTCTGCTAGATTTGCAAATCATTTTTTCTTGCGTTCATCTTAAAGTAGTCACGTTAGTTTCGTGAGCCATTTTGTTTTAAACGTATCGCGATATACTGTACCAATATTTCGCGATATTTTTCTCCATGATAATACGTAATAGAGCCATGTCGTAACATTGGCTGAATTACCAAACATGTGTATGATGAACGTAATAGTCACACGATCATGCATGTTGTCTGCTAGATTTGCAAATCATTTTTTCTTGCATTCATCTTAAAAGTAGTCACGTTAGTTTCGTGAGTCAGTTTTTTTAAACGTATCGCGATATACTGTACCAATATATCTCGATATTTTTCTCCATGATAATACGTAATAGAGCCATGTCGTGACAGCAATAGTAGAAAATATCTGCATTAATTATTCCCATGTACCATTTTGTGGGAGGAATTGATCTTGTGTTCAAATGATTGTATTTATTAATGGTATGTGAAGATAAGCAAATGTTACAGGGAAACTAATGTTAAATTGTGTTGGTGTTGACAATATCCATCAATCTTTACATGACCAAGAAATAAGACTTTCCTGGAAAGGCTACAGTACATTAGCTATAGAGGTTAGAAAGGCTACAGTACATTAGCTATAGAGGTTAGAAAGGCTACAGTACATTAGCTATAGAGGTTAGAAAGGCTACAGTACATTAGCTATTGAGGTTAGAAAGGCTACAGTACATTAGCTATAGAGGTTAGAAAGGCTACAGTACATTAGCTATAGAGGTTAGAAAGGCTACAGTACATTAGCTGTAGAGGTTAAAAAGGCTACAGTACATCAGCTATAGAGGTTAGAAAGGCTACAGTACATCAGCTATAGAGGTTAGAAAGGCTACAGTACATTAGTTATAGAGGTTAAAAAAGGCTACAGTACATTAGCTATAGAGGTTAGAAAGGCTACAGTACATTAGCTATAGAGGTTAGAAAGGCCACAGTACATTAGCTATAGAGGTTAGAAAGGCTACAGTACATTAGCTATAGAGGTTAGAAAGGCTACAGTACATTAGCTATAGAGGTTAGAAAGGCTACAGTACATTAGCTATAGAGGTTAGAAAGGCTACAGTACATTAGCTATAGAGGTTAGAAAGGCTACAGTACATTAGCTATAGAGGTTAGAAAGTCTACAGTACATTAGTTTCTGGAATTTTGATTTACCCCATCTGATACATACCTATGCACATTCTAATAGAACATGTGTCATACTATTGATACAGTGCTTTAAATTTAATGCAAAAATGTAAGTACTGTACTAGTAGAAAATAGAATGATAGAGTGAAATAATCAAATGTAATACTAACTCCACAAAATGATGAATATGCTAGAAGTCAAATTTTAAAATTGTATTTCAAACAACGGTATTTAAATTGAAATCTCTATTACGTAAACATCCTTGAAGAACCAGGACTCTCAAATCTAAACCAAACAAATACAGTTTGGTCCAATAGGAACCATTGTACTGTATTCAGGGTCGTAATTATCAACTACCTGTAGAAGATGGGGAGGGGTGGGGGTCAGGTTCAACATGTTTAGTGAAGATGCACTTCCTAAGCATATCAAAAATGCAATGAATTTGATACATTTTTGAAAACCTTTTATTTTTCAACTCCTCCTGAAGTACCTATTATGGCCCAGACATGTAGGCTCCTGCAGTCAGAAGACCCTATTATGGCCCTGACATGTACATGTAGGCTCCTGCAGTCAGCAGCATGGAGTTCAGTATACCTTAGGTTTTGTTTATCAGTCTAAAGAAAGATTGTGTGGGAAATACCCCGGCTACCTCCCACCTGACGCCTCCCACCTGTATCTTCAGTTGATGAGTAATGCAAAAATGGAAAAAGGTTATGCCTTTGTTTGATGGATGCAAAAGTAAAAGTGAGATTGCTACATAACCTAAATTTATGACCTGCCAGAGTTACGTCAATCGCAAGACTTGCTTTCAGTTCTGAAATTTACACAACATGCATGCATTGGTCATTTACAAGGTGCACAATTTCCTTTGCAATTAAAGAAAACAAAAGTGTAGTGCAATAGTGAAATACATCTAGCAATATTTACTACTATACTTCTTGACTGGTTTTGACATTTTAGGGGCAGTCCCAATGATTTCATGTTGCGAACAGTCAATAAAGTTTGCCATTAAGAAACTACAAACTTTGCAGAAACTAATAGTTTTCTTGAGGCAAAGGGACATATCCTCATGTATTAAGTCAAGAAGTTCCTAAGTTTTTGGAGATGATGAAAGTGTTTTCATAAGATATTTCCAAAACATTTTATATTTCCTATTAAAGGTAAATAATTATATCTTGGAGATAATGAAACAAAAGACTTTGATCAAACTGTAGTTACTGTATATACATAATTTATGCTTGGGGGAAAACCCTTTTCTATCATTGATTGATAGTAATGTGAATGAGAATGTAAAAAAAAGTTGTTCTGTTTTAACCCCAGTTTTTTTCCTGGCTTTCTAAGAAAATAGTACTCAAAGGCGTGATTTCAGCTTAACAGCTGTACATTTGCTTGCATACTGTAAATCCATTGGTGTTACATAATTTGTCCCAATAGTTTAAGGGAGCACACTGATACTTAATCATACCCCTGGGGTCACAACATTTTAGTAAAACTTGTTATACAGCAAGTTTGATATCAGTTACTAATGTGATGTTTTCTTCTTTTCCAGTTATGAAAGCATGCATACTCTTTGTGAGAAGTACAACAGGGCCATTGATGCTTTGCATCGAATGGTAAGTTTTTGTGTCTTTTCTTTCAAAATATAGTTTGACAGTGTGAACTAGTACAGTAGAACAAGGGATTGTCAAATCATTCCTCCTGCTGAACAAGGATTGTCAAATCATTCCTCATGCTGAACAAGAGATTGTCAAATCATTCCTCATGCTGAACAAGAGATCGTCAAATCATTCCTCCTGCTGAACAAAGGATTGTCAAATCATTCCTGCTGCTGAACAAGAGATCGTCAAATCATTCCTCCTGCTGAACAAGAGATTGTCAAATCATTCCTCCTGCTGAACAATGGATCGTCAAATCATTCCTCCTGCTGAACGAGAGATTGCAAATCATTCCTCCTGCTGAACAAGGATCGTCAAATCATTCCTCATGCTGAACAAGAGATCGTCAAATCATTCCTCCTGCTGAACAAAGGATTGTCAAATCATTCCTGCTGCTGAACAAGAGATCGTCAAATCATTCCTCCTGCTGAACAAGAGATTGTCAAATCATTCCTCCTGCTGAACAATGGATCGTCAAATCATTCCTCCTGCTGAACGAGAGATTGCAAATCATTCCTGCTGCTGAACAAGGGATCATCAAATCATTCCTTCTGCTGAACAAGAGATCGTCAAATCATTCCTTCTGCTGAACAAGAGATCGTCAAATCATTCCTGCTGCTGAACAAGGGATCGTCAAATCATTTCTCCTGCTGAACAAGAGAACGTCAAATCATTCCTGCTGCTGAACAAGGGATCATCAAATCATTCCTCCTGCTGAACAAGAGATCGTCAAATCATTCCTGCTGCTGAACAAGGGATCATCAAATCATTCATGCTGCTGATCAAGGGATCGTCAAATCATTCTTCCTGCTGAACAAGGGATCAACAAATCATTCCTTCTGCTGCTCAGAACAACCAAATCTCCAAAATTGGAATTAATTTTAACAAATTCCAACGGTTCTAAATAAAGATGTCAAAAATCTTTCTACAAAAATCATAACAGAAATAATTAATGAAGTAAATATTGTCTTTATATGCTTTCCTCTTTCACAATTTAATGTACTATTCATAGCAGAATTTCATGAGGGAATTTTTAGAGCACATATTTACCATAGATGTCGTTGCAGGCATAAATTTTGCAAGCTTGTCTTAAGTAGGACCAACTTTAATGTGAAGATCATTGCTATATCGTGCTTCTAAGTTGATTGGTGGCATTGTAGATAGAACCTATGCCATCAAAATTGACAAATCTTGACATTTGAGGGATCACCATTAATACTGTTTGTTATGTTATGTTTTTGTTCTAAGACAGTATTAAATAGAATTGTGAATTTGTGTTTTTATTTTATGAACAATGAAAAAGTATTTCTTACTAATAATAAAGTCTTACAGACATGCTGTATTATAGAAAGCTTCTTTAGAATGTTATGCAATCAAATCTCTGTTTTGTATGAAAATGCTTATGATTTTTCTCCTTTCAGTGGAAGGGTACAACTTGCAAGAAATTCCCCAACAGAATCGCAAGCACCCAACTTCTAAAGCACATCATGCAGCAGGTGTACAGCCATGCCATCGCAGACCCAGACAAGCTCAACGCTTATGAGCCATTCTCACCTGAGGTAATCTTAGAGAATGGAGCGTATGTGACATTTGTCACAAATTTAATTGTCTAAACATCTGTGACATTCTGTGACATTTTTTAAATTTTGTGACAAAATGAACATAAACATATGTATTAGAATTTGTCTGCCATTTTATGACCTGTTTTACTCCCTGACTCACACACACATTGGTAATTTGATGTTGCATTTTAGTGATGCTTTCCATTTTCATGAAACGGACATAACAAAATGGTCCTTTCTATGAGAATCACTGGTCAACAGGTCATGATGTGTGAATCTATGCCAAACAAATGTGACAAAGGCAAAACTGATTTGACATTCTGTGCAAAAGGTGCAAAACTTATGTGACATTTGCGACATTTAAAATTTTGTGACGTGACATTTTGTGACGAGCCACCAATCTCCATTCTCTGTAATCCCTCTTTCCTTCTTTCAATGACAGTCCAAGTTGTGTAGAGTATTTGAATGTGCAAGTAGACAGGGTGTACCCTGAGTATTTTTAATTGTTTGCGCTTTCTTTGTAAATTTTAGATACAAATTAAAAAATATTTGATGCAGTATTTTCCCAAAAGTCTAAAGAGAAACTCCATGAAGTGAATATACCATCTTCCCATTTCATCTCTAGCTAAACAAACAATAAGTTGCTGTTTTATGTCACTTTTTGTCCGACTTGTTTTAAGATGGAGTTTTATTTGTGGATGATTCTTTGTAGGTTTATGGTGAGACGTCTTATGACCTTGTGGCTCAGATGCTGGAGCACGTGTCCATCACACCAGATGAGGTTTTCATAGATCTTGGGAGTGGTACGTATGGACCTCCTCTTTCCCTTTAGTGTTCACGCTACAGGAGAATGCTAGGAAGTATCATTTAGATTACAATCTGTGTGCAGTTGTCAAAGCAGCTGGAAATTTGAGTTTAATAGAAAGTACAACATGAATAATAATTGCTCATGATTTGATTCATCAGATGTAAAACGTCTGTTGTCTGGAACTTATCAGTTGATACAGTTCAGCTAGTGAACTGTACCACTTCTTTTTATCAGTTGTTGAATGTCAACGTTTGTACCAAATTGATAGATTACTTAATTTATGGACTTATCTTATATTCAGGTCAGATAATTAGCTAGCTCTTCAAAATTTTAACTTGGAATATTACGCTTGTGAATTTGCTTTATCTACCAATAGCAACGAAGTGAAGTTGTTTTTTATCAGTTCTTGAATGTCAGTGTTCCGCAAAACTTGTAGATTACTTGTACTAGCCTTATAATAAGTTCAGGTATAAGTGAACTCTACAGTTATTCATTTTTATGTTTTTTTAACCAATAAAACCAGTGGGTTTCATAATCTGTTCAAGTTTGTTCAAAATTGTCTTAAAGTTATTTCTGATAGGATTGCATGTGATTTATATTTCATGTTTTTTCTTTGCATTAGGTGTTGGTAATGTGGTATTGCAAGTTGCGGCAGCCACTAATTGCAAGCTAGCATACGGCATCGAGAAATCAGTAGTACCCTCAGAATATGCAAAGGTAGGTTTGTTTACGCCTCAATTTTTTAATTTGGAAACACCACCTGAAGTCACATCAAAGTACTCTATGATTCTCTAAGGATATGTCACATCAAAGTACTCTGTGATTCTTGATATGTCACATCAAAGTACTCTGTGATTCGCTCACATCAAAGTACTCTGTGATTCTTGAAGGATATGTCATCAAAGTACTCTGTGATTCTCTAAGGATATGTCACATCATCAAATTCTCTAAGTATGTCACATCAACGTGATTCTCTAAGGATATGTCATTATGTTGTGATTTTCTAAGGATATGTCACATCAAAGTACTCTATGATTCTCTAAGGATATGTCACATCAAAGTACTCTGTGATTCTTGAAGGATATGTCACATCAAAGTACTCTGTGATTCTCTAAGGATATGTCACATCAAAGTACTCTGTGATTCTTTAAGGATATGTCACATCAAAGTACTCTGTGATTCTCAAAGGATATGTCACATCAATGTACTCTGTGATTCTCTAAGGATTTGCCACATCAAAGTACTCTGTGATTCTCTAAGGATATGTCACATCAACGTACTCTGTGATTCTCTAAGGATATGTCACATCAAAGTACTCTGTGATTCTCTAAGGATATGTCACATCAACGTACTCTGTGATTCTCTAAGGATATGTCAAATCAAAGTACTCTGTGATTCTCTAGGGATATGTCACATCAAAGTACTCTGATTCTTTAAGGATATGTCACATCAAAGTACTCTGTGATTCTTTAAGGATATGTCACATCAAAGTACTCTGTGATTCTTTGGGGATATGTCACATCAAAGTACTCTGTGATTCTCTAAGGATATGTCACATCAACGTACTCTGTAATTCTCTAAGGATATGTCACATCAAAGTACTCTGTGATTCTCTAGGGATGTCACATCGAAGTACTCTGTGATTCTCTAAGGATATGTCACATCAAAGTACTTTGTGATTCTCTAAGGATATGTCACATCAATGTACTCTGTGATTCTCTAAGGATATGTCACTTCAAAGTACTCTGTGATTCTCTAAGGATTTGCCACATTTAAGTACTCTGTGATTCTCTAAGGATATGTCACATCAAAGTACTCTGTGACTCTCTAAGGATATGTCACATCAACGTACTCTGTGATTCTTTAAGAATATGTCACATCAAAGTACTCTGTGATTCTCTAGGGATATGTCACATCAAAGTACTCTGTGATTCTTTAAGGATATGTCACATCAAAGTACTCTGTGATTCTTTAAGGATATGTCACATCAAAGTACTCTGTGATTCTTTGGGGATATGTCACATCAAAGTACTCTGTGATTTTCTATGGATATGCCACATCAAAGTACTCTGTGATTCTCGAAGGATATGTCACATTAACGTACTCTGTGATTCTCTAAGGATATGTCACATCAAAGTACTCTGTGATTCTCGAAGGATATGTCACATCAAAGTACTCTGTGATTCTCTAAGGATATGTCACATCAACGTACTCTGTGATTCTCTAAGGATATGTCACATCAAAGTACTCTGTGATTCTCGAAGGATATGTCACATCAAAGTACTCTGTGATTCTCTAAGGATATGTCACATTAACGTACTCTGTGATTCTCTAAGGATATGTCACATCAAAGTACTCTGTGATTCTCGAAGGATATGTCACATCAAAGTACTCTGTGATTCTCTAAGGATATGTCACATTAACGTACTCTGTGATTCTCTAAGGATATGTCACATCAAAGTACTCTGTGATTCTCGAAGGATATGCCACATCAAAGTACTCTGTGATTTTCTAAGGATATGTCACATCAACGTACTCTGTGATTCTCTAAGGATATGTCACATCAAAGTACTCTGTGATTCTCGAAGGATATGTCACATCAAAGTACTCTGTGATTCTCTAAGGATATGTCACATCAACGTACTCTGTGATTCTCTAAGGATATGTCACATCAAAGTATTCTGTGATGCTCTAAGGATATGTCACATCAAAGTACTCTGTGATGCTCTAAGGATATCAATCTATTATCAAGCTCATCCCTTGGGCATCTGTTATCAAGCTTATCCCTTTGGCATCATCTATTATCAATCTCATCCCTTGGGCATCATCTGTTATCAAGCTCATCCATTGGGCATCATCTGCTATCAAGCTCATCCCTTAGGCATCTGTTATCAAGCTCATCCCTTGGGCATCACCTGTTTTCAAGCTCTTTCCTTGGGCACCTCTTATCAAGCTCATTCCTTGGACATTATATGTTATCAAGCTCATTTCTTGGACATCATCTGTTATCAAGCTCATCCCTTGGGCATCATCTGTTATTAAGCTCATCTCTTGGGCATTATAAGAAGAATAAGTACAAGTTTTAAACACTATACTGAATTCAAGATGGATACAATGGCAAGTGTAAACAGCTTCTTGAGGGAGTAGTACAGTTTCCTTTTCCATTAAAGGGATATAAAATTTGAAAGCATCCATCAGACTTTGCAAAATTGACTGGTATGAAAAATCTATTTCGAGCTTTTAGGAAAGAGGTGTCTATAATGTAAGCTTGCTGTGCAGTCATTCCAAGTAGATTTGATGTAAGATTAGAAGCGTGCGGGATCTTATAATTGCTATTAATATGCATTTCATTTTGCTGTTTGGCATCTGTAAACCTCATGTCATAAAGTGTTTGAAATGGCTCAAAGTTACATGCCCTGTGTACATTAGGTTTGCTTACTTTGAATATTTGTATGATGTATCAATATTTATATTCAGTAGTAGTAGAGGTAAGGCCTATGTGGGCTGTTGGGAGAACTGGTGTTGTTTCAATGTTTACATGTCCAAGATGCCATCGTTTGAAGCCCCTATGATTGCTTAGTGTCTGTGCCTAGGGATAAACCACCTTCCTTGGCCTGTGGGTATACCCTCATGCACCACATATTTATTCTTTCATTTGTTGTACTTACACATTTCATACTGTACCAATTCATTTGTTGTTTTTATTTTTTCATTCTTCACAATTTCCCTTTGCCCTTTCATCTTAAAATCTTCAACTGTTTATCCATATATTTCTCATCTTTCCTTCCCCCATTTTCTCATGGGATGGAACTCTTGTAACATTTCTCTCTTGTTTCCCAAGGTAATGGAGAGAGAGTACAAACGATGGATGAATTGGTACGGCAAGGACTACAGCCCATTCCTACTAGAGAGAGGAGATTTCCTGGAGTACAGCTTCAAAGAAAAAATATCAACTGCAAAGTAAGTGGGAATGGTCGGGTCAGTGTGTTTCTCCATCTTATATGGTAAGAGGACATTAAAGAAACTTTAGGTGGAGAAAGATTTTAGAAATCTTATTGAGGAGATATTCAAGTTGAAATTTGAGTTTATTTGTGTAGAAAGGACTGAAATAGGAATAGATTTTGCATAATCCTCGCACTTCTTAAAGTCTTTTGATTAACTTTGTGAGGTTTTGGGACTGACTATACAGCCAGCCATTGGACACATCAGGCAAGAACTAAAGCAGAATCTAGTAATATTTCTGTAACTAGAGAAATTTGTCACTTTTTTCTTCAGGAGTTGAAATCTGCTTTATGCTTAGATTTACTGTTTGTTAGATGAATCTGATCTTCACTAAGATTCTTTTCTATTCAGCTATCCCTCTTTTTCTTCTTCAACCTGCTGTGTTTCTTCACCTTTTAGTTTACTTTCTCTTGCATTGCACCATTTCCTTATAGTCATATAATCAAAGCTCTCTGTTACTATATGACATTTGCTGATGACCCACCGACCATTTTCGTCAAACAATCATTCTGATTGGAGAACCATAGTTTAAATTTGTATCATATCTTATTGGTAAAACAACGTTTGGCAGTGCCCACTAAAACACAGACAAAAATGTTTGCCATTTTTATACTTTGTTAACTATTCTTCAGGATTTAGTTCAATTTTTCAGCATTTGCTCATGAATGATTATGTTTATGAATGATTATGTTTATGAATGATTATGTATATGAATGATTATGTTTATGAATGATTGTTTATGAATGATTAGGTATATAAAGGATTATGTTTATGAATAATTATGTTTAATTATGTATATAAAAGTTTACGTTGATGAAAGATTATTTTTATGAATGAATATGTTTATGAATGATTATGTATATGAATGATTATGTTTATAAATTATTATGTTTATGAATTATTATGTTTAATTATGTATATAAAAGTTTATGTTTATGAAAGATTATGTTTATGAATGATGTTTATGAATGATTACGTATATAAATAATTTTGTTTTTGAATGATTATATTTATGAATAATTATGTTTATGATTGATTACGTATATAAATAATTATGTTTATGAATGATTATGTTGATGAATGATTATGTTTATGAATGATTAAGTATATAAATAATTATGTTTATGAATGATTATGTTTATCAATGATTACGTATATAAATAATTATGTTTATGAATGATTATGTTTATGAATGATTATGTTTATGAATGATTATGTTTATGAATGATTACATATATATGATTATGTTTATGATTTATTATGTTTATGAATAATTATGTTTTTATTTCTTTTTTTGCAGGGTCATTTTTGTCAATAATTTTGCATTTGGACCTCGAGTAGATCATAATGTAAGTAAAGGAAACTTTCATTTTTCTTTAGAGGGTAGTGTGAAGGGATAGAGTTACGGAGTAGGGACAAACAATAGTAAAGGGGCAAGTGCAAGAATAAAGGACTGAAACACTTTGTGGCATTAGACACATTTTACTTAACAAGTTTGCTGTAATTAACCACATTGGCAAATTTGCCTTTGCATCATATGTACAAGAAAATTTGACAGCAATACTGTGACTTTTGTAACAGTAATAGTTGTATGGATGCAGTACCTCACTAAACTGCTTTTAAGACAACCAAAACAAATGTTTGAAAAAACAGAAATTAAAACTAAAAATAAATTTTAAAATGTATATTGTAATAAGGACATGCATAATGCCTTTTGTACTTAGGGATGGGACTGAGATCTAATGTCAGAATCAACTTATAGCTTTGCATAAGCTTAGAGAGAGGTTTCCCAATCATACATCACAAAATTTGCATACCAAGTTCTGAAAATTGAATAATATATCTGGAAGCACTTTAATGGATTTTGACAGGATTTTTCTGTATTTTTAATCGTTATTGATAAAATTCTGAAAAATGATCTAGGTACTTTTAGCATCTATATAAGTATGGAATCACATTGAATTAAAGTAAGTCAATCTCACAATACTATTCTAATTGTTACATGTTTTAATTGAAGCTAAAAGAACGATTTGCAAACATGAAGGAGGGAGCTGTTGTTGTTTCATCTAAAGCATACTGCCCACTCAACTTCCGGATAACTGACAGAAATCTCACAGGTACAAATTGTATTACTTCAAACTTCCCTCAATTCTGAATGTCTGATTGTCTGCTAGAGATTATTCCTTCAGTGATTTTGAAGTTCAATGTGTAACAATGAAAAGGGAGGTTGTTTGTTTTTTTACATATCTTTAGTAGTCGGCTTCTTGTGCTTGACAATCATTGGCATCAAAGAGTCAGGTTTGCCAGCTGAGAACCCTGCAACAGTCATGTGGAACTGTCGTTACCATTATTTGTGACAAGTATTTGTATATTCTGAGAGACCCACAATAATATGCCCTCCTTTTTTTGGCTTAATGCACCTTTAAAAAAAAAAAACCTGAAATTCTGTCCCCCTCTCACCTGTTAATACCAGCATAAAAACAAGCTGCCAACAGTAATATGCCTTCCCTTTGTGCCCAATGCGCATTTAAATTTACTTGTAGGTCTGATATTCTTCGCTCCCCTCCCACTTTTTACTACCAGCATAAGGATCTTTGTGAAATAGCACATTATTGACATGCTGCCAATGAGAACTTTTACATCAGGCGGCCATTTAAAAAACGTTTTTTCGAGAAGCTGTTTCTTTTAACATGTTATGTACGTTGTGACACAACAATTCTTGCTCAAATATTTAGAGTAAGGTTAATAATAATAAGTAGGCGGTTTCACCTGTCTCGATGGACCTTTGCCTCATTTCTATGGTTGATGTTATTATATCTTGTCCAAGACAGGTGGGTGGCAGATTGGTAATTCAGATATCAGATGTTGCATGATTAAAAGTGTTAATGAGGAAATCAGCTGTTTCTGAAATTAGTGTGTGTTTTAGTTTGGTTGTCTTTTCAGAATGTAGTCAACATTGTCCCCAGACCAACTGCATGGGCCCCGAAAAAAAAAAAAAAAGGGGGGGGCAGTAAGCTATTAAACAACGGATCATGTCCACTTAAAACTGATAATTAGCAAATATCAAACAAAATGTCCCATCTGATTAGGGCGTGAGTATTTTTAAAAAAAGTGAAGGCCACAAGAACTAAAACCCTATCCCCTCCCTTCAGCTTACGCATCAAACCAGACCTCCTCCATCTCGACATCAACCCCGCCACTCTTGGCACCGTCTCCTGGTCCACTTTTCCTCCCTGCGCCATCCCCCCTCCCTTCTATCCACCTGAGCTTCTCCACTCATCACAAAATCCAAACCCACCCTAACCAACCTCTTCATCGACCTGTGCAACCAAATCAAAGACCAACTCCCAAGCTACACCTCCATCTATACTGATGGCTCTAAGGAAGGCGACAAGACAGCTGATGCTGCTGTCATCCAAGACATCACCCTCAGTAGCAGACTTCTCGACTACTCGTTCATCTTCTCGGCCGAGGCCAAGGTCATCCTCCTCACCCTCAACTTTATTGACTCAACTCCCTGCTCAGCCACTTTGCCACCTTCTCCGACTCCAAGGCTGTCCTTACTTTTTTACTAGATCTTAAATGGGATAACCCCATATCCTTCCTCCGTAAACTCCTTTCGTTCCCCCCCCCCTCCCCCCTCTTATCCCTTCCTCTGCAGGAAAATTATTCTTTTCTTCTGGATACCTAGCCATGCTGGCATCTGGCAATGTCAGCCATGCTGGCATCTGGCAATGACAGCTGATGCAGCTGCTAAGCGTGCCTTCAACCTCCCTCTATCCCCTTTCCCAAAACCCTTTCTGACATCAAACCCCTCATTGCTTCCCTTGCTCGTGACCGCTGGCAAACCTCATGGGACTTACAAATTGATAACAAACTCCACCAATCCGATCATACACACCATCTCTACAACCTCTCCTCTGTCGACAACATTCACATTACCCGCCTTAAAATAGGTCACACCCACCTCACTTATCCCACCTCCGTATTAGCTCCTCCCCCAGCAACAATTGCCATTTCACCCTTACAGTCCACCACGTCCCCCTTGCTTCCCCCCTGTACAACCTTCTCAGAGCTTCTCTTGTTCCCCACAATTCAATAGCCGAGCTCTTCCAGAAAACCCTCTGGATAAAATTATCACGTTCCTTCATGCTTCCCTCTACAACCATATTTAGTCCTCTCCCACCCCCCCCCCCCCTCCCTCTGCTTTTTTTTCACCCATGCACTTCCTCTCTCGATCCCAGCTTTCTGGCTTTTAGTTCCTGTGTTTCTCTCAATCACCCCCTGTTTTCTTTCCTTACTACCTCTGGAATTATTTAACCGCTCAGGCACAATTTGACTCTCGCTGTTGTGGTGCCGTTAAGCCCTCATCAAACAGACAAACCACAAGAACTGAAAAGTGAATGATGTTGGTAAAATTGATTTGTTATAATTACTACAATATGTCGTTTTAAACTCTAAACTAACAAAGAAAACATACAGTGGCATAGGAACTGTGTGAGCCAAGGGTCAAGCCCCCTTCTCCCTTATAATTTGATTAGCTGTTGGCCACCCAATAAATAAAGATTTAATTAATTGATTTTGAATAAGTCAAATTCCCCCCCCCTTCTCCCTTATAATTTGATTGGGGGCCAAGTTGGCCACCCAATAAATGAAGATTTAATTAATTGATTTTGAATAAGTCAAATTCCATGGCATCTTTTCTCCCAGAAAGCTTTAATTTTCGGAAATCTCCTTCAATTTCATAAAATCTTTTTCAATTTTTGTAAAATTTCCTTTATTTTCATGGAATTTGCTTTAAGTTATGGGAAATTTCCTTCTATTTTTGAAAGATCGTGTTCAATTTTGCTTCAATTGTCTTGAAATTTCCTTTATTTTTATGAAATTTGCTTCACTTTTTTTAGGGGGTGACATTCCCTTCATTCTGAGAAAATTGTCTTAAATTTACGGGAAATCTTCAATTTTTGTGAAATTTCCTTCAATTTTCCAGAGGTTTTGTACATTTTTCCGCAAATCTCTTTCAACTTTCGTAAACTTTCCTTCCTTTTTGCAAAATTTGCTCTGATTGTCGTGAAATTTCCTTCACTTTTAGGGAATTTTCTTCAATTTTTGGAGTTTATTGCAAAATTGTACCAAAATTCTCAATCATTCCACTAACCCACCACCCCTCCCTTTACTTTAGATAATGGAGTTTGGACCGTGATAAGAGATTCATACAATTTTGGGACTGGCCCCCAATGTCAAATATCCTCCTACGCTGCTGACGTGATCATATTTATTTGTTTTTCCATAACAAAATAAACATTTGTAGCAATATCACATCAAAACCAATCTTCTGTTATGGGGTAGGGGGGGAAGGGGGGGGGGCGGGGTAAGTTAGAAAGGAACCAAAGTGATTTGATTATTTACCGATTCACTGGTTTTGCATTTCCGTCTTTCAGATCAGTCGTTGAAACATGCGTGCCCCTCCCCACCATTTGAAATATTGCTCCACAGCCCATGTAACTTGCAAAACTTTCAAAAGATCTAGGTGGTGTTAGATCTAGGCTATCACTCTCATATTTATTCAGCCATGGTATTTAAAGTCCTAAATAGAAGGCAAATTCTACTTTCCCTAGTTTGCACATCATCATATGATATTGCGCTGAATGATTCATGTTGTTTGTATGCTCATTGAAATATAAATGCTTTTAAGATTGCACTTTTTGTTTCTACACATCACATGCTTCAATTACAAGGTGTTGTTAGTTTTGATTCATTGACTGCCCATTAACCTGAGCAGAAAGCTGATGTGATTTATTTGCGAGGGTGTTAAAAGCAGATGACAGTCGTCACTTGTATAGCTTGATTTATGCGGGGGTGAGTCTGGATTGGGAGAATCCTCTCAACACATTGAATTTATTCTGATTGTCGTTAGCTTCTCTTAACCTTTTTACCCCAGGTTTGTGAGGGACTGCATTTTACCCGTCTCCCATATGAAGATGGTTAAGTGACCAACATGTGGGGGCCTGGGTCTGCAGTGTATTTGCTTCTTATATTGGGGGGAGGGGGTATCAATGAAGAGGGCAAACTTCTTTTCATCTATCATCCATAGCAAATAAAATTATAGCAAGGTTTTTGAGAATGGCTCATGGCAGATAATAGTAAAGACAAGATTTGGGGATGAGTGGGTTGTGAGTTGTCTGTGGGGTTTTTCCCTATCTACTCACTTCCATTG
The DNA here is from genome assembly GCA_020152595.1 of Chiridota heheva. NCBI lineage: Eukaryota > Metazoa > Echinodermata > Holothuroidea > Apodida > Chiridotidae > Chiridota > Chiridota heheva. Next base: position 644,521 of record JAIGNY010002899.1, on the reverse strand, counting down.
GGTTTAGTTTGAGTAGGTTTGCATTCACTTCAAGTGCTTTGAGTGGGTGGAATTAAACATGGTGGGGGTGTGATAAGGGTGGGTGAAGATGTACATACATGGAAATGGTGGGATTTGAGGCCTTCAGTTTTCAACAATGATCATTTACAATTGTCAGACTACATTTTATGAATCACATTTAATATTCTATAGGTTAAAAGGTGCAAGTGAATTCTAAGAAGATCAAATGAGAAAGTTATAAGAAATTTTGTTTATTTTTTTTCCATTACAGATATAGGCAGTATCATGCAGGTTCAGGAGTTATCGCCTCTACGAGGGTCAGTGTCTTGGACAGGAAAGCCTGTCTCCTACTACCTCCACACCATTGACAGAACCTTGGTAAGATGCAAACCTCAGGCAGAAAACCTTTGTGAAATTGGAATAAGATACACAGTCAGGATGAATGGTATTGCCCTGTGGTGTGGTGGTCTAGACAAGTGTGTGGTATTGATTAAATCCATACTAGAGCCATGAAGGCCCATCAGGCCAGTGCTTAACCCCTGTAGCCTTGGCGTAAGCAGATGAGAGCACATGGCTCGCTCTGAACGCAGGTCAACTCAGCACCAGTGCTGACACTCATTTTACAGCTGAGTGAATTGAAGCAAGTAGAGTGAAGTGCCTTGCATCCAATACAGGACTTTTGGCAGGAAAGCAACCCGGTACCATACGAGAGTCTAATCGCACCTCTGTGGTATTTATTACCACTATATATTAGCTGTATTACAGTTGCCAAGTGCTGTCGGCCAACACTGCTGTAACATCCCAATTCCAAAAGCAATTCAGCGCATTTTGTAGTTTTGCTACTTTTGGACAAAGTTTTAAATCAAGAGTGAAATGATGGACAAATTAGACTTAACCCTTCTTCTACAACGCGCCGATAGTCTCGCTATTTTCAAACCACCTTTTTCTAAAAATAAATCGGGACTTTACCACAGTCCTATGGGAGTAATCTTGGTATCATTTTAAAATACTCAGATATTTCTTTCACAAAATTAAACTTTTTTTAGGGGTCATATTACAGAATTTTGATAAAAAGGACATTGATGAAAAAGGGTAAATCTCAAAAACTGCTTAAAAAATTTACACAAAAAAAAAAAAAAATTCTTCTTGCAAATCTTACAATAACTTCAAGATCACATATTTGCTTCAAAATCAAACATGCAAGTCCTAAGACATGATAGTATTAGTTTCTGGTCTAATTTTTATAATCCCTACCTGCAATCTTTTGTTCTGGAAAAATTTCTTTAAAATTTCATGAATTTCTGCCATTTTTGACCCGTTTTTTTTTTCTTCAAAAATTGTGTACCCAAACTGTACATCGCACATGCTTCGTTGAACCGCCGTTCGAAGTGCTTGAAATTTCCTTTCATTTGATATATGAATAAAGGCATACTCCCTCTATTTAGAACCTTCCTATCAGAAATATATTTCGCCTATCCAATTTGAACGACTACGTGGTGCAGAGGAAATGTACGTGGCTAGCACGCGAGCGCTCCGGTTCGAGTCTCACCGTGACCACTGCGTAAATATTTTTCTGCTGCAGCAGCTTTCAGGGGTCTTTTGACTATTATAATTTTTGATGTTTTTCATCTTTCCTTTCTTTCTAAAAATTATAGATTAGTATTATGAAAAGGAAATTTCATAAAGAATTTAAATATGTAACACAAATTTCTCTTTTCAATACTAACAAGAAAATACATGTCTGCAAAGATTGACCATTTATTTGTTGACCAAATTTAGCTGTAAATTGCATATTTTTGTCCAATATTTCCTAAACTGGCTTTCATTACTCAAAAAAAAAAATATCGTAGCCTCTATTCCAACCAAACTTGTAAAAAAGAAAATGAAAGAAAAGTTGTCAAAAATGCATATGAGAAAAAAAAGTTGTAAAAATTGGGCTCGTTTTTTTCAAAGCCCTGGTAGAATAAGGGTTAATTAAGGAACTTTCAAATTATCTCAAAATTGCATGTTCCAGTGTAAGAACATACTTTGCTAAAATTTTCTTTGAGGCAGGTTGAAGATTAGGAGGAGGGGGTTTAGGGGGTAGACCCCTATCCCATTTTGAAATCCTTCGTTGTCATGGTGCCGTTAAGCCCTCATCGTTGTCATGGTGCCGTTAAGCCCTCATCGTTGTCATGGTGCCATTAAGCCCTCATCAAAGAAAAATACTGAAAATGTTAACTTTGTTTTTAGTATTTAATATTTGGAAATGTATGAATGAAAATGTATTATATGACATCATCAGTATATAAATAAGTGGATTTCTGAGAGTTACCTTAACATATTTACACTAAATAATGCAATTAAGTGGTCCTGTTTTCAAGAATCGTATGATAAATGTATCCCTAGCTCAAGATGCCACCCCTTGCTACTGCATTCACATTATCTTGTGTGATTGATTTCATAACCATGGGATGCAGCATAGTCTTGCATTCCTTAAAGCAATATTCCTATGGTCAACACTGTGCATTTAATATGATATAGGACGAACAAAGTATAAATGGTGCAGGGAGGATACAGAAGCCATGTTTTCTCATTTATACAGGGCGGTATTATAAGTTGTGTATGTTTGGCTGGTAACATGCTTAGTGAATATAAGTTGTGTATGCTTGGCTGGTAACATGCTTAGTGATTATAACTTGTGTATGCTTGGCTGGTAACATGCTTAGTGAATATAACTTGTGTATGCTTGGCTGGTAACATGCTTAGTGAATATAACTTGTGTATGCTTGGCTGGTAACATGCTTAGTGATTATAACTTGTGTATGCTTGGCTGGTAACATGCTTAGTGAATATAACTTGTGTATGCTTGGCTGGTAACATGCTTAGTGAATATAACTTGTGTATGCTTGGCTGGTAACATGCTTAGTGAATATAACTTGTGTATGCTTGGCTGGTAACATGCTTAGTGAATATAACTTGTGTATGCTTGGCTGGTAACATGCTTAGTGAATATAACTTGTGTATGCTTGGCTGGTAACATGCTTAGTGATTATAACTTGTGTTTGCTTGGCTGGTAGCATGCTTAGTGAATACAACTTGTGTATGCTTGGCTGGTAACATGCTTAGTGAATTTAACTTGTGTATGCTTGGCTGGTAACATGCTTAGTGAATATAACTTGTGTATGCTTGGCTGGTAACATGCTTAGTGATTATAACTTGTGTATGCTTGGCTGGTAACATGCCTAGTGAATATAACTTGTGTATGCTTGGCTGGTAACATGCTTAGTGAATATAACTTGTGTATGCTTGGCTGGTAACATGCTTAGTGAATATAACTTGTGTATGCTTGGCTGGTAACATGCTTAGTGAATATAACTTGTGTATGCTTGGCTAGTAACATGCTTAGTGAATATAACTTGTGTATGCTTGGCTGGTAACATGTTTAGTGATTATAACTTGTGTATGCTTGGCTGGTAACATGCTTAGTGAATATAACTTGTGTATGCTTGGCTGGTAACATGCTTAGTGAATATAACTTGTGTATGCTTGGCTGGTATGATGCTTAGTGAATATAACTTGTGTATGCTTGGCTGGTAACATGCTTAGTGAATATAACTTGTGTATGCTTGGCTGGTAACATGCTTAGTGAATATAACTTGTGTATGCTTGGCTGGTAACATGCATACTGATTATAACTTGTGTTTGTTTGGCTGGTAACATGCTTAGTGAATATAACTTGTGTATGCTTGGCTGGTAACATGCTTAGTGAATATAACTTGTGTATGCTTGGCTGGTAACATGCTTAGTGAATATAACTTGTGTATGCTTGGCTGGTAACATGCTTAGTGAATATAACTTGTGTATGCTTGGCTGGTAACATGCTTAGTGAATATAACTTGTGTATGCTTGGCTGGTATAATGCTTACTGATTATAACTTGTGTTTGTTTGGCTGGTAACATGCTTAGTGAATTTAACTTGTGTATGCTTGGCTGGTAACATGCTTAGTGAATATAACTTGTGTATGCTTGGCTGGTAACATGCTTAGTGAATATAACTTGTGTATGCTTGGCTGGTAACATGCTTAGTGAATATAACTTGTGTATGCTTGGCTGGTAACATGCTTAGTGAATATAACTTGTGTATGCTTGGCTGGTAACATGCTTAGTGATTATAACTTGTGTTTGCTTGGCTGGTAGCATGCTTAGTGAATATAACTTGTGTATGCTTGGCTGGTAACATGCTTAGTGAATTTAACTTGTGTATGCTTGGCTGGTAACATGCTTAGTGAATATAACTTGTGTATGCTTGGCTGGTAACATGCTTAGTGATTATAACTTGTGTATGCTTGGCTGGTAACATGCCTAGTGAATATAACTTGTGTATGCTTGGCTGGTAACATGCTTAGTGAATATAACTTGTGTATGCTTGGCTGGTAACATGCTTAGTGAATATAACTTGTGTATGCTTGGCTGGTAACATGCTTAGTGAATATAACTTGTGTATGCTTGGCTAGTAACATGCTTAGTGAATATAACTTGTGTATGCTTGGCTGGTAACATGTTTAGTGATTATAACTTGTGTATGCTTGGCTGGTAACATGCTTCGTGAATATAACTTGTGTATGCTTGGCTGGTAACATGCTTAGTGAATATAACTTGTGTATGCTTGGCTGGTAACATGCTTAGTGAATATAACTTGTGTATGCTTGGCTGGTAACATGCTTAGTGAATATAACTTGTGTATGCTTGGCTGGTAACATGCATACTGATTATAACTTGTGTTTGTTTGGCTGGTAACATGCTTAGTGAATATAACTTGTGTATGCTTGGCTGGTAACATGCTTAGTGAATATAACTTGTGTATGCTTGGCTGGTAACATGCTTAGTGAATATAACTTGTGTATGCTTGGCTGGTAACATGCTTAGTGAATATAACTTGTGTATGCTTGGCTGGTAACATGCTTAGTGAATATAACTTGTGTATGCTTGACTGGTATAATGCTTACTGATTATAACTTGTGTTTGTTTGGCTGGTAACATGCTTAGTGAATTTAACTTGTGTATGCTTGGCTGGTAACATGCTTAGTGAATATAACTTGTGTATGCTTGGCTGGTAACATGCTTAGTGAATATAACTTGTGTATGCTTGGCTGGTAACATGCTTAGTGAATATAACTTGTGTATGCTTGGCTGGTAACATGCTTAGTGATTATAACTTGTGTTTGCTTGGCTGGTAGCATGCTTAGTGAATATAACTTGTGTATGCTTGGCTGGTAACATGCTTAGTGAATTTAACTTGTGTATGCTTGGCTGGTAACATGCTTAGTGAATATAACTTGTGTATGCTTGGCTGGTAACATGCTTAGTGATTATAACTTGTGTATGCTTGGCTGGTAACATGCCTAGTGAATATAACTTGTGTATGCTTGGCTGGTAACATGCTTAGTGAATATAACTTGTGTATGCTTGGCTGGTAACATGCTTAGTGAATATAACTTGTGTATGCTTGGCTGGTAACATGCTTAGTGAATATAACTTGTGTATGCTTGGCTGGTAACATGCTTAGTGAATATAACTTGTGTATGCTTGGCTAGTAACATGCTTAGTGAATATAACTTGTGTATGCTTGGCTGGTAACATGTTTAGTGATTATAACTTGTGTATGCTTGGCTGGTAACATGCTTCGTGAATATAACTTGTGTATGCTTGGCTGGTAACATGCTTAGTGAATATAACTTGTGTATGCTTGGCTGGTAACATGCTTAGTGAATATAACTTGTGTATGCTTGGCTGGTAACATGCTTAGTGAATATAACTTGTGTATGCTTGGCTGGTAACATGCTTAGTGAATATAGCTTGTGTATGCTTGGCTGGTAACATGCATACTGATTATAACTTGTGTTTGTTTGGCTGGTAACATGCTTAGTGAATATAACTTGTGTATGCTTGGCTGGTAACATGCTTAGTGAATATAACTTGTGTATGCTTGGCTGGTAACATGCTTAGTGAATATAACTTGTGTATGCTTGGCTAGTAACATGCTTAGTGAATATAACTTGTGTATGCTTGGCTGGTAACATGTTTAGTGATTATAACTTGTGTATGCTTGGCTAGTAACATGCTTAGTGAATATAACTTGTGTATGCTTGGCTGGTAACATGCTTAGTGAATATAACTTGTGTATGCTTGGCTGGTAACATGCTTAGTGAATATAACTTGTGTATGCTTGGCTGGTAACATGCTTAGTGAATATAACTTGTGTATGCTTGGCTGGTAACATGCTTAGTGAATATAACTTGTGTATGCTTGGCTGGTAACATGCTTACTGATTATAACTTGTGTTTGTTTGGCTGGTAACATGCTTACTGATTATAACTTGTGTTTGTTTGGCTGGTAACATGCTTAGTGAATATAACTTGTGTATGCTTGGCTGGTAACATGCTTAGTGAATATAACTTGTGTATGCTTGGCTGGTAACATGCTTAGTAAATATAACTTGTGTATGCTTGGCTGGTAACATGCTTAGTGATTATAACTTTTGTATGCTTGGCTGGTAACATGCTTAGTGAATATAACTTGTGTATGCTTGGCTGGTAACATGTTTAGTGATTATAACTTGTGTATGCTTGGCTGGTAACATGCTTAGTATTATGTCACATTCCCTAAAGCCTTTGTATATTCTATTATTGCATTGTTATATCAAACACAAATATTGGGCACATGAAAGATGGGCAAAACATGTCCATATGAACTATATCTCATACCCCATCTCACTAATAACAAATTTTGGAATTCATGTCTATTGTGCGTTGGAACCTCAAACAAAATCTATTGTTTTCTGGCAAGAAAATTGTTTCCAATAATTCATTTGGAGGTAAGATAACAGAACACTTATGAAAGTGCTTCTCCACCAGTCTCTGGTAAACCTACTTGCAAAGACAGAACATAAAACCAATGCACCTGTCCTCTATCAAATGGATTGTGCATGTTTGGCCAAAGAAATATTCCCTACACTCATGCATATTCAATTCCTTACATCATGCATATTCATGATGATGATGCCATGTAGATCCCTGCTTAACCCTTTTTGTATCCTTGTGTATGATACCCTTTAATTGTGTTTGTATTATTTGATTTTATTTCAGCTGGAACGTTATTTTCAAACGCTCAAAGATCCTAAACTCAGGGTAATTATTTGTTCATTTTTGTGAGCTCATTTATGACAGTAATCTACCTTTTCTTTTCAAATATTGATTCTTGTTAAAAGGTAATGAACTTTTGACCTCGTCATAAAGATGTATGGACAGGTTTTCAGTCTTTTATTTTCTTTGACTCGGAGCAGTTGAAGAAAGCCAAGAGAATCTCCATCATGTACGGTGGGGGAAGGTAGTTAATGTATAGTTGGGGAAGGTAGTTAGTGTACGGTGGGGGAAGGTAGTTAGTGTACGGTGGGGGAAGGTAGTTAGTGTCTGTGGGGGAAGGTAGTTAGTGTACGGTGGGGAAGGTAGTTAGTGTACAGTGGGAAGGTAGTTAGTGTATGGTGGGGAAGGTAGTTAGTGTACGGTGGGGAAAGGTAGTTAGTGTACAGTGGGGGAAGGTAGTTAGTGTACAGTGGGGAAGGTAGTTAGTGTACGGTGGGGGAGGTAGTTAGTGTGCGGTGGGGAAGGTAGTTAATGTACAGTGGGGAAGGTAGTTAGTGTATGGTGGGGAAGGTAGTTAGTGTACGGTGGGGGAAGGTAGTTAGTGTACGGTGGGGAAGGTAGTTAGTGTACGGTGGGGGGAAGGTAGTTAATGTACAGTGGGGGAAGGTAGTTAGTGTACGGTGGGGAAGGTAGTTAGTGTACGGTGGGGAAGGTAGTTAGTGTACGGTGGGGAAGGTAGTTAGTGTACGGTGGGGAAAGGTAGTTAATGTACAGTGGGAAGGTAGTTAGTGTATGGTGGGGGAAGGTAGTTAGTGTACGGTGGGGAAAGGTAGTTAGTGTACGGTGGGGAAGGTAGTTAGTGTACAGTGGGGAAGGTAGTTAGTGTACGGTGGGGGAAGGTAGTTAGTGTTTGGGGAAGGTAGTGTATGGTGGGGGAAGGTAGTTAGTGTACGGTGGGGAAGGTAGTTGTGTACGGTGGGGAAGGTAGTTAGTGAAAGGTGGGGAAGGTAGTTTGTACGTGGGGAAGGTAGTTAATGTACGTGGGGAAGGTAGTTAGTGTACGGTGGGGGAAGGTAGTTAGTGTACGGTGGGGGAAGGTAGTTAGTGTACAGTGGAAGAAGGTAGTTGGCTCCCAAGGAGTTGTGTCAAGAAGAGATTTCACACACTTTGTCACTCTCTGATGTAGTACTTACAGCTTCTGAGAAAATCCCTTATAATCACATATTCTTTTCATGGAGAAAATCCCGTTAGGTTGGAATTTTTTAGGATAAACTTTTAATTGATCTTTAATTTATATAATCTAAATCTAATCAAAAGTGTGATTTTCCTTGCAATTTTAATTTTTCTTCACATTTTCTTGAATTTTCCTCACATTTCTGTGATTTTCTTTGAAACAGGAAGAAGAGTACGAAAAGTGGAAGACGAGATCGTCAAACAGGAGAGTCCACTCAGAGTACAATCCGTCCAGATTTCTTGAATTCAGTGATAGTGATTCCATCGGCAACGGACCAACCACACGCAAGCAGTGGTCTGACTTTTGCCAGCGTGAGCGAGGCAAAGAGAATGTAGATGATGACAGCACTAGTAGCCGGGTAAGTCGTAGTTTTCCATTTTTGACTTCAAGATTTTTTGACAAGTAGCAACTTAAGCTTAATTTGAAGAAATCAGTCATAAAAATAGCAAAACATCAAAAATGGGTCAAAATTAACTATTTTATAACATTTTGAAATTTCAGGCCTTATTATATAATACATTGTGCAATTTTAAATTGAAATTTTGTGACATCTCAACAAGGAAACCTTTTATTTCCTTATGTTAACTTTTTGTTTTTCAATGGGAGCTGTTGAATATAGCCCAGCAGTCCATCATACACTTTATTAACCTTTCTAGGATAAAACAGTGTATTATTTATTTCATTTCTTGATATATGGTTGGAGATTGAATTTTTGAAGTTGTCATTAGATCATCAAACAGGAAAAGTCATGTCACATATCATACACATGATGGAATGTTCATCTGCCTGGTTGAAAGTTTTGTGCACTAAGCAACAAAGCAACTTTTAAGATTATTTGACACAAAAGATGTGTCAAAATAAGCTTAAATCCACATTGTTCACAATGCTTCATTATTCATCAAGTTGCAAACATAGACAACACCCCCTTAAGTGTAGGTTTGTCCCCTCTTGCTGATTGCCCCACGTGAATTTAATTGCTTGATTATAAAATACAACAATTTATTTAAGAATATAAGTGTAGGCCACAGTACAATGGATAAGCACTGATACATACTTTGAAGGGATATATATATAATATATATATATATATTTATAGATATATATATGTATATATGTATATATATATATATATGTATATATGTATATATATATATATATATATATATATATATATATATATATATACATACATGCATGCATGTATATATATATATATAAATATATATATACATGCATGCATATATATATAAATATATATATACATGCATGCATGCATACATACATACATACATACATACATACATATATAAAAATGAATATATCTCGATCAATTATGAGTGTGGTTTACCTCACTGAAAATAAATACTTTTAACAAATGCAAGGAATAGAAATCTACCAAGTTCTTTAAAATGAAAGAAATCTTATTTTAAATCAATCTGATCATTTCTGTTTCCCAAAATATTTTGTGAAATAAAGCAGAAGTAATATCATTTCTATAATCATTTTAGAATGGGCAAACAAGAAGGAAATAAAATTCATTGTCGACAAAATTATTTCTATAATCTTTGTAGGTGGGCAAACAAGAAAGAAATGAAATTCATCCTCAACCAAAGCTAGATGAAAAACATGCAAATCCTTTCGTTAAATTACCCAGCATCCTGCATTCTAGAACACAAGAAAACAACATTGAATCAAATTCTGCATTTTGTCATATTTGATTGACAGTCACTGTCTATTTTTTCACAAAGGGTTTCAAAAAGATCACCCAATGATGGACTTTATTGCTTATAGAACTTTGGTAACCATGACACATGTCTCTTTATTCAATTAAAATCTATCATTTTGTTGTTTCAGTTTTGATGTTGGTGTGTTTGTTTTGTGTGCATGTGTATGTGCGTGCATGGATGTGTGTGTAATGATAACTCCCTTGCAAGATTAATATAGCTACATTTTTAATCCTTGTTTGACTTGTAGAACGCTCGAGCATCCAGGAGACGCCATCGAAGAAAGAAGCGCAAATCAAAGGATAAGGATGAACAGGTGAGTCCGATCTTTGATTAAAATGATGCAAATTGTACTTGGTTCTCATTGGTCGTTTTATACCTGAGAAGCAGTTAGTTTCATGCTTTGATTCTGGTTTTAAATGATGCAAAGCTGATTAGATTCTCATGGTGTCCCATCCAGTGGGAGTCAGATACTCTTGTCAGCTTAGCACCATGGAAACCGGGTACAAGCACCAGCTGTATTAGCCCTTGAAGCTTGATGAGATTTAACTTATGTAATGTTATGCAGAAATTATTCTTATATCATTAATCATGGAATGCTACTTATGTAATATTATGCAGAAATTATTCTTTTATCATTGATCATGGGAACATGTGTGCTATCGAAAAAGAAATTAATAATAATTTACCAGGGTCACTTCAAAGTCAACTTATTTGTTAACCAACCTAACGTCAACAATTTTGTCTTTGAATCTTCTTCATCAGAGTGTTGCTTCTCTACAGTCAGACAATGACAGTGTGAATTCAAAGACTCGCAGAGGACGCCCTCGTAAAGCAGTGAAGGAGAAGATCACCAAATCAAAGAGGGATTCAGCTGCCCTTGGTATGGACCTGTTACATCAACACACTATCAACCTCACTAGGACACCACCAGAGAAAAATGGTAGGTTACACAAACATTGTAAGGTCAAGAAGTGATGGGGCAGAGGAAGTTAGAGTTTAAATTGGTACAGGGTTTAGAGCTCAAAATCACAATGGTAGAAAAAACATTTAAAATGACTATCATCACAGAATATACAGTCAATGAATATTCAGGGAATTAATTAATTCTGACTAGTTTTCTTGTCTTTTTCACTATACATCCACGCATGCGCAAGAATTTTAGACGATGATTTTATTATTAATTACATTATGCTTGTTCTTCTCAAATGGTATTTCCTTAGTAATCAGGTGTTGAAATAAATGGTTCAACACCTTTTTCTTGTTTTGCATTGTTGTGTCTTTGCGTCATGAGTATCTTTCTTGATGAATCTCTGCCACAACAATGTTTAATATCATTAGCATTACTGTTATTCTCTGAAGCTGCTGCTGCCTTTCGTAAAGGACCAAACACATTCTAATAATGAAAGTCATTATAATTATTGGTTTTATTTTGTGTTTAATGGAACTTAAAGGCCATCTATCGTGATTAAAATGTGGCAGCGTACATTTCATAATGGTTCTGATTGGCCTATCACTTATTGTAAGTGCATAGTGTTTCGACCAATCAAAACACACGAATTGAAATATATTTACCTCTACGTTACACATGATATCTGACGTTTAACTCCTATAAGTATGTCAGCAGATCATCAACCATCTGGTTGGCGCAAGTGGTAGGGCATCCGCCTTTCAGCCGGGAGGCCAGGCCACGATCCTGGGTCAGGTCATACAAGAGACAAAAGACTTTAAAAATGGAATCCGCTTCTTCTTTGTCTGGCACTCAGCGTTAAAGCAGGGTGACACCCCATTTAGCACAGCCCTGGAAACTTGAGAACGATCTTGGTTTGTGTGGACGTGGGCTTATTTGCTTATTTGTAAAGTGCTTAGAGAAGGATGGAAAGCAATATGTAAGCACCTCTTGTTATTATTATTATTATTTATTATTACATTTGTTTGTTTCAGATCTTCTGATGTTCAACCTCCCAAGCATGGTTAGCTCCCTCAGCAGCACCCCCCTCAAGGAGGTATCTATGAGCCCAGAAAGAGACAGCTCTCTAGAGTTCGCCATCGATACATTCCTAGGTGAGTGATATGTTTGTCTTAGCACACCCTCTCATTTTGCTTTAGAAATAATGATCCCTGCACTATTGAAACAATTCAGAAAAAGGTTTGCTGCAACTCAAATCAGTTGTAACTTATCTGTAGAAGGAACAACTAGCTTAGATTGTGAAGTAGACCAAGATAACGGACTTGAAAGGGTTGGTCACCTGATAAAAAGCCCAAACTAACTCCTGCTGTAAAAAAAGAAATATGCAGAAAATAACAAAATCAAAAACGTCCAGAATTAGTGAAGATTTTTGAGCTCCACCCATTACACAGAGTGTAATGAGTGGAGCTTATCAAATCGTACGTTAGCTTCCATATGTGCCTGTGCAGTGGTTTGCTTTAAAATGCATTTCCTGGGTTTTAACAATTTTGCTCTTGAAATTCTGGCTCAAATGAGATTTTTGTTTGCTTCATACTAAGAGATATTCTATGTATTTTTTAAATTTAAGCTCCCAAAAGGTTTTAAGAAAGTATCAGATTTCATACGTTTATGGTGCTTAAAAATAGCTCTTTTAGCTGTAGACATATGGCATTCTTGTACATACTGGAGGTCCTCATACAGTCCCCATGTACATGTGTTTCCTATTAGCTAACTTTTTGTGTGTGTCTAGTCTGTTGTTAATCATGCATATCGCAGTGGCTAGATATTACATGCGAATCACAGTTTGTTTGACAAAAGCATTTTCCAATCAGAATTTAAATATTTTGATAAATGTGCAAATTTTCGGATCAGGGTCATGACATTTCCGTGATAATTACAGGTGAGTTGTCAGTGTAAGCTTATCCTTGCCGTATTATATTCAGAACCAGGATTACGTACTGTCAAACTCATTCATTCTTGCGCTCTTTAATCACCTGTTGCAGAATCGAACAGTATTGTTGCTGTGCATTGCCACGAAGGATAATTTATTTTCTTAGAAAGTTGTATTTGTTTGTTTCTTGTTCAATTTTTATAATTATTGGTATCTCCGTTTACCACTGATTCACACTAGAGCTGTGACTGTTTAGCGTGTACACACTACATGCTCACAAATCCTTGCTGTTGAAAGTCAATATTATTCATGATTCAATCACACACACACACATTCGGCTGACAATATCAATGACTTTTACAAACTGTAAACCCAATTACATAATCCTTTTTCAATTCGAGAATCACAAATGCGCAGTAATCACCTATGAATGGGGATATTTTGCACTTGGATTCGCCAAAATCTTAGCAACCTGTGAAATGTACTGTGAATTTGCAGCAGTAAACAGTTAAACTAAGAATAGGCCATAACATAAGGCTTTAATCCCACTCAATCAAGGCCTGTTTTACAAGCTGTTGAAATAACGAAAAAACACACGGTCAAAATGAATTGTGACAAATCAGTACATTTACATGTAAATATTACCTGATGAGTCAAATAAATTTTGCAAGAAAGAAAACAAGTTGCAAAATAAACAAACAGAAAAAGGTTTTAACAGAACTGAAATTCTGTGTGCTTCGCAAAGATTGTGGCCATTTCAAGAGGACTGCACTGATATGATCAGAACTTCTGGGATAGTGGAGTAGTTTTAAAATGTTTTACGGCGAGGTATTATAGTGTGCAAGATTTTCACAGTGAAAGCCCTAGCAAGTACTGCAAAAAAGGTATGCCATGATGAGATTAAATGACATTGAATGGAAGTTTTATGTTATTTCTGAACTAAATTCCCATGCATATTTTCCATAAAAACGATGATTTATGCTGTAGAAGTAAACTTTTTACGATTTGAAAAGCAAAATTCCAGCGTCTATTTGGGCAATGGAGTCAATACTTTTGCTATACTGGTTGCGTGATTCTTTATTTAAATTGGAGCAATTTTGGTGTACTTTTTGAAAATTGCTGTACTAAATGTGTGTAAAAGATACACGCTCGCTTTCAAATTGTAAAATTGTTGGAATTTTAACATAATGAATAATTGCCCAAAAGATGAGGAGACTTCAAGAATTTTTTTAAATTGCATTTAAATTTCAAATTGAAGATATCAGATATGACAAAAATAAAATTGCTTTTAAAATAAAAGCAGTCAATTGGTTTTTACACTACTATTGATTGAGCTATAACATCATTGATGTCTTGTTTCGATGTTAACTTTGACATTTTTCTGAGCCTATGGCTGGCTTGTTCAATTTGCTAACTACTAGTAATTTGCTTTGTAAGCTTACCTGAGTTGTTCTGATGGTTCTTCATAGTTACTAGAATGTCAATTTGTCTTCATTGTCACTAGAATGTCAATTTGTCTTCATTGTTACTAGAATGTCAATTTGTCCTCATTGTTACTAGAATGTCAATTTGTCTTCATTGTTACTAGAATGTCAATTTGTCACCATTAGATTATTATTTGTTGTTTTCTGTCTTGAAACAAAAGCTTTAAAAAATGATACAGTAAGTGCTGATTGGTGCGTACATTTTCATACAAACACACATACTGATAATTCTTTACTATTTTCATGAAAGTGTTTTAATGTAGTAATGCAGTCCTACATCATTAAGTGCTTATAGCCGTAAACCAAGAAGTCATTGCTAAACTTCATTGGACCTCTGCAACTGATAAGGTCTTACAACAGGGTCTCTGACAAAATTTCTATCTTGCATGCCACAAATTTACTATAAAATATCTTGTAAAATACTCGTCTTAATTGTTTCATGATGAAAATTATTGTTTTTTGATTGATTTAAAGCCATCAAAAAGTTTACCTAAGAAAGTTACTTTTACATGTCCTTTACTAGCGATTTCATCTACATTGGTCAGTTTCTTGTTTACATGAAGTCACAAATAAATGCGCCAACTTAATGAGCCTCGAGATTGTATAATTGTTTTTAAAGAGTTCTACAGATGTGAAAAGAAACAATTGCAGAAGATCATTTTGTTTTCAGCCAAAAACTTTATCCAAATATAATTTATTCAAATTTGTAATATCTTGAGAGATTTGTTTGTTGTTTTAATTTGCTTGTTAATTGTCTAATTTTGGTTTCCAGGCATAGAAGAAAATCCAAAATCTTTAACCCATATCATTTTTTGTCCACCCAGAGAAATTTTTAAAAACTAGTTATTTGCACAAATGATATATTAGTGATTGTACATTATTTCCTCCAGATGAAAAAAATACCGATAAATTTTGTTAAACAGTTCGTACAATAGATTTATTCTCTTTATCTCTTGGTAGTTCACAAATATGATTTCACGTATAATCCTTGAGTAATCAACAGAGTAACAATCACTTCACAAATATCATTTCGTGACTATTCACTTCTCGAACCAAAAAATACTCTCTTCATCATCAAAATTCAATGACTATTCACTTCTCGAACCAAAAAATACTCTCTTCATCATCGAAATTCGAACTTCCTAATAAAAAAAATGTGCTCTTTGGCTGGTAGAAGAGACGCCTACTGAAAGAAAATAACTAATCAGTGTAAAGAATGCACAATGAATATTTAATGGAAGAATTTGCGTTGTGAACTTAACACTGTACCTTGTGCGATTAACCTTAAACCAATCAGAAAGCTGATTCAAAATAGATCACACAGCTGGCAGTCTGGGAAATTGGCAGATGAGGTTTCCTTTGTTCAAAATAAGCTACTTTCATCGGCTTCAAAACAAGACATCAGTTAATAATTAGCGTGAGAATCAAAACCTGTCTTTGTCTGATACCGCCTTAAAGGAGTAATGAAACACTGATATTGCAAGGGTTAAGGCAAAATGTATTCTGCTATGTACCACATTAGGAATGTTTATGTTTATTATGTACAACAAGAATTGAAGGGGTTGGTCAAGATAGTTCTGATGTAGTTAACTGTTTTGTTTCTATTTACAGCTTCATTCAAGGAACAGATGTTAAACTTCCTGGAAGTCATCAAAACCCCAGAGTACAAGGAGCGGATCTTGAAGCAGATTGAGATTGAAAAAGTGAGTGGTCCTGTCTGTCATGACAAAGTAATTTAAGTCAGTCTGGTTTCTTGAAGGCTTTACTTGGTTAAGCAGTGGTTTAGGAGTCATGCTTGTATGCAAAGGTGCAGGGGTCGTGATTGTATGCAAAAGGTTCAGGGGTCATGCTTGTATGCAAGAGTTACCAGGTTCAATTTCTGCTGCAAGGACTGCATTGCATCCTTGAGAAAGACATTTCTTTCTGCTTGTTGCAATTTATTTAGCTGCAACTGAGTACCAGCATTGAGGAGTAATTGACCTGTAATGGACAGTTGACCTGTGATGGACAGTTGACCTGTGACGGACAGTTGACCTGTGACGGACAGTTGACCTGTGACGGACAGTTGACCTGTGACGGACAGTTGACCTGTGACGGACAGTTGACCTGTGACGGACAGTTGACCTGTGACGGACAGTTGACCTGTGACGGACAGTTGACCTGTGACGGACAGTTGACCTGTGACGGACAGTTGACCTGTGACGGACAGTTGACCTGTGACGGGCAGTTGACCTGTGACGGACAGTTGACCTGTGACGGACAGTTGACCTGTGACGGACAGTTGACCTGTGACGGACAGTTGACCTGTGACGGACAGTTGACCTGTGACGGACAGTGACCTGTGACCGGACAGTTGACCTGACAGTGGACCTGTGACGGACAGTTGACCTGTGACGGACAGTTGACCTGTGAGACGGACAGTGGACCTGTGACGGACAGTGGACCTGTGACGGACAGTTGACCTGTGACGGACAGTTGACCTGTGACGGACAGTTGACCTGTGACGGACAGTTGACCTGTGACGGACAGTTGACCTGTGATGGACAGTTGACCTGTGATGGACAGTTGACCTGTGATGGACATTGGACCTGTGATGGACAGTTGACCTGTGATGGGCAGTTGACCTGTGATGGACAGTTGACCTGTGATGGACAGTTGACCTGTGATGGACAGTTGACCTGTGATGGACAGTTGACCTGTGATGGACATTGGACCTGTGACGGACAGTTGACCTGTGACGGGCAGTTGACCTGTGATGGACAGTTGACCTGTGACGGGCAGTTGACCTGTGATGGACAGTTGACCTGTGATGGACAGTTGACCTGTGATGGACAGTTGACCTGTGACGGACAGTTGACCTGTGATGGACAGTTGACCTGTGATGGACAGTTGACCTGTGATGGACAGTTGACCTGTGATGGACTGGCCTCCTGTCCAGGGGGAGTCATGTGCTCTTACCCCCTTACACCAATGAAGCCTTCACGACTCTAGTATGAATTTAAGTTACTGGGTTGAATTGAAGCTAAGAGAATGGTCATTTTCTTTTTATCCTTGTTTAAGCAATAGAAATATTGAGTCAGTGCAAGATTCATTAAGAATTACTAAATTTAGGGATGTAATTTTGGTGGAGGGAGGTACCATTTTTTCCTTTATGGGTGGGAATTTCATAGTAAAAGTTCAAGTCGTATTCTGCTGTGTTTTGAAAGCTTTGTGCTTTGAAACCCTTGAATTTAAGGAGTGCACATTGGTTAGCATGCTGAACTGTGGGGATCTTCCCACAGACCTTCTGGCACCTCCCCTGAACTATATAGGACTTTCTAATCTCCTTTTCTTTCTGCTTTGTGGATGAGAATTGTGACCCTGTCTCTCCACTGAACTTCTGGTACCCCCCCCTCCCCTGAACTATATGGGACCTCCCAATCCCCTTTTCTTTCCACTTTGTGGATGAGAATTGTGACCCTGTAGCTGTCAATTTTTATTTTCTGTTGTGGTTTAGAAAGAAGGCAAGTGATTAGTCCTGTCCCTAGTAAGACAATAACAGCATAATCTTTAAGAATTATCTTTGGGTGCAGAAAGGTGATTTTTTAAAGCCTTCTAAATTTTATCTGGAACTGTTGGTTTAAGAAGTTTTCTCAACAGGAATAATATCACAGACCAATTTTGCTTACCAATAAGTACTGTTTTCATTTTCAAATTGACCTTAGATAGGAATCAGTGACTTGCATGTTATATTTGTGCTGATTTCTTTGTCTTGAAGTGTAATAAGATGTCTTGTGTAATCATCAATTTCAGACATTGTCCTTTGGCATAGGAGGATGCAACTTCATTTCACTATAAGTGGCCTGTTGCATTGTGGATTTTATTTTAACCTTGTGCTGTACTTTTAGGTTCATCAGGAGAGACTGAAGCAGAGGGGAGTACAGCTGGAGGACGTCCTCAAAACTCTGAGCCAGGAGGGGATGCAGCTGCTCAGTCATAGGCTGCAGGAGGTGAGTTCTTAAATTAAGTTTAGGGATGCATCTGCTCAGTCCGAGGCTGTAGGAGGTGAGCTCGTGAATTAAGTTTAGGGATGTAGCTACTCAGTCCGAGGCTGCAGGAGGTGAGTTCTTAAATTAAGTTTAGGGATGCATCTGCTCAGTCCGAGGCTGTAGGAGGTGAGCTTCTGAATTAAGTTTAGGGATGTAGCTACTCAGTCCGAGGCTGCAGGAGGTGAGCTCTTGAATTAAGTTTAGGGATGCATCTGCTCAGTCAGAGCTGTAGGAGGTGAGCTTTTTATTTAGGTTTAGGGATGCATCTGCTCAGTCAGAGGCTGTAGGAGGTGAGCTTTGAATTTAAGTTTAGGGATGTAGCTACTCAGTCATAGGCTACAGGAAGTGAGCTCTTGAATTAATTTGGGATGCATCTGCTCAGTCAGAGCTGTAGGAGGTGAGCTCGTGAATTAAGTTTAGGGATGTAGCTACTCAGTCCGAGGCTGCAGGAGGTGAGCTCTTAAATTGAGTTTAGGGATGCATCTGCTCAGTCAGAGGCTGTAGGAGGTGAGCTCTTAATTTAGGTTTAGGGATGTAGCTACTCAGTCAGAGGTTGCAGGAAGTGAGCTCTTGAATTAGGTTTAAGAATGCATCTGCTCAGTCTAGAGGTTGCAAGGGGTGAGCTCTTGAATTAAGTTTAGCCGTCACATATGCGATAAAAAACTGAAGAAGCAACTGTGATATCTTGTTCTGTACAGGGCATCTGTCTTAGATTGATCTCAAACCAACAGGGTTAGATAGTCTACTACAGGGTTAGATAGTCTACTACAGGGTTAGATAGTCTACTACAGGGGTAGATAGTCTACTACAGGGGTAGATAGTCTACTACAGGGGTAGATAGTCTACTACAGGGGTAGATAGTTTACTACAGGGGTAGATAGTCTACTACAGGGGTAGATAGTCTACTACAGGGGTAGATAGTCTACTACAGGGGTAGATAGTCTACTACAGGGGTAGATAGTCTACTACAGGGGTAGATAGTCTACTACAGGGGTAGATAGTTTACTACAGGGGTAGATAGTCTACTACAGGGGTAGATAGTCTACTACAGGGGTAAATAGTCTACTACAGGAATATATAGTCTACTACAGGGGTAGATAGTCTACTACAGGGGTAGATAGTCTACTACAGGGGTAGGTAGTCTACTACAGGGGTAGATAGTCTACTACAGGTGTAGATAGTCTACTACAGGTGTAGATAGTCTACTACAGGTGTAGATAGTCTACTACAGGGGTAGATAGTCTACTACAGGGGTAGATAGTCTACTACAGGAATAGATAGTCTACTACAGGGGTAGATAGTCTACTACAGGGGTAGATAGTCTTCTACAGGGGTAAATAGTCTACTACAGGGGTAGATAGTCTACTACAGGGGTAGATAGTCTACTACAGGGGTAGATAGTCTTCTACAGGGGTAAATAGTCTACTACAGGGGTAGATAGTCTACTACAGGGGTAGATGGTCTACTACAGGGGTAGATGGTCTACTACAGGGGTAGATAGTCTACTACAGGGGTAGATAGTCTACTACACATATACTCACGCTCTTAACAGTTGTTTAAGTTTTTTTATTGAAAACTCTTTTTGCTGATCAAAAAACAAACAAATACTAATTTTTTTGGATGGCACGTCATACCTGCTTCAGTAATATCTGAATGTAATATGCAATACCTTTATGGATGTTATATGACTCTAAGTCTAAAACAGCCAGTTCTACACAAAATTTGCTACAGATTTAAACCTAAAAATATCCTTAAAGGAAAAGATGTTCGAATGTTTTATTTATTTTTTCTACTACTCAACGATATATGCCAGACCACTAAACTTGAAGTATTCTCTGAAGATTTGAAGGTTTCAGTAGTCTTTTGAGGTATGTGAGACAGTGATTTCACTGCTAGTATTGATTTCAGTCATTGCTACACATATCTAATAGAACATTCAATTTCAATATCCCCTCTATAAAAGAAGATTGTTTGCACATTTTTTTTATCTTTGTGGTGATTTTATTATCTTGCATATAAAAGGAACATTTATTGACCAGTAAGCATATCCTTTGAGGTAGAACCATGTCATTTATCCTTTGTCCACTGTGTCCAGTCATTTATCCACCGTGTCCAGTCATTTATCCAGCATGTCCAGTCATTTATCCACGTGTCCAGTTATTTATCCACCGTGTCCAGTTATTTATCCACCGTGTCCAGTCATTTATCCACCGTGTCCAGTCATTTATCCACCGTGTCCAATTATTTATCCACTGTGTCCAGTCATTTATCCAGCATGTCCAGTCATTTATCCACCGTGTCCAATTATTTATCCACTGTGTCCAGTTATTTATCCACTGTGTCCAGTCATTTATCCACTGTGTCCAGTCATTTATCCACCGTGTCCAGTCATTTATCCACTGTGTCCGATTATTTATCCACCGTGTCCAGTCATTTATCCACCGTGTCCAGTCATTTATCCACCGTGTCCAGTCATTTATCCACCGTGTCCAGTCATTTATCCACAGTGTCGAATTATTTATCCACTGTGTCCAGTCATTTATCCAGCATGTCCAGTCATTTATCCAGCGTGTCCAGTCATTTATCCACCGTGTCCAATTATTTATCCACCGTGTCCAGTCATTTATCCAGCATGTTCAGTCATTTATCCAGCGTGTCCAGTCATTTATCCACCGTGTCCAGTCATTTATCCACTGTGTCCAGTCATTTATCCAGCATGTCCAGTCATTTATTCACCGTGTCCAGTCATTTATCCACCGTGTCCAGTCATTTATCCACAGTGTCCAGTCATTTACCCAGCATGTCCAGTCATTTATCCACCGTGTCCAGTCATTTACCCAGCATGTCCAGTCATTTATCCACCGTGTTTAATTATTTATCCACTGTGTCCAGTCATTTACCCAGTGTGTCCAATCATTTATCCACCAGGTCCAGTCATTTATCCACCGTGTCCAGTCATTTATCCACCGTGTCCAATTATTTATCCACCGTGTCCAGTCATTTATCCAGCGTGTCCAGTCATTTAGCCAGCGTGTCCAGTCATTTATCCACCGTGTCCAATTATTTATCCACCGTGTCCAGTCATTTATCCACCGTGTCCAGTCATTTATCCACCGTGTCCAGTCATTTATCCAGTGTCCAATTATTTATCACCATGTCCAATTATTTATCCACTGTGTCCAGTCATTTATCCACCGTGTCCAGTCGTTTATCCACCGTGTCCAGTCATTTATCCACCGTGTCCAGTCATTTATCCACCGTGTCCAATCATTTATCCACTTTGTCCAGTCATTTATCCACCGTGTCCAGTCATTTATCCACTGTGTCCAGTCATTTTTTCACCGTGTCCAGTCATTTATCCACCGTGTCCAATTATTTATCCACTGTGTCCAGTCGTTTATCCACCATGTCTAGTCATTTATCTACTGTGTCCAGTCATTTACCCACCGTGTCCAGTCATTTATCCACCGTGTCCAGTCATTTATCCACTGTGTCCAGTCATTTATCCAGCGTGTCCAGTCATTTATCCACCGTGTCCAGTCATTTACCCACCGTGTCCAGTCATTTATCCACCGTGTCTAGTCATTTATCCAGTGTCCAATTATTTATCCACTGTGTCCAGTCATTTATCCACTGTGTCCAGTCATTTATACTATCCCAATAGGTGACATATTGCGGAAGCACAAGATCGAGTATCACATATATGCTGATGATATACAGATTTTCTTAGCCTTTAACCCTAAAGTTCCACTCGATGCTGAATGTGCTTTATTCAAACTGACCTCCTGTGTGCAAGATATCCAACAGTGGATGATTGCAAACAAACTTAAACTTAATGAGGACAAAACAGAGTGTATCATAATCTCTTCATCAAATGCTAGTAAAGCCCTTGAGAACCTCAAGTTTGTATTTGGCAATACTTGCATCTCACCAGTCACTTCAGTTAAAAATCTGGGAGTTGCTTTCGATAATAGAATGTCAATGGACAACCATGTGACACAACTTAGTAAAACAAGTAATTATTACATTAGAAACATTGGCAAGATTCGGGGTACATTGACGTTGAAACCTGTCATTATGTTGTTCGATCACTCATCCTATCACGTTTGGACTACTGTAATTCCCTTTGAATGGTATTACCATGAAAAATGTAAATCGCCTACAGAAACTCCAAAATAAAGCTGCTAAGCTTATCTTCAGGAAACGTCGTCGTGATCATGCCTCACCCTTGCTCAACAAATTGCATTGGCTCCCTGTGTCACAGCGAATTTTATACAAAACATGTCTTATTGTCTACAAATCCCTGATACATCAATCACCTGAATACATATCCAACAGTCTGAAACTTTATACACCAGCACGATCCCTTCGCTCCTCTTCTGAAAACTTCCTGACTGAACCCATAACTAACACCAAAGCTGGTTCTAGGGCTTTTTCAGCTGTAGCACCCCATGTTTGGAACTCTTTGCCTTCACACATTCGCCATGCCAGTTCACTTGGACAGTTCAAAACACGTCTCAAGACTTTTCTTTTTTAATCATGTATTACTTACTGAACTTTGGGGCAGCATTCTGGGCGCTTTGTATCCAATGGAAAAGGCGCCTACTACAAATGAACATGGATGGATGGATAGATTTATCCACTGTGTCCAGTCATTTATCCACTATATCCAGTCATTTATCCACCGTGTCCAGTCATTTATCCACTGTGTCCAGTCATTTATCCACCGTGTCCAGTCATTTATCCACCTTGTCCTGTCATTTATCCACCGTGTCCAATTATTTATCCAGCATGTCCAGTCATTTATCCACCTTGTCCTGTCATTTATCCACCGTGTCCAATTATTTATCCACTGTGTCCAGTCATTTATCCACAGTGTCCAGTCATTTATCCACCTTGTCCTGTCATTTATCCACTGTGTCCAATTATTTATCCACTGTGTCCAGTCATTTATCTACCGTGTCCAGTCATTTATCCACGTGTCCAGTCATTTATCCACCGTGTCCAATTATTTATCCACTGTGTCCAGTCATTTACCCAGCATGTCCAGTCATTTATCCACCAGGTCCAGTCATTTATCCACTGTGTCCAGTCATTTATCCACCGTGTCCAGTCATTTATCCACCGTGTCCAATCATTTATCCACCGTGTCCAGTCATTTATCCAGCATGTCCAGTCATTTATCCACCATGTCCAGTCATTTATCCACCGTGTCCAGTCATTTATCCACCGTGTCCAATTATTTATCCACTGTGTCCAGTCATTTATCCACCGTGTCCAGTCATTTATCCACTGTGTCCAATTATTTATCCACTGTGTTTAGTCATTTACCCACCGTGTCCAGTCATTTACCCACCGTGTCCAGTCATTTATCCACCGTGTCCAATTATTTATACACCGTGTCCAGTCATTTATCCACCGTGTCCAGTCATTTATCCACCGTGTCCAGTCATTTATCCACCGTGTCCAGTCATTTATCCACCGTGTCCAGTCATTTATCCACTGTGTCCAGTCGTTTATCCACCATGTCCAGTCATTTATCCACTGTGTCCAGTCATTTATCCACCGTGTCCAGTCATTTATCCAGCGTGTCCAGTCATTCATCCTTTCTCCATCTTTGTTGTTTTCTCCTAGGTGGGTATAAAGGCCAAGACCCCAGCAGAATTGGTAATGAGATCTCAGGAGATTGTAGGGCAACACAAAAACTTGAAAGAAAAGTATCAGGGCTTGCAGAGTTCAGTTCATGATTTGGAGGTCGAGAACAAAATGCTGGTAAGAACATGATCTCATGCATATTCATAATTAGTATGATGAATATTTATTTTTGAGGGGTTGTCTTGTTTGTTTCCTGTTCCAATGTCAAAAACGGAATCACTTCTTCATTAAGTAATATCAAAACTACACACTAAAGCTAATCAAAATCTAATCATCTGTTCTTGAGATATGTTTTCACTCTAACACTTCCCAATCCCTCCATTTCTGTGCTTCCCCTGTTTCATTGAATCACTTTTTCCTTAAAGATTAGCAAAACTACATACCAAATTTAATCACTTCCTCCTTAGTGATTAACAAAACTACATACCAAATTTAATCACTTCCTTCTGAGGGATTATCAAAACTACATACCAAATTTAATCACTTCCTCCTTAGATTAACAAAACTACATACCAAATTTAATCACTGACTCCTTAGGGATTAACAAAACTACATACCAAATTTAATCCCTTCCTCCGTAGGGATTAATAAAACTACATACCAAATTTGATCACTTCCTCCTTAGGGATTAACAAAACTACATTTAAAATTGAATCACTGACTCCTTAAGGATTAACAAAACTGCATACCAAATTTAATCACTTCCTCCTTAGGGATTAACAGAATTACATATTAAATTTAATCACTTCCTCCTTAGGGATTAACAAAACTACATACCAAATATAATCACTTCCTCCTTAGATTAACAAAACTACATACCAAATTTAATCACTTCCTCCGTAGGGATTAACAAAACTACATACCAAATTTAATCACTTTCTCCTTAGGGATAAATAAAACTACATACTAAATTTAATCACTTTCTCCTTAGGGATTAATAAAACTACATACCAAATTTGATCACTTCCTCCTTAGGGATTAACAAAACTACATATCAAATTTAATCACTGACTCCTTAGGGATTAACAAAACTGCATACCAAATTTAATCACTTCCTCCTTAGGGATTAACAGAATTACATATTAAATTTAATCACTTCCTCCGTAGGGATTAACACAACTACATACCAAGTTTAATCACTTCCTCCGTAGGGATTAGCAAAACTACATGCCAATTTTTATCACTTCCTCCTTACGGATTAACAAAATTACATACCAAATATAATCACTTCCTCCTTAGGGATTAATAAAACTACATACCAATTTTGAGCAATTCCTTCTTCAGGATTAACAATACTACATACTAAATTTAATCACTTCCTTCTTCGGGATTAACAAAAATACATACCAAATTTAATCACTTTCTCCTTAGGGATTAACAAAACTACATACTAAATTTAATCACTTTCTTCTTAGGGATTAACAAAACTACATACCAAATTTAATCACTTCCTCCTTAGGGATTAACAAAACTACATACCAAATTTAATCACTTTCTCCTTAGGGATTAACAAAACTACATACCAAATTTAATCACTTCCTCCTTAGGGATTAACAAAACTACATACCAAATTTAATCACTTCCTCCTTAGGAATTAACAAAACTACATTCCAAATTTAATCACTTCCTCCTTAGGGATTAACAAAACTACATTCCAAATTGAATTAAAATCCAAGTACCTGTTATCTTGAGATATGATGATGACAGACAAACAAACGCAGATGACACATAACCTCCGTCCAACTTCATTGGCAGAGGTAATTAAAAAATATGAAATTGAAACACACTTCACATAGCTAGGCTAAAGACACCTTACATTTAACACAGGTTGGCATATTGCAACTGTGAGGGGGTTCTACTCAAACCAGATTGGCCTATCAAAGCAGAAACCTCCTGCAAAACATATACACAAATATAGAAACAACAAGTAAAGCAACTTGCATGAGGGTGTTACCAGTTCTGTATGAATTATGCAGGCACTTAATTTGAACAGTTATAAACTAAATCTTGAAACGTTTTTCCTTTAGGCAGAGAAAACCCTTCACCTCTCTGGTAAATGGAACGGGTCGCATTCTGGTGCCATGTCATTCATAAAAGAAGAATTAAAGCGGGAAAACAGCAACAAAACGGAACTTCAACGACAGGTTAGACAGTTGGAGTCAGAGATTAAGACATTAGAAAAGGTGAAGCAAAAGAAGATCAAGAAGGAGACCGGCCCGTCTAAGAGGAAAAGAAACAAGACAGGAGAAAAGGGATCACGTTCCAAGGACGTATTAAAGGTTGAAAATTATCCTATTGTGAAAAAGCAGAAAGGTGACCCAATTGAACACATAAGTCCTGAACTGAATAACTCATGGAGCTCAGAGGGGTCGCCCAATGCGATTATACGCAGCTTACCTCCAAACGTGTCACCGCGGTCTGCACCACTTGTAGCTGGGATGCACGATTATACCACTCTCACCCCTAGCAAAGAGGGCAAATATCACATGGACACAAAGGACAAGAAACATCTGAATTTGAAATCGGAAATGTTTCAGAATCATTATATGAATGAATACAAGGATCAAGTGCAATCAATTCAGCAAATGCAATCTTGTAATGCAGGCAGAAATCACAAGGTGGCTAGTACACTGTGGGCTCCCCCAAATGGGGTATTGGCCCCGGTCTCATCTCAGGGACTTTCATCAAACATGATTAGTCATACAGCTTTGCTAGCGTTGCGTAGCACTGTACCTTCTCTTTACCTCACAAACATACCTACAACAAGCATTCCATCAAACATGAATCAAAGTGGTCATCATGCACCACTCCTGACGCCCCTCAACCTTGACTTGAAACATTATGGTATATACAATGCAATGACAGCAGCTCATGCCACCATGATGTCAAAATATATCCCTTGTTCAGAGCCACCCCCTAGCCCTCAAGACGTCACTGTTTATCCAAGCAAAGAGCGTAATCCCACAACTGCCACCACTGTAAGCAGTACAAATACAACCACTTTATCCTCTCAGGCCAAAACCACTAATGCAAAAACATCATCTGCTGCAAAAGGATCAGATAGTAATTCAAAGAAGCCTAATTCATTGGTGCTAACCAAGACTACGCAATCTGAAAATTCAGGGAGAACACCAAGTATATCTTTGAAAACACTATCTGTCACCAGTGGTGTAAAAAGTAGCAGTACCATGCCAGGAGCAACATCCCAAGATATCCATTCCATCATGGTGAATGTCAACAGACCCCTGGGTATCCCTGCCATACCTTCACCTGACTCTCAGGTCAGCAAGACTGCAGACAGGAGGAAGAAAGCTTTCATCAAACTGGAATACCCAAAGAAGCAGAGCTTCCCAGGTATGTGCTCTCAATGTTTGATGATGTTAAAAAGGAAAGCTAAATCCTTCTATTTGTACTCAAACCAAGCACCAAACAGTAATTAAATTCTTCTGATGGTCTGAACGACTCAATTGGGATGGTCCTCATTTTGTTTGTATTCCTTTAAAATAACATGTCTCCCATTTTCATATCAACGTTTTCTCCAAACGAATGAAGCTCTTTGTGAAACTTTAAAAAAAAAATCATAATCAAAATGGAAGGCTCTTTTAAAGATATTTGATGACATCTTTATCAAGTCACATTAAAGAGTTGAGTTTAAAAGAGAAGAATTTTGATAGTTTAGTTTAATACTGTATGTTTTTACTAAATCTTGGCGCTTTACTTAAAAGTGTTTTGTTTTTTTTCAGTTGCAAACAGATTGTTAAAACATAATATAAGATGTTCTATAACTGAGTACTAAACTCACCTCTTGTCTGACATTAGTCTTTCTCTTTGTCTGACATAACTCTTTTTCTTTAATATTCTGTCACAGATCCGTCAAATGCTTTAGATGGTGGTAGTATACCCTCCCCAGAGAAGCTATCTGAATCACCCAAAACCAAGAAACTGCAGGCGAGGATAAGTCGTGAGTTTGAAGCCCTTGCGGCATTTGCATCGAGCCAGTTGGAATCCTGCTGTAATGATCAAAAGAAGCCTGCTCCTATATTTAAGACTGAGAACGAATATTTTCTAGGGGTGTATTCTGAAAGAACACTACAAAATGCTGTAATGAGTGACACGGGTCACACACATAATTTAAATGCTGCAAAGATTCTACCTCAGGGAATTGTTGATGGGAAGAATTGGAATGTAGAGGTGGATGAGTTGCCAAGTACTCCTGGCAAAGACTCAGGACGTCTTCATTATTGAACCAGGAGAAAATCTGCTTATCGATATTTCAAAAGATAAACAGAACATCGGAATTAACAGTGCAGGAAATGAAGAATATGAAGATGTTCCAGAAGTTCCCTTCCATAAAAAGTTCCGAAAGGATGGGAAACGTTTTAACAAAACAATGTCAAGCTCAGCTACAAATACACATCAAACTGTGATTAAGAAAGAGGAAAAAGCACAAAGTCGCCATCAGTCTCCCAAGAAGGCATATTTGAAGTCGTCCCAGATGGCAGTACCGACAATGGTGTTGCAGAGACCGCCCAAAAAGGAAATTGTCAGTAGTTGTTACACTAAGCCAGCAAAGGATAACAGGCATTTACTCCCAAAGAAGAAAGCGATGTCTAATCTTAAAGAACAGTTAACTCATTTTGAAGAGTCTAAGAAAATACAACGGAATGATGGAAATGAACTGTCTAAATCTTGTAGTGTTTCTACATCAACCCACTCACAGATGTTGTCCAAACTGTATTCCAACAGCACTAACAAAAGCGTTGTGAAAACTTGCAAAGGTCAAACAAATAACATTCTAGCTTCAGCATACTCCCCGTTCCCCCATGCAAGTACTAATCCATATGTATCCATTGCATCTTCAAAGTCAAGCACTTCTTCCGAAAATAATAATCCTGTTCAGAACTCAAGTTCCTGTTCATCTTCTGAACACGCTTCACCTCATAGACCGCTGTCTGCGTTTTCACCCCTTACAATTGGGATTCCTTCGCAAGGAGCTTACACAGTTAATGGAGTGATCCCATCAGTTGCGCCCACATACAGTATAGTATCTACCACAGACCTGGGTGCACCAACCTATTTTCCAAACATCCCGCCGAACACACATTTCATTCTACCGCCCTCCCACGCAGCAGCGGGTAGATACGTTGTTCAATATGGTGGCAGCAGATAGTATTTAATCCAAAATTGTTTTGATCAAAATTATCTTGTAACTCACAACAGAAGAGATTGGTTGAAACGTAACTGATAGTATTATTGTTTGTCCAAATACTTCAGACTATTCATCTTTTACATTGTAAGATCAGTATTAAGAATAACTTGCAAGCCACTCCATTGAAATGCTGCATTAGTTTCAACAAATTTGTCTACTCCTTTCAGCAAGTTTATTATGGTAGAAACTCATTGCAAGTTAATAAGGTTTCCTTGTTTTGTATAAAGACAAATTTTATTTTGTAAATTATTAGTTTATTTAAATCATTTTATATAGAGAAAATTTTGATGAACAGTGCAACATGAAAAACTTCAAAATAGATTTTTAACTTTATGTAAAATTAATATCTTAATCAGTAGTTTATAAAAGAGACAAAAAACTTTTTGGCATGACAGGTTTTATTGGGTTTATGTATTAAGGTATTGAGTAGATCAATCATATTGGTACGTTTGTTACTGGGTTGTGAGTGATATAGTCATAAGTGGATTGTTTTGAATGTATTGTAGGTAGGATTTGTACGGCAACTTAGAGGTAATTGTACCGGTTAAAGTAGATAATTAATCTCCTCTAGTTTCCATAGGAACAAGCTTGTCCATCAAACAAGATTGACATGACTGACCTCTGAACTAATCTTTGGAAGGAATATTCCTGCAGTCGAACACACAACACTGGACAAGTAAAGAAAGGCTATACTTCACCTTGTCCAAGATGTTGAGTTGCGTGTTTACAGTTAATGGTATAGCAAGTGTTTCTCTTGATTCTTGTATTTCTTTGAAATTAATTTACCCCTTACTAAATGATTATAAATATTTGTCATTAAGTTGGTGAGAATAAGTATAAGATATTCTTGCACACATCTGTCGATGTACGCAATAGACCATCTCATATCTGAATCAGCAATTTCTAAAAAACTAATTTAAATAGTTTCACATGGCTGAAATTCACTTACCCATAATAAACCAATTGCACTCTGGGGGAATCTTATTGACCAATCAAACACTGGGGGAATCTTATTGACCAATAAACACTGGGGGAATCTTATTGACCAATCAAACACTAGGGGAATCTTATTGACCAATTAAATACAGGGCGGTTCTTGCCTGCACGATTCACACAACAGTTTGCTTTCAAACGCTAATCATAAGTGCATTATACATGAAGGTAATATGGAGAACTGAAGAATTCACATTGGTGTAAACTTGGTTTGTAAAGGTCTATAGATTTGAGATAATATGCAGTAGTAGAACACATATATTAGGGAAAGGGGTGGTGTGATGCCATGTGTTACCAGTCATTTGTAAATGATTCTCTTAGATCCTAAATAACTCCTAGTAAGAATAGCATATCAACGCAACGTAGTTGGTTCTTTTCCCAATTTGCTAACAAGTTGTCCTTTGATATGTGAAATGTATGTGTGCGACCATGGGAATATTCCTTTAGCTTGTGTAGCAAAATTAATGTGGTATAGGGTAGTAATGTGGTATAGGGTAGTAATGTGGTATAGGGTAGTAATGTGGTACAGGGTAGTTATGTGGTACAGGGTAGTAATGTGGTATAGGGTAGTAATGTAGTATAGGGTAGTAATGTGGTATAGGGTAGTAGTGTGGTATAGGGTAGTAATGTGGTATAGGGTAGTAATGTGGTATAGGGTAGTAATGTGGTATAGGGTAGGTGGTATAGGGTAGTAATGTGGTATAGGGTAGTAATGTGGTATAGGGTAGTAATGTGGTATAGGGTAGTAATGTGGTATAGGGTAGTAATGTGGTATAGGGTAGTAATGTGGTATAGGGTAGTAATGTGGTATAGGGTAGTAATGTGGTATAGGTAGTAATGTGGTATAGGTAGTAATGTGGTATAGGGTAATGTGGTATAGGGTAGTAATGTGGTATAGGGTAGTAATGTGGTATAGGGTAGTAATGTGGTATAGGGTAGTAATGTGGTATAGGTAGTAATGTGGTATAGGGTAGTAATGTGGTATAGGGTAGTAATGTGGTATAGGGTAGTAATGTGGTATAGGGTAGTAATGTGGTATAGGGTAGTAATGTGGTATAGGGTACATGGGTGCCAAATTAAGTTCACAGCTTTCTTCATTTACACCACCATGATATTTTCTCAAAATAAAATGTTAGCCGTTTATAAGTTTATTTTAGTGATACCAAAGAATTTATTTGTTTAAATTTTAAATATTATATTATTTTAAAGATAATATACAAATTATGTTATAAAGTTTCAGGGTTATTAATTATTTTGAAAATTAATTTTCGTGTTTTTTGAGCTGTCAGATGACTTTTGAGCTGTTAGGTGACTTTTGAGCTGTCAGGTGACTTTTGAGCTGTTAGGTGACTTTTGAGCTGTTAGGTGACTTTTAAGCTATTAAGTGAGTTGCCAGCTGTCGGGTGACTTGCAAGCTGTCAGGTGACTTTTGAGCTGTCAGGTGTCTTTTGAGCTGTTAGGTGACTTTTGAGCTGTCAGGTGACTTGAACTGTGAAGTGACTTGCGAGCTGTTAGGTGACTTTTGAGCTGTTAAGTGACTTGCGAGCTGTTAGGTGACTTGCGAGCTGTCAGGTGACTTGTGAGCTGTCAGGTGACTTGCGAGCTGTCAGGTGACTTTTGAGCTGTTAGGTGACTTGCGAGCTGTCAGGTGACTTTTGAGCTGTCAGGTGACTTTTGAGCTGTCAGGTGACTTGTGAGCTGTTAGGTGACTTTTGAGCTGTCAGTTGACTTTTAAGCTGTAAATTGACTTGCGAGCTGTCAGGTGACTTTTGAGCTGTTAGGTGACTTGCGAGCTGTTAGGTGACTTGCGAGATATAAGGTGACTTTTTAGCTGTTAGGTGACTTTTGAGCTGTTAGGTGACTTTTGAGCTGTTAGATGACTTTTGAGCTGTGACTTTTGAGCTGTTAAGTGACTTGCGAGCTGTCAGGTGACTTGCGAGCTGTCAGGTGACTTGCGAGCTGTCAGGTGACTTACGAGCTGTCAGGTGACTTACGAGCTGTCAGGTGACTTACGAGCTGTCAGGTGATTTGCGAGCTGTCAGGTGACTGGCGAGCTGTTAGGTGACCTGGAGCTGTCAAGTGACTTTTGAGCTGTAGGTGACTTTTGAGCTGTTAAATGACTTGCGAGCTGTTAGGTGACTTGAGCTGTTCAGTGACTTGCGAGCTGATAAGTGACTTGCGAGCTGTTAGGTGAGTTGCGAGCTGTTAGCTGACTTGCGAGCTCTTAGCTGACTTGCGAGCTCTTATCTTAGCTGACTTGCGAGCTCTTAGCTGACTTGCGAGCTCTTAGCTGACTTGCGAGCTCTTAGCTGACTTGCGAGCTCTTAGCTGACTTGCGAGCTCTAAGCTGACTTGCGAGCTCTAAGCTGACTTGCGAGCTCTTAGCTGACTTGCCAGCTCTTAGCTGACTTGCCAGCTCTTAGCTGACTTGCCAGCTCTTAGCTGACTTGCCAGCTCTTAGCTGACTTGCCAGCTCTTAGCTGACTTGCCAGCTCTTAGCTGACTTGCCAGCTCTTAGCTGACTTGCCAGCTCTTTGCTGACTTGCCAGCTCTTAGCTGACTTGCCAGCTGTTAGCTGACTTTTGCTGTGATGAACAGCTTAAGTTCCTTTCATATTTGAAGATGCATTTGATTTTTTTTACTTTTTGAATTTTGTTTATTGGTCTTTATTGGTGTGATATGGGTTTATGCTGTGGTGTACATTGAGCAGAACTGCTCTTGGAAATTTATGAAATGTGAAATGTCGTTGGCTAAAAGTGGGGATAATTTAAAAAGTCTGGATGAAAAATTGAAATGAAATTTCTTGCATTGCATCATCACCATACAAAGGTGTAATACCTTTATCATTCATATGTATCAGTGTTTAAGTAGTTCATGATCATCCAAGAAAGGCACATCATACAAAGTCTACTTCAGGTCTTCATCTTTCTAATCCTCCACAGATAATGAAATTCAAGGACAGGTCAATCTGGGAGAGGGGGGGGCAGGGGTCTGATAATATTGGCATGGCGAAGGGTGTGGTCTTGCTTCCAGGTGCAACTGCCAAACTTATTTCCCATATGAGTTATTTATCCAGATATTCATGCTGGGAATCAATTTTGTTTGAAATTAAGATGAGTGTGCTTCTTATTGAGGGATATGAAATGCAGGGAATTGCCACACAAGAAGCAAATTTTATTCATTTTTGACACCCTTTGGTCCAGATTCTTGTTATGTTCACAAGTATAGAATATATATGGTCGTATAGCATAAGACTGGGTAGATATAGAATTTTCAACCAAGCTGGAAGGTTATTAAATTCTCTTACATACTTATATTGTGTATTTCTGTATTTTGCAATATATACCTGACACATTGGTAGAAAAACTTTACTTTGGTTCTTTTAAAAGAGACAAATTTTAAGTGAAATATGGAAAGATAGAACAAATTGTTTGAAAAATGACAGAAGTTGTGAACACTTGGCAATTAATCACTGAATGCCTGCAGTGGTGGAAAGTAATTTTAAAGTGGATGTTAGTTTCACTGTCACAAACAACTACCACACAAAACCTTCGACAATATACAATTGCTTCGGCTTTACTGGTGTTTTATATTCTGAGATGGGCTTGACTAGATGTCCCCAGTGGGTGTGTGAATGTCTCCAGTGGAGGTGTGACTGTCCCCTGTGGGGGACAATTGGATGTGGGACTGCATCTCCTTGGCTAATTATTAGACTTCCTTTTGTATTGGCGCTGTGAACTTGCGCATTTACAGGTAAACTGTTCTTTTCAATTTGGTATTACTGAAATTGGGGGGAGTTGGTTATGACTATTTGTAATGAGTGTTATTATCCATTCAAGCGGGCCATTTGGTGACCCTGGGTCACCCAATGGCCCAATTGGTGGTCCAGGGACGTTTAGTGACCCAAGTCACTAAATGACCCCTGGGACATTTAGTGACTAAATGACCCCTGGGACATTTAGTGACTAAATGACCCCTGGGACATTTAGTGACTAAATGACCCCTGGGACATTTAGTGACCCGGGTCACTAAATGTCCCAATTGGTGGCCCAGGGACATTTAGTGACCCTGGGTGACCCAGGATCATTAAATGTCCTAGCCACTTATTATGGTCATATTTAGCACCCATACACAACATGTGTTAAATACTTCAGATGGTAGTGATTGGTATTCACATAATTAAACAATTTATGTACTACTTCCTAACTGTCAGCACTAATCATGGGTTTAGCATTAAGTGTCCATTGCATGACTTGATAATCCTCTTTGATTTAGTTCCTGGTTAAGCATCGTGTATTCATTGACTGAAAGTATAATACTGCTATATTACTCTTTCCATTTATTTGGAGACGGAACATTTTCTTGTTTTACATGTTTTCTCTTATAACTGTTGATATTTGTGTCAGTACCCAGCACTTCAAGTTTTTTGATAAATCTTAAAAATATGAAAAATGTCTGAAAATCTTTTGATATTTTCACGTTGTTGTGTTGTGCAGAATGTGTTATCACAATGAATTTCATTTAATAGTGCTGTATTTGTTACAGACACTGTCTGGCTTTGCATGTAATTAATACTACACTTTATTTTTTCAATAAAATAGCATTTTATCAACAGAAATAAATAATAAAAAGAATGTGTCTTAGAAATATAAAATTGTTTATATGTTATAGAAGGCAGTCGTAAGCATTATATACAGTGGACCAATTGATCATGTGATTTTTACAACATACTTTGTCATTGATTAAAAGAAGCAAGTATTATAATGTCTGATGTCCAGGGTTGTTTCTAGGAGGTTTGTAAAATAAAATAAAACTTCAGAATTCAAAAGACATCGGTGTTAATGTTTTTTTATATTCTCAAATGTGTGGGTATGCAGTGGAATTACACAAATCATTTGTTGGTGTTATGCATATGTTATTTAATGAGTTTGTCTAACTCAAAACATTTTGATGTTGTCTGTGCCCAGCTACATTCCATGAAAAACGTGAGCCTCCTTTAACTCTTATGCAGCTTGTACAATACCACCATTGGCTTGTACAATCCCACCATTGGCTTGTACTGTACAAACCCACCATTGGCTTGTACAATCCCACCATTGGCTTGTACAATCCCACCATTGGCTTGTACAATCCCACCATTGGCTTGTACAATCCCACCATTGGCTTGTACAATCCCACCATTGGCTTGTACAATCCCACCATTGGCTTGTACAATCCCACCATTGGCTTGTACAATCCCACCATTGGCTGTACAATCCCACCATTGGCTTGTACAACCCCACCATTGGCTTGTACAATCCCACCATTGGCTTATACAAACCCACCATTGGCTTGTACAACCCCACCATTGGCTTGTACAATCCCACCATTGGCTTGTACAATCCCACCATTGGCTGTACAATCCCACCATTGGCTGTACAAACCCACCATTAGCTTGTACAATCCTACCATTGGCTTGTACAATCCCACCATTGGCTTGTACAATCCCACCATTGGCTTGTACAATCCCACCATTGGCTTGTACAATCCCACCATTGGCTTGTACAATCCCACTATTGGCTTGTACAATCTCATCATTGGTTTATACAAACCCACCATTGGCTTGTACAATCCCACCATTGGTTTGTACAACCCCACCATTGGCTTGTGCAATCCAACCATTGGCTTGTACAATCCTACCATCAGCTTATACAAACCCACCATTTGCTTGTACAATCCCACCATTGGTTTGTACAACCCCACCATTGGCTTGTACAATCCCACCATTGGTTTGTACAACCCCACCATTGGCTTGTACAATCCCACCATTGGCTTGTACAATCCCACCATTGGCTTGTACAATCCCACCATTGGCTGTACAATCCCACCATTGGCTGTACAAACCCACCATTAGCTTGTACAATCCTACCATTGGCTTGTACAATCCCACCATTGGCTTGTACAATCCCACCATTGGCTTGTACAATCCCACCATTGGCTTGTACAATCCCACCATTGGCTTGTACAATCCCACTATTGGCTTGTACAATCTCATCATTGGTTTATACAAACCCACCATTGGCTTGTACAATCCCACCATTGGTTTGTACAACCCCACCATTGGCTTGTGCAATCCAACCATTGGCTTGTACAATCCTACCATCAGCTTATACAAACCCACCATTGGCTTGTACAATCCCACCATTGGTTTGTACAACCCCACCATTGGCTTGTACAATCCCACCATTGGTTTGTACAACCCCACCATTGGCTTGTACAATCCCACCATTGGCTTGTACAATCCCACCATTGGCTTGTACAAACCCACCATTGGCTTGTACAATCCCACCATTGGCTTGTACAAACCCACCATTGGCTTGTACAATCCCACCATTGGCTTGTACAATCCCTCCATTAGCTTGTACAATCCCACCATTGGCTTGTACAATCCCACCATTGGCTTGTAAAATCCCACCATTGGCTTTTACAATCCCACCATTGGCGTGTACAATCCCACCATTGGCTTGTACACTCCCACCATTGGCTTGTACAATCCCACCATTGGCTTGTACAATCCCACCATTGGCTTGTACAATCCCACCATTGGCTTGTACAATCCCACCATTGGCTTGTACAATCCCACCATTGGCTTGTACAATCCCACCATTGGCTTGTACAAGCCCACCATTGGCTTGTACAATCTCATCATTGGTTTATACAAACCCACCATTGGCTTGTACAATCCCACCATTGGTTTGTACAACCCCACCATTGGCTTGTGCAATCCAACCATTGGCTTGTACAATCCCACCATTGGCTGTACAAACCCACCATTAGCTTCTACAATCCTATCATTGGCTTGTACAATCCCACCATTGGCTTGTACAATCCCACCATTGGCTTGTACAAACCCACCATTGGCTTGTACAAACCTGTACTGGTTCACAGATTCTTACTTGCAGAAAGATTGTTAACAGCCAAAACAAGATTTTGTCATGCAAGCTATATAAGACCCCAAAATGTGAGTTCATTTTCAATTCATGACTTTGTAAAGGTGATCTCGTTTCAAGATCACGCTATATAAGACCCCAAAATGTGAGTTCATTTTCAATTCATGACTTTGTAAAGGTGATCTTGTTTCAAGATCAGGGCAGGCTTGCAATTTCTATAATTCTGTCCAATAAGCTGTCCTTGTCCTTGCCAATAAGCAATCCATGTTAGCCAATAAGATTATGTTGTTGGCAAATGCATCCGTGTTAGCCAAGGTGTCCCACCAATTTGTGGATTACCATGAAGGCAAACTTATCTTGTTGCAAGGACTCATCGGGTTGCAGGGACTCATCGGGTTGCAAGAACTCATCGGGTTGCTGGGACTGATTGGGTTGCAGGGACTCATCGGGTTGCAAGGACTCGTCGGGTTGCAAAGACTCATCGTGTTGCTGGGACTGAATGGGTTGCAAGGACTGATCGGGTTGCAAGGACTCGTCGGGTTGCTGGGACTGATTGGGTTGCAGGGACTCATCGGGTTGCAAAAACTCATCAGGTTGCTGGGACTGATCGGGTTGTAGGGACTCATCGGGTTGCAAGGACTCATCGGATTGCTGGGACTGATTGAATTGCAGGGACTCATCGGGTTGCAGGGACTCATCGGGTTGCAGGGACTCATTGGGTTGCTGGGACTCATCGGGTTGCTGGGACTGATCGGGTTGCAGAGACTCATCGGGTTGCAGGGACTGATCGGGTTGCTGGGACTCATCGGGTTGCTGGGACTTATTGGGTTGCAGGGACTCATCAGGTTGTTGGGACTCATCGGATTGCAGAGACCATGTTTTTTTTAGAAAGGGTCCAACCTTTACAATATGGTCTACCCCTAATTCAAAAGTGACAAATATTTAATTAAAGAGGGCTGGAAAG
Source organism: Chiridota heheva (assembly GCA_020152595.1). NCBI lineage: Eukaryota > Metazoa > Echinodermata > Holothuroidea > Apodida > Chiridotidae > Chiridota > Chiridota heheva. The sequence continues at coordinate 606,337 of JAIGNY010002899.1, read as the reverse complement.
GGTGGTCTGGATACCTCCTCCAGATCAGCAGGTGGGTTGACCTATGCCCCTACAAGAACCTCCATTAGCTTATATGAGTGATACTCTTGTGCTTAATGAATTCTGAGTGTAACACTTATTTAGTTATGAATGGTGGAAAATTTGGAATGAAAATTTACAATTTGTATGTGGAAGGTTGTCCCAGATTTGTATTTGTTTCATTCTTAAAATATCAATTTTGTTCTTCGAATTCAATTATTGATGACTAAAAGAAGACATAAAGTCTGACATAATCCTTATTTCATATGATAGAATTGAAAATGACAAATTTTCTGACCAAGTTTCATAACTCCCAAAGCAATCTTAACACATTTTTTTGTAATCATCAAAAACTTTCATGCTGCTACTTATGATTTCAAAACATGCAGATTATGATGTCTGAATGCTTTGTATTACTTTATAATCTACCTCAAAGTTTTCTAGCCTATGAAAAAGTGTTTTTCTTTTGTAAGGGTCAAGGAAATTATTGTATTTACTTCAAGTTATACCTTACCTTCCATGCTATAAATATGCAATCTGGTCACATGACCTGATTCTAACGCACTTCTAACCGACCTTTAAAACGTAGTTACTAGCACAGTTCTGACCTCCATATAGCCTCTAATAATCCTCACTTCTTTTCAGCGCATTGTTTTCACAACGCTGGAAGTGGTCAAATTTTCTTTTATAAATTTGATCTTTTTCTATCAATTTTCTCCCTTGCAGCTCCTACCAGGCAGGTTTTTACGCTGCTCTATCTTATCCGGTTCGTCTTTTCAAGTCTTCTTATGTAAGACGCGGTAGCCATGGGTTCGGGTTTTCTTCGGTCCGACTCACAGCACTTTTCCGTGTAGCCTACACTTGGAATAGAGTGTTTTGTCTCCATTTGTACAAGGCGGGTGGCTAGTTCGAGAGAGTCCCACTCTCGTGGTGGGTGTTTTTAGACCCTATAGCACCAAGTGTGCCTGTCTAGTGGACCTCTTGCCCCTGGGTTTAAATGCTTTTCACCCTCGACCCCGCCCTTCCACGAGGAGAGCCTAACGTCATCCTATGCATTGTATTAAAATGTTAGGATATCTTCAGTACAGGTTCTCGTATGCATTAGGCCAATTTCTTCAATCGATGTTCCGACGGATGCGTCTTGGTCGAGGTACGGACATAGGGGCACATTTCATGTGACACCCTATGACAGAAACTTGGACAGGTTCTTGGCCTTTTTCACAGACAGTATACCATGTATTTTTCACCTTTAACCGCTAGTGCTGAGCAAGGCAGTTCAGATTCGCGCCGACTTTACACCACTGTTGTCTTTTCCTTTTCGGACAGAGAGGAACGGACTCCCAAGAGTTTCTGGAATCTTTCCTCTCGTCTCGGCGCAGGACGAACTATGCCAGTCTTAAGACCACTCACCTCGGACTACGAGAACATGATCACAATCGTCTCACTTCAGTGGAACCTCCACAGGATGGGCGTGCTTCCCATAGGTGACCAGAGCGATCAGGGCCTTATTCGGTCTCCCGGACGTAGGTCTGTCCGCATCCGTGGACGATCACAAGCTATCAATTCTTCGCGTCCTATCTCCTGACCCGCGGGTTTCGGGATCGACGCATTTACTTTCAAAGGGACTCACTATGTGAGTTACGTTTTCTGCCTTTCACGATAGTACCGAGTATGCTAAGCAAGGCGACGTAGACCGATAGTGCCCACTTGGCCCAGCCAACTGCAGTTCCCTCAGCTGCTTAAGACCTTGCAGTCTAATTTCCGTACGAGCCTCGGGTCAGGAACGACTTTTGTCTTTTTCCCGGGCTCCGGCAAAGTCGGGCAAACTGCATCACAGTCCCAGAGCACTTCGTTTGACGGTGTGGCCTTTGTCCGCCGATCCTCGGCGTAGCAAGGCTTTTCTGAGGAGTTGTTCACCCCCTCCCGGTTTTGGAGGGGGGGAGGGGTCTCTCTTAGACTTGGTTCAGTCACGGGCTCTAGGATAGCTTGCAGCCATCCACCAAGGTTTTCCAGTTGGGTCGATGGTCATTGACTCGTGACCACTGGGAAGATACATGGAGATCTCATTGTACTGTGTCACGAGACATTTTCCTCCAATGGATCATTTAGAAGCAATCTCTTAAAGTAGTCGACACTGTTCATGGAACGGCCGGGGTATGCACTTGGGTTCGAGGCATAGCCCCTTTCACGAGATTTCTCGTGCCGCCATTTGGGAAAACGCATGTTGCTTTGTTGTTGTTTTTTTCCTTCTTTTTTGCCTGACTTACTTTACGAAGTTCGTGTTACCAGCTAAACTTTTGCTTTTATGCAGTTACGCGCTAATGAATTATTCTCCGGTCTGGGAATTCGTTTTAACTAGTACACGCTTCGTTCCCAATCGTATTTTACTAGCCGGTTCCGTCTCGTGGACGGATCCTGTGCGTTTTGTGGCGTTATTGTAGACATTACTATGATATTCATTTTATGTCCAAACGCTCTTCCGGTCGACATGATTTCCGAGTTTCTAACTCAGGTTCATGCGATGTTTGCCTCAGTTACTGTTAACGGATAGTGCCTTGTTCGGTTTGACTGTAACTAGAAGTGGTTTAATATGTTTTAGTAATTCCCACTCTTGAGGTCTTTCATCCTTAAGAGAAGAAGGAATTTCGTCCTCCAAGCGGGATAAGATTGTGAGAGTTTTAGTACCAGCCTTTAGAAAATTGTGCTGCGACCTGAACTCCCTTCCTCCTTATCCTCGGTTGCAATCTGATTGCATATTTATAGCATGGAAGGTAAGGTATAACTTGAAGTAAATTTACCCCGCTAAGCATAGCGGGAATATTTACGAGAGTTATACTTACCTTCCATGCATCCCGGCCCGCCTCCCCTCTCGTTCAGGCCTCGGTGGAATGTTAAGTGAGGGTTAGTCGAGGTTATATGGAGGTCATGACTGGGCTCGTAACTACGTTTTTAAGGTCGGATAGAAGTGCGTTAGAATCAGGTCATGTGACCAGATTGCATATTTATAGCATGGAGGGTAAGTATAACTCTCGTAATTACCCCAGCTACGCTTAGTGGGATAAGTACACATGAAATTATCAAAACATGCTTGTTAAAACTTTGTCACATCATTTTGGAATAAAAACTTTTAATCACAGAAATATAAAAAAAACACATTATAATCCTTATATCCCTATTGGGGAAATTATGCATGCACAATGTTTCAATACAGAATTGAACAAAATGGCAGCCCCCATGTGTCGATTTCAAACATGAATAACTTGAGATAGGAATAAGATTTTGACTTGCTGTTTTTGGCAGTTAATTGGTTAAGATTTGTCTCCTCTATCATATGACATAATAATTGTATCAGACTTTCCGTCACCTTTAAAGGTGTTTAACTGGGTCTGGACAGGCAGGTGCTTCAATCACCAAGATTCAAGAAAACCTTTCTTGAAGCAGCTGCTAGTGGCAAATGATGATGTTTTGCATTGTGGAGTCATGTTCCACTCACATCAGGATTTGTCATATTTTCTTGAATGAGTAGAAAACACAGAATGCCTTAAACAGCTAACCTTCACTTGAGTTTAACGGGGTATTGTACTGTTTTCTTACTTTAAGACTAACAGTTTATCTGTTGAATGAAGATGTCAAATCAGAGCAGTGTGCAATACGTGTTGCTTCCTTATGTGGTGTTTCGGACTTCCAGGGTATAACAAGGTAGTAATGTGAAGCCTAAGGGGAAAAGACCAAAACAAAGTGTGCAAGTATTGGGAGTATCCTCACCACTAACTTTTCAATTGATATTAAACTGAAGTGTAGGATTGTCATTTGAATCATTCAGGGTCCATTTATGTACAGTGTCACGTCTAATGAGCTTACATAAATATGTACAAAGTATGTACGCATGTTCTTTCTACGCATTTTAAGAAGCTTTTCTGATTGCAAGTTTTCCTACGGGTTTTACTAAGAAGCGAGTGCAAATATAACTTGTTAAAATGAAAATTGCAGATGTTACATTTCCTCAGTGTATCAATCTGGATTTTGAGAGTTGATCTGCAAAAGATGAGTTTTTAACGAAGAGAGAGAAATAAATTAGTGAGGAATGAGGACAATTCCTGTTTTAACATTCTCAAGCTAAATAACGATCATAGGTTTCCTCAAGAAACATTGTCATTATCAAACAAATTTTTTTTTACACATTCTCAAAAATTTGAATCAAGCAAAAATTGATCTTTTTAGACTGTCAGACGAATGGGGAGATTATATGTTCATTTACTTTGGTAAAAATCTGGATCTGACTCTGCAAAGCAACTTAATAGTTTTCGCTACATGACTGAAAAAAACTTGAAGCATGTGATATAGCTGGAGTTTCGTAAACAAAGATCTTTAAACATTCAAGATTTCTCAACCAATTTTTGAGTGATTGCCCCTTCATCGGTGGTAGGTCCAAACACTGTTTAGATAGATAACATGTAAAGTTGACTAAGCAAAGACATGCCTAAAAATATTTTTCACAAGCTTTCATAATTTCCTTGCAACAGGAATTGCCATTACAACCTCACATTCAAAACCACTGTGTATTTCTCTGCACAAATTTTAATTCTTAATGAGATGCGTACATAATCACAAAGAATTAAGTTTGTATTATCGCAACCTGTCTCTTAGATTTTTGATACCACTCACTTTTTTGTGCTGAATTTGAACTTGAGAGGGTCAAGCAAGCCTTATATGAACGGGACATAAATAGAAATAAAATGGAAAAAATAGTTTTCAAAAATCTTATCTATTGAGGAGATACTCAAGCTTACTGTTCCATCTCATTTTAGAGAAACGAATGAAGCCGGAACAATTTTAACATTACACCCTTAAATGCCTCAACAGTCCTTGTGTATTTTACAGCATTTTGGCTCTAGATTTTGTGGCTTACAACCATGGATATGTCAGAAAGTAACATATTGAATCTAGTAAAGTAACTAAAATTTACCACCTGAAGAAATTTTGGACAATATTTTCAGTTATTAGGGACGTGAATTTGGATACAAAAACGTTAACAGTATTTTTTAGAATGGAATAGTGTGGTGTTACCGTCAGTACTTTTCATTCAAATTATAAACTTATCATTCAATGTCTCCTGAACGGAAGGAGATTATCCAAGTAGTTTCTTCACAGTTATGTTTGCTCTCTGATGTCTGAACACGAAATCATCCTCTAAATAATTCAGTAAGGGCAACAGTTTGTGAGTTCTTTCTACTCCCATCTCATCGGCTTCTCTCGTAAGTTGTGAAGGATGTACCATTGGAAATTGAGTAGGATTATATCATTTTATAGGAATGTACCCACAAATTGCTTTAGTTGAATATGATATTCATCTTTGCTAGCCATGTTCAACTTCCTTGATGTTTAGCATTGTTACTACAATTTTGCTTGCTTTGAAAAATAAGTTAAAGAGAAGAAATATACAAAATGTAGAAATAAGATGATTGTGTGGAGAGGAAAAGGACTTCCTTTATTGAGAGACATTGAGTGAAAAGGCATGTGTTATTTAATAAGTGTCACATGCATCTCACTCTACGCACGAATGTTATTGCCATGGCCAGATCATACATAATCAGATGTTTAACTGACTATTATCTACGGCAGATGTTTTATTACTTAGAGCAGTGTAGGGAACTAACAATACAATCATTAGTAGGATGGTGATAGAGTCGTAAACTTAATATTGTTACCAAACCAATCTTTCATATAAATATTTCAATCACGGTAAAGTCAATTTTAATGAGTACATTCCTTTTAGTATAATGGTAGTAGTATAATATAGGTCAGTGTAATTATAATTATCCAAATTTTCATCATGGACGAAGCCAAACGGGATCCACCACCCTCTCTTGAGTAGTAGTTTGTTGTTAGCCTTCTTTCAATGATTGTATAGTGGTTTTCATCACGAAGGAGTTGGAAGAAGGAAATAATTAGGATTGTGTTATGGCCAATAATCGTATTGTTGTTGCAAACCTACACGAGTAAAAAATTATTGAATTAATTAATTTTTGTAGGGTTCATGTATAAGATGGACTAATCCTTGAACTAATTCTTTAATATGAGGTGTTTATTTCATAGTCACGGCAATAAATCACTACCATTTGTATTTTCCTCACTCTGCCTCTTGTCATATTACCAGTGTTTTCATTTCCCTCAGATACTCTTTATGCAAGTGTTCTTGCAGGAATCTTCTTTTTTTGCACAATTGAATCTCATCAGGGAGAAAACGACTAATTTGTTGGCAAGTTTGTGTAGGCATGCATTACACTAGGGTATTTTAGTGACAAACATTTTGTACTCCTTATGTTTAATTCAAAACTTAAGCATAGTCTCAAGAACAGTCATTGTATGAAGTATTGATAACATTACTCTCACAGCATGATTTAAGACATGGAGAAGTATATTACATATGTAAATTTTTTGAGGTATTTATCAGATATTTTCTTCTTCATGCCAAAACGTTTCTCTTTAAGCCTACCCTTAATCGACATCTGAGTTGATCCTGAAAACTCAGGTATGACAATAGCCAACCCGACATCCTGTTCAGTGTATTGTGTTTCCACTCCAAACAATGATTGTTTATCTACCATTCCCATGCACACTACAGCCAAGTAGCCTAAGCTTATTTGTGTTCAAGATTACAGAAAGCCAGTGCTGGGTAATCAGGGCATTTTTGTAATTGAAATCACTCATCCGTGTTAGGTGTCTTAGTGGGAGAAATTTGTTTGTAAACTAGTGATTGAAATAGCTGTGCATCATATGCCTGAGGTTATGTGTACATTAACTGTGAATAATTAACGGACTATTTCTCCTAAAGAAAGATATTGCTTTATGATTTCTCAAATTTGGATTATCTGAAATGATCTCAAACAGTGTGGCATGCAGTGTGGCACGCAGTGTGGCATGCAGTGCGGCACGCAGTGTGGCATGCAGTGTGGCACGCAGTGCGGCACGCAGTGTGGCATGCAGTGCGGCACGCAGTGCGGCATGCAGTGTGGCATGCAGTGCGGCACGCAGTGCTGCATGCAGTGTAGCATGCAGTATGACAAGTATGGGTAATTAAGTTTGAAAAAAGATTGGTCAAAAAAAGTGTAATAGATAGTATAGTGGTTTATGTTAAATGAAAGCAATCAATACCAGTTTCAATATTAAATGTTGTCTTTTCTCATCTTTTGTGAATTAGCCCCCTCAATTGTCATTGCTAAACTACTTTGATTTGTATTTAGACCATTTTGAGTTTAAGTGTGAAATGAACACCTTTGCCGAACTATATTTTGCAATCCTGGACTGGGATATAGTATAATCTGATATTCAAGAGTGATGGCAAAGGGGATTCATCTTCACCTTCCTTTACCGAAATCCGAGGAGAAATTTGAAGGATGGGGGAAGGCGGAGGAGGAGGAGGGAGGAGGGTGGGAGGGGGGGGGAGCCTGAATGGTTCTTATCATCCGTTCAGGTACAAGAGAGTTTAGAAGGTAGTTTACTACATGTGTAAAATCAATAACAATTTGAGACACTTTATGAGGCCTTAAAAATGAAATTCCAGTCGCTTTTTTTATATTTTTTACAAAATCAAGTTAAATCACACTATTTACATCTGACCAAGAACAAATCTGATATTTGAGGTGACAATTCTCTTCAAAAAACATTTAGACTTTTATTTAGTCATTTATTAAGTAGTTATTTCATTTAATTTGATGGAGACTGCAAACAACGGCTGTTTTAAGTCTAACATGGCTTGCAGAATAGCTTCATATTTCTACCAATTTTGCACCTAAGAAGAAAAGGTTTTCAACATTTTGTTTTTTTGCAGGAAATGGGATTGTTGAGGAATTTATCTTGCAATTTCTAAGAGTTTCATGATCAGGGATGCAAGAATTTAAAACTAAGAATCAAAATTATACACAATTTCATATGCAGCCTACACTAATGACCCCTATGCCATTTCAAGACAAAAATAATAAAATAATTTAAACAAAAATTCAATGGAAAAATGTATAAAATGTACCACCAGCACCTTATGTCAGCTTTTAAATCCAATGGTATTTCAAATTGTCTATTTCCTGAAAATCAAAAGGAGGGGAAGCCTGGGCTAAAAATCTCACTCAGTAAGTTCTTACATCACTTACTTATCAAACAAGAACACCCTTTAGAAAAACGCTGTCGTGGCATTACATTTTTTGTATGGACAGTAATAAAGAAAACAGTGATGTATCTTAAGAGGGGCGGGGCTTTGCCCCCTAAAAAGTCATAGCCCCCAGTGGCGTGGTGCCATGTTTCACTAGAGAAAGGGCATTTTGGTGCCCGCCCGTCCTCCCCCCCTCCCCCCAAAGAAGAAAAACTGTTCATAAAAAACGACTGGCACATAGATCTAAATTGGCATGCACTTTGTAGATGGCACCGTTTAGAAAAGTGCGTAAATTCAGTGTTTCAAATCAAGGGAGAAAGCCATGCAAAGAGATACAGGGGGCGAAGCAGCTTTGGAAAATTTAAGAAGATAAAAAAAAAACGAAAATGAAGGAAATTTTCCAATAATTGAAGAAAACGTCTCAAAAATAAAAAAAAGAATATCCCTGAAATGAAGGAAATGGAAGCAAATTTCAGAAATTGAGAAAAAATCCCCCCAAAAGCCCACAAATTTCACCAAACTTAAAATTTCCCCAAAAATTGAAGAAAACTTCGCAAAAACTGAAAAAAACCTGACAAAAAATAAAAACATTAACCCCAAAATGAAAAAATTTTGACAAAAATTGAAGCAATTTTTAAGAAAATTGAAAAAAAAAGGCGTAAACATTTCACGAAAATGAAAAAACTTTTCAGAAAATTGAAAAATACTTTTTCCAAAATTGAAGAAAATTGCCCAAAAATAAGAAATTTTCCTGAAAATTAAAAAAATCTTGTAGAAAATTTCCCCAAATAAAAATAACCCCAAAATGAAGGAAACTTGATAAAAATGGAAGCAAATTTAACGAGAATGGAAACAAATTTCACGAAAATGAAGAAAATTTCCTAAAAAGTGAAGAAATCTTTTAAAATATTGAAGAAATTATCACGAAATGAAAGAAATTTCACGAGGATGGAAGCAAATTTCACAAAAAAGGAGGAAATTTTCTGAAAATTAAAGAAGTTTTTCCAGAAATTATGGGAAATTCATGAAAATTGAAGAAACTTTTCCCAAAATGAAAGAAATTTTACACGAAAATTAAACAAATCTAAATTCTTCAATGCAACTTCTTCGAAATTTTCAAAATATTGTCATGCGCCCTCGCTTGCCGATTATAGTGGTAGAATTTTATCATATTTTCCTCGATTTCTGTTCTTTTGTGGACCTACCCTAATCGCTGCAACGTATCATTTATTTAAATATCCCAAACAGAACGTAACACGTAAGTTGATTTATCCAATGGAGTAAATATTATGAGGTCGTAGAAATAGGCTTCATTTTCAAGAAGGATAATAGCATAACGTTACATAACAGAGAACCAGTTCCACGAAATAAATGATTCCTTTGATACACTTTGAATCAAATTCAGATTTGTTGTGTCTTACTTTCACCTTTTTGAATTATGAAAATTAAGGAAAGGAAGTTTATATCTTCGCTTAATGTTTTAATATAAATTACATGATTCATGCTGTAAATGGTGATCAACACTGCTGTTGTGTTGGCCCAAGTTTATAATGTCACGTCATTAAATTCTCTTAAACCTAAAGGAGACATGAACAGTGGCGGATCAAGGATTTGTAAAAGGGGGTGGCGAGGAAGAGCATGAAGGTGTGATTTGAAGTTGTGGGAAGATATTGCCATGTTAGCAGGAATCCGAGCACAGCACAAGACGTTGGGAGTGGGGTTCAAGGGCCCCTGGTGGGGTCCAGGGGCAAAGCCCTGGTGGTGGTCGAGTGGGCGAAGCTCCTGGAACATTGAATATTTCAGGATTTAAACTGGCTGCAAAATGGCTCAAAACATGCTTAATAATATTCAAACACATTTTACTCTTAATTTGTCAAAAAGTGTGTGATGTACCCCCCCCCCCTCCTTCCCCCTCATTGCCCCCTTCCTCTCTCTCCCTCTTGATCTATGCCGCCTATTGTGGCCGAGGTGTGGGGGTTTTAATAATTATAGAAAGACTTAAGCTCCTATCTATAACCATGGATGTAATCCCTGCAAAAAGTATCCAAAGTTTGTTGTTTAGAATACCTCTTTTTTCTGCAAGGATCGTCCATATGATTTAGTATAAAACAAAGTTCGGTCTATACTTCGCTTATACAGTGTCATAGCATAGCAAGGTTTAACATCCCAAAAGCATCCAGTGCTGGATATATATCAAGACCATCACGGCCTTTGATAACCAGTTGTGAACTCACTGGTTACAGACCCATGGGGATACGAACCCGGGCGTGCGGGTGAGAGGACAAAGTACTAACCACTACACCACAGAGATCTGTTTACGTTTAGCTAGCTCTGCGATCTGCTGTGATTAACAAGCCGTATGTACATACTTATTGACACATGCGCATACTTGCAATTGGGTAAGAAGAAGCACTAAAGTAATAGCACATCTATTCTAAGTCTATGTATAAATGTAATTTTAACCATTGGTGTTCACTTTACCAATTTGCTTTATGATTTTGATCAATTCACACTAAAAGATATGATTACAAAATTCTTATTGTTCAGGAAATATTATATGTGAGGAAGCGTATGAAACTCTTGCCTAAGTTTTTTTTTTTTTTTTTTTTTTTGGGGACTGAAAAGGGGGTGGCTAGCCACCCTAGTCACCCCCTGGATCCGCCCATGATGAAGTCTGACTTTTTCTCTATTTAATATGATATGAATGATAATTATAAGTCATCTGAAGAAATTTTACATCATACAAAACAAATAAGCATATATTTTATAATTTATTAAAACATTAATTCTGTCAGTACAAACTTACAGCAGCCATTTTGTTCATACACCAGCTTGAAAAATCCTAGTATAGCGGTAATGCACTTGTCAATTGTGTGACTCACCCCTACACCCCCGGACAAGGTGAGTCATTGCACCAAAGTGGGTGGACAAAACATGTACTTTGACGCACCCCTCAGTCACTTAGGTGACTGAAAATTTTTGTGAAATGACTTACCCCAAATCAATCACTGCTGTACAAAGTCAATGAGTCTGAAGTAAATTGACCCACCTCAGAGTGACTGGTGACTGATAATTTGGTACAATGACGCACATGTGAGTCGCTATTTTATGTCAATGACTTACCTTTGACTGACTTTGCCAGGGGTAGTAGGGGTGAGTCATGCAACTAACAATTGCATAAATCGCTATATAGGAATTAATTTCAGCATTTTTAATACTTATTGTTGACTGATTTTCTTGAAACTTTCAGGATTTATAAAGGAAAGATTGAAAAATCTGAAAACATCAATTTTAGTCAACAATCTATCAATTTGGGGGCAAAAAACGGGATTTTATTTCAATCCGATAAAATTTGGAGAAAAGGTTTGAGGCTTCAAGAAAATCACACTTATTAGTCATTTTGAACAATTTCTTACCTTCTTTCAGCAATTTTACTGTTTCTTATTTTCCCATTATTCCAAAAAAAAATTTTTGTATACTTTTTCGAGCAAATTTCGTTAAAAAAAGGATAACAAATCACGAGCTCACAAACTATGCGTTTTTGTTGACCATTTTAAAGAAAACTAAAGAGAAAAGCTGAATAAAGGTGTGGAGGAATTTTAACAATGTCAAAATCTTAAAACCTAATCCTAAAACCTCATCCTAAACCCTAAACCTAAAACCTAATCCAAAACCTAAAATCTAAGTCTATAACCTAACCTGAAAATGAGGATCTACATTAATTATGTACATGTTTTTTTTATATATTTTTTTAATTTTAACTTAAACAGTAAAACAACTTGCAGACTCCACTCGTCAGTGCAGTAGGCTAGTAGTATACACACTGAAGAGTAAATGTTTTGATCGGAAAGCCAAAACGTAAGAATTCTTCTTCTTTTTTAAACAAGTTTGGCTAAGTTTCTACTAAGACACAAATCTAAATAGGAAAATAGTTAAAATACCTAAATACAACAGAATAAAACCAAAATTAAAAAATCAAAATCAAAATTCCTTACATAGATATTTAACCGCTATACTAGGTATTTACCCACCATCTTTAGAAGAAAAAAATCATGATGAAAGATCATTTTAGCACATCTTTCCTGTGAAATTATGCTGGAGAGTTGCAGAGTTGTTTTGGTATGAGTAAGAAGATAAAAGTCACCCAAAATATAGTTTTCATTTTTTTACCAAAATTTACAGCCAGAAGAAGGACATACAGTACATCGAGTATATCGAGTATATCGACATGCATAAAGTATATTGACATACATCCAGTATATCGATATACATACAGTATATCGATATACATAGAGTATATCGACATACATAGAGTATATCGACATACATCGAGTATATTGACATACATCGAGTATATCCACAAACATTGAGTATATCGACATACATCGAGTATATCCACATACATCGAGTATATCTACATACATCGAGTATATCGACATACATGGAGTATATCGATATACATACAGTATATCGACATACATGAGTATATCGATATACATACAGTAAATATCCACATACATACAGTATATCGACATACATCGTGTATATCGTGCATTCACTTTACATTTTTTTATTGTTTTCCTTTGCTGAAATGATGCTGACTCAAGAATATGATCAGTTTTGACCGAAATAACTATCACATTAGTTGAAATTTAAAAAGGAGCTTGAGAAAGAAGTTCATCTGTTTATATATCTTTACAGAAATGAAATATAAATTACTGTATAGCATGAGCAACAGTAAAATATACTATTTATGTATTGTAAAATTAATAAAATTCAAATAATTAAATACAAATCCTAGTTATTTGTCATATACCCTGTTCCAGGCCTTGTACTTCCCCACTGATCTGTTTTTTTAATATTTATTGTTGTTTCTGATTTACGACCTGATAGAGTTATTCAAAACCTATGCAGCTACGTTTCCTTCTGACGGAGGTACAATGCGTTGCTATGTTTTGCGGCAAGAAACGCTTTTTTTCAAATTACCTGTCTTTTGTGTGTTCAGCTTTTCACTCAAACAATTCTTCAACTCCTTTTTTATGTTTTCTTCAACTAAAAAGTGTTAAAATATATTCCTTTAACCCCAAAATTAGATAATTCTTGGCACACTTTCTCTGTCCGTTCTTCGCATTCTACAGCGTTAAGTTTGTACTAAGGATGTCAAAGTTAAAAAATGGTAGTCATGTGACTACTGCCTTATAATGCAATGGCATTTGCAATTTCTACACAGGGTCCATTTTAGGTTTTTGTCAGATCATGGAAATACAAGTGGAAGAATAATTTGAATTACTGTATGCAAAGAAATACAACTACAGTAGTTATTGTTCACTTTCGTTAAAAAAGCTCTAAACAGAAAAAGGTTGAAACATTATTTGGTGATTTTAAAGACGACACATAGATATCACACACATAATTGTTTTCCACCCATTAGTATAATGAAGAAGACTCTGAGTACAAATGCGTAGGCGTGACACTCGACAAAAGTTTTGAAACATGGCTACCAACAAAATATCGGTGGAAAATACCCATCTAAAATTCTGCTGTTAAAAGTTGCTGATTAAAAACTGTTCCACAGCTAACTCATAGAAGAGGTGAAAACCCATCACACTGTGCAGAAAGAACGTAAGTTTATCGCATTTAGGAAAATATGGTTTGCTTAAGTGTGAGTCTAGCCGGAAACACGATATCTGCAACAACAGCTACACACACTGGGACACCTATGTCCAAGTGATAACATACATGTATGTGGGTTGTGACAATATAAACTAGACAAATTTAGGTCCTTGTACAGGCTTCAGGTTTTATTTATGTTTCTTTGGCAAGAAAATTTGATCAAGTAACTTACAACACAATTCATATTTTGAAAAATCTTTGATTAAGAAGCAGTCGGAAGAAAATGTGCTATATACCATAGACATCAGCAAACAGCTTCATCAAAATTGACCATTTGATACCATTTTGAATTTTAAAGCCAAATGCTCTGGCCCAACCCTTCTATTCTATTAATCCTCAACAAACTCCGCACTCTCTCCTCCTTAGGAAAGAATATTATCTTTTTTCTGGATTCCCAGCCATGTTGGCATCCCTGACAACGAGAGAGCCGCCAACAAAGCTCTGTCGAACATCGTCTCTTCTTTTCCTGTTCCACACTCAGACCTCCGTCACGACCAACACCCCTCTGCACAGTCCCAACTGCAGGGAAGACATTGTTGTCACCTGCATCTGCCTGGGCCACTCTCTCTCTCACTCCATCTCTTATCCGACTCCCCTACCCCTCTCTGCCCCACTTGTAACACAGATCTCTCCATGAAGCATATCTTCGTAACCTGTCCCCTATACCATAACTCCAGATCTCTTCTCTCCTCACTATCTTCAATCTCAGACCTTTTTTAAACAATTCTTCCTCAAACATCATCAACTTTCCTCCGCAACAACAACCTCTTCCACCACATTTAACTCTCCCCCTCCCTTTCTACACCTAACCTTACATACCCCTTTCTTTTCTTCAAAAGTTTTTTTAATTTTTTTATTCTGCTTATCTCCCTTACAAACCTTCCATCTCCTCACTATCCTTACTCTTACACCATTATTCATTAACACTCTCTTGGCACATTTCACTCTGACTGTCGCGGTGCCGTTAAACATCAACAAACCAAACCAAACCTAAATGTGATTAATAATGCAAATTTGAATTTGTGACACATATATAAAATCTATCATATGCCTTTTGTTAAGCTTATGTTTTTATTCATTCAACAAGGTTCTTTGAATGGGAGCAGCTGGGGTTTTTGAATCTCCTCCAGGACCAGTAACAGCTTTAGGAAATCTTTGCAGTGACTGCAAATTAAAGAATGATATTATTAAAAGCCATCTTCTCTTTCACCACTTTCATTTACATTTGAAATTCTTTCAAATTTATGCAAAATGAGAGCTTGTTAGCTCTTGAGGGGGACCAGAGGCAAAGCCCTATGATTTGGGTCATTTTGTAGGTTAAATATCTCTAGTTTTATTGTTTTTTTTTTATCATATTTGTTCCCAGCAAAGAGTGTGGCTAGGTCTATGCAGGTTGTAAGAAACATACAAAGTCATTAATGCAATAAAAAGTACAAGATACAAAGAAAAGTAAAAGCACAATGTAAGATACAATCAAATGAAAGAACAAAAAGCATCTGAAACGATAAGTAATGTTACAGTAATTGTAACCACACTGTCAAAACCTAATGTAGTTTTATTGCCAGCACTGACATATAACATTTGTAACACAGTATGTCCCTCTATTAAACAATTTCTACTAAATATAAACTTTAGGCCTAATCCTCAATGTAAATGCACGTATTCTATCTTTACTTATTGTGTCTAAGACGAGGCAGCAGGGAAATGTTACCTGCCCTTCCCCAATTCCGTGAAGAAAAAAAAAGGATAATCATTGATAAAATTCAGACAAAACAAGCAGGGCGAAACATGTGAGTCCCTTGACTACCTCCTCCAAAAAAATGTTGGGCCACGCTCCCACTTTCCCAGAATCTATTTCCCCCCAAAAAAATGTTGGGCCTACGCTCCCACTTTCCCAGAATCTATTTCCCTAATGATTTTAAATAAAAGACCCTTTTCCCCACCACTATACCCATTTGGTATCAATTTTTTTCCTGTTTGAACAACTGGAATTAAAATGTTGGAAAGAACTTTAATTAAAACTAAAGTAAAGAGTTTTACACCTTCAAGTTCAGGCAGTGGGTTCACTTGTGTGGGTTCACTTGTGTGGGTTCACTTGTGTGGGCTCACTTGTGTGGGTTCACTTGTGTGGGGTTCATTTGTGTGGGTTCACTTGTGTGGGTTCACTTGTGTGGGTTCATTTGTGTGGGTTCACTTGTGTGGGTTCACTTGTGTGGGTTCATTTGTGTGGGTTCACTTGTGTGGGTTCACTTGTGTGGGTTCACTTGTGTAGGTTCACTTGTGTGGGTTCATTTGTGTGGGTTCACTTGTGTGGGTTCACTTGTGTGGGTTCACTTGTGTGGGTTCACTTGTGTGGGTTCACTTGTGTGGGTTCACTTGTGTGGAGTTCACTTGTGTGGGTTCACTTGTGTGGGTTCACTTGTGTGGGTTCACTTGTGTGGGTTCACTTGTGTGGGTTCACTTGTGTGGCTTCACTTGTGTGGGTTCACTTGTGTGGGTTCACTTGTGAAAAAAATTATGTGGTGGATTTATGGGTGCTTTTGAGTTTGAATGAAATTGTAATTCTCTTTTACAATTTTTTTTCAGTAGAGATGTAGTCTTTTCAGTAGAGATGTAGTCTTTCTCAGTAGAGATGTAGTCTTTCTCAGTAGAGATGTAGTCTTTCTCAGTAGAGATGTAGTCTTTCTCAGTAGAGATGTAGTCTTTCTCAGTAGAGATGTAGTCTTTCTCAGTAGAGATGTAGCACAGACTGCACAATGAGAATTGATGCAGTTATAAATGTTTGTATCAAAACTAGAATGGAAATGTAATTTGTTCAAAACTATACACTATCATTCTTTAGCAAAACTACTGTAAATAATCACTTCCAATTAATATTTAGTTCTTTCAGTTTGGACTCTTTAGGAACCACAGTTTGTTTAACAGTATTTTGGGGCAATTTTATTTCTATAATTTGTATAATCCTATTACCACTCATGTAAAGTGCAATTGGAAAAAGTGGGTGTAATAAAATACTGTACATTTTGAGGTTTTCCTTTCCTTGCTTCATTTTGTTTACATTAGTTTCTCTGAATGTGGTTTACAACTGGACATTTGTTTCATATATTGCAAAGGAACTTAATAAAAGCTTGATAACCAGAGGGCATGATTCAATTTGAAAGCTTTGTAAGGGTATTATTGTGAAGGGATGGCCCCAGAGTCAACTTCCTGATGAGTACTTAGTTACTGACATAAAGGTCATGCGAGTATTTTGAGTACTTACTTAATTGTTGCTTGAATGTACTGTAAAGTTCATATATTCATTCACAACAGTGTGGGTTTTAAGGATGTATTCTAAGCATGCATCCAACTATTTCTACTGTGGGGGAGGAGAGGCATTTTAGTCAATTAATAGGGACAAATATTTCATTTCAAGAACATATACCAGATAGGTTTGTCCATACATACAACTCTTTTTATGCAGGGAAAGTGTGAAGGAGGCATCCTTATGCGGGGTAAATTCCCCACCCATCAACCACAGCTTATGGTATGATGATATTGGTAAGATGTATTCCCCTGCAAGAAGTCCATCAACTTTGGGTTTAAAAAAAAATACAGAATGAACAACTTACAGTAACCAAATTCTGATAAGCTAGCTCAGGCCCCTCAGCCCCTTGATTGTTTTTTCAAGGGTGCTCCTCCCTGACCCCTTTTATCAAATTCTTGCAATTTTGTGCCCTATATTAATGGGTACAGGTACATTCATTATTTTCACTCTAATATTTGAAATAAGCCAAACCTTATGCTGCATGGCCCATGCTACTTTGTGAATATAAATGATTGGCGGGTGACTTTTGTTGTATTTTTTCAAGTCTGCCCCCCACCCGATTCTCTGATCACTTTTTGAAAAGAGCAGGGTGAAAACTGGCATGGTCAACTTGGCATGTTAGTCTGTTATGTGGTTGTTCCTAATCATAGGAAGATTATTGCATACAAACAGACTAAGTATGACATCATATCTACATGTACATATTTCTGAAAGCTAGTCTTTGATGTAATTCTTTAAAAATTAATCATTGCTTTTTAAATGATTTTAAACGTATTTTCTTGAACCATTGATGGCATGAGGCATAGCATTTACTTTTTCCCCATCTGTCCATGAGCCCATGAGGTTTTTGTTTGAAATTAGAATTTATACATTAGTAGAATACATAACCTAGAACATATATGAAATAATGGTTTATTATAACTACCAAATTTTCTGTAACCTTTTAGAAGTTGAACAATTCCTTTTAAAAAATGAAGGCTGCTGCATTTTTTGCATAAAACTGCTGTGTGTTGAAATTCAAAAGGGAGTTGCATGATAGGACTGTCCCTGGTCCCACCATCTAGGGTAGCAATAACCTTCTTTTTTAATGTACTTTTCTTGCTTGTCCGTTGTTGCTGCCTCCTACCTCTGCCGCAATGACAAACATAGACAATTGAGGAGAGCAACCGGGTAAATGCTAGATACAGTAGCTTGGAGAAATTTGATGCAATGCCACGAGAGCTAAGGTATTGTCAAAGAATCAATAAATAATCTTAGCACAGCCTGATGTAGAAAGGTTGTATTTTGTGTTGCAGCAATTTTTTTTCTTCAAAACATCGCCCTCTTGTTCGTTTTAAATCAGATACTGTACATATTAACTAAACTATTCTTTTGTAGGTAGTACATAAGATTAAAAAGACTTGTGGTTCATGCTTGCCAAGTATTCTTTATGTTTTTATGTGAGTGAAGGGTCAATGTCATGACAATGGACTTAGTGGTTGTATGGTACGGTACAATCCTTGGATTGTGTAATTAGAGCATTAACCACGTTTAATTGATTCATAGGAAAACATATGATGACATAGAAATGGATGGATGGAAGGCTTTGTTTTATGGTTAGAAAGCATATCCGAACCCATAACTTGGACAAAAACCAACACTTGGAACAACTTTATCTCTTCTCTCACCACCAACACCCCACTAAGAAGATTTGGAGAATGGTTAACTGTTTATGGTTACCCGAGAATCATTTTCTGACAACTTTTTCTCTGAATGAAACCAAGCCATCAGCATAACCTCCAAGGGCCCAGATTTAGACATTTGCCACCACTACCCTACTCACCATCTTCAACCACATTTTAAACTCCTTTCCCCTAGAATTAAACATTAATCTGTCTCTGTAAAATTATGGAAAAGATCATTAATCAGAGACTAAACTGGTTCCTCGAGACCAACAGAATCCTCTCTCCTCACTCAAAGCGCTTCCTAAAACGTACGTATTGGCCACACCTCTCCAAGCCGCACTCAAGAAGAGGGCGTCCCCCAAAGCAGCATCCTCCCCCACTCTCTTCAACCTGAGCATTAATGACATCGGGAATGACCTTGGCCCCAGCATCAAGCGTACCCTCTCGTGGATGACTTCACCATCTTCTACCCTCCCCTAGCTTTCCTATTGTTGAAAATAGGCTTCAAACCAGCCTCAATCAGCTGCAAGTCTGGAGCGACAATAACGGGTTTTAGATTCTCCAAAGACAAGACAGTCTGCATGCACTTTTGTCATTTCAACAACCTCCACCCCAACCCAACTTTGTGCTCAATGGGAATCGTGATCCCTAAAGTTGAAAACACAAAGTTCCTTGGTCTAACTCTAGACCCCAAGCTCACCTACAAGCCACACATCACCAACCTGAAACTAAAATGCAATAGCTCCTCAACCTCCTCCGACTGCTCTCCAACACTACTTGGGAGCGAACCGCTATGCTCTCCTCAAAATTTTCAGGCTCACCATTCGTGCTGCTTGACTATGGCAATATTGTTTACTGTGTCGCTCACAACTCATACCTCAACCACATTAACACCATCCAAAATGAAGCCTCAGGCTTTGTCTAGGAGCCTACAGGACCTCCCAATCACTAGCCTTCATGTTGAAGCCAACGAACCCCCTTTCTACTTAGATGTAAAAGCTTAGCCTTTCCTATGCTTTTAGAGTCCTCACCAACTATAGCTTACGAGAATCAGACCTCTTTTCAACTTGGCATCAACCCCGCCACTGACCTATTCCTGGCCCACTTTTCCGCCTTTGGGCCACCCCTTCCTTCTGTCCACCTAGACCTCTCCACTTATAACAAAACTCAAACTCACCCTAATCTCTTCATCAATCTCCACAACCAAATCAAAGACCAACTCTCAAATTACACCTCTATCTATACTGATGGCTCCAAGGAAGGCAACAAGACAGCTGCTTTTCATCCAAGACATCACCCTCAGTAGCAGACTTTTCTTTTCAGCCGAGGCTAAGGCCATAACTTTATTGAGTACTCTCCTCTTAGTCACTTTGCCATTTTCTCTGACTCTAAGGCTGTTCTTACTTCATTACTCAATCTTAAATGGGATAACCTACCCTCTGCAGGAAAAGTGTTCCATACCCAGCCATGTTGGCATCCCTGGCAATGACAGGGCTGATAACCGCTTATAAAACCCCTAAAACCTTATGGAACTTCCAAATTGATAACAAACTCATGTTATCCAGCCCACAATCCGATCAAAAGATTGTCAATTTTCTTCCAAAAATCCTCCAGATAAAATAGTCTCCTTCCTTCAGCATCACAGCTTTCTGGCTTTTGTTCTTGAATTTCTCTCATTCTTCCCTGGTCTCTTTCCTTACTACCTCTAAAGTAATAAGGCACAATTTGATATAATTTATAATCTTTAGACAAGCTTTTAAATAGAATTAAACATTAATCTGTTAGCTTTTTCAATTCTTGCAACTTATATATAAAAAGATTGTCATTTCAATTTTTTACCACTCCACTCGGTGTCAGCGTTGTTTCCGGTAAAGTTTTAGTTAAAGTTTTCATAACTTATAAATGGTGTACATTCATGTGACTTGGCATAGGGGTAGAGGACATTAGTACTGTTCAAATGAGCATGCTTGGGAGAGAGGGGGGAGGGGGATTGTGTGTGCATATTAATTAGCTTATTTGCATAACAATGGTAATATTTGTCAAGTTAAAATTGTTGGTAAAAGTTTTTATAACTTAAGTTATGAATGGTGTACATTCATGTAACTTGGCACTGTGTACTGTTCAAGTGAGCATGATTAGGAGTTGTGTGTGCATACTAATTAGCTTATTTGCATAATAATGAAAATATTTGTATCTATGATATCTCTTAAATTAAAGTGGTTGTAGGGATTTTGTTTGCACAAATGATCATATATGTAAAGAGCATTGTCTACACTTAATGTTGAGGTGAAGTGTGCATATTAATTAGGTTATTTGCATAACAATAGACTTGTACAAAATGTTCAACATTCATGAGTGCATAACTTAAGTTATGAATGATGTACATTCATGTAACTTGGCACAGGGGTAGAGGACATGGGTACTGTTCAAATAAGCATGACTGGGGGGTTGTGTGTGCATACTACTGTAATCAGCATATTTGCATAACAATACAAATATTTGTATCTATGATATCTCTTAAATTAAAGTGGGAGTGGAGATTTTGTTTTACACAAATGATCATATATGTGAAGAGCATTGTCTACACTCAATGGTAAGGTGTAGTGTGCATATTAAGTAGGTTATTTGCATAACAATAGACTTGCATACAAAATATTTAACTTGAGATAATAACTTGCTATTTGGTTCAGTGTTAAAGGGCATTGGTACTGTTCAGTTAAGCATGATTGTGGGATTGTGTGTGCATAATAATTAGCCTATTTGCATAGCAATGAAATATTTGTATGGTATCTCTTGAATTAAAGTGGGTATGATGATTTTGCTTAAACAGTATATGTGAAGAGCATACAGTGTTCACACTTAATGGTAAGGTATAGTGTGCATTTGCTGCAATATTTTTGATAATATATATGGCTTATGACTTACTAACTTCACAATTTTAGTTTTGTTATGATATTGTTTATTTCATTTTTATTTAGTTATTTCCAGTATAAATTATGTACAATTTATAGATAGGAAAATACAATAATATAATAATATACAAAACAAAACAATAAACGAAAGGAAAGAATGTAAAAAATGAGACAATAAAACAATTAAAGATATAAAAATGAATACAAAATGATAAGTTGAAAAGGGTTATAATAAGGGCTCTAAAATACCAAAATGAATAAAAATTGCAGCTTTATATACAAATGAATTTTTAAAAACTGATGTTCTAAAACTTGGGATGGTGGCTGGGTTTCTCAGATTATAATTTGTTTTATTGCACATGGATGTTATTTCTAAATTTAATGGGTCTTTCATTGATACTATGTTTTGGGCAAGTCTGCCAAATTCTTTCTTTGCTGCATCGTTGACTTTATTTATAAGTAAATCACAGTCTAAACAGAATATATTGGCACAATATCTCAAGAAACTTTTCATTCTATTCTTATTTTTTACTTTTGAAAAATGGTACCAAACTGGGACTGCATAAATGATATGAGGCAAGATGGAGGCTGTGTATATCTTAGTCCTAGTTTTAGGAGAAGAAACGATAAAGGTTAATGTAGAGACAATATATTACACTTTGGACAACATCTTTCAAATATGGTTAGAAAACGTCAACTTATCATCACTGCAGACTCCCAGATAGGTTGTACAGGATGTCCGTTCAACACAATCACCACAAATAACCGTTCTTTCATTCTTTGTTTCAATCAACCCTTTATGCTTTATGTTTATCTTTTCAAAGACCATTTCCTTTGATTTTCTTGGATTAAGAAGCAGATTTTTCTCTCCGCACCTATCTACAACTCTATTAACAAAATTTTGATAATCACCTTGATTTTTGCGATGGGTCTGCCTAGAGATATCGCATGAAATGGTGGTAGCATCAGCATATAGGACAATAGCAAAGAAAACTAGGGAGGCCCTGACTTGCCAATATCAATAAAAGAATGCCATTCAACCCCCTTGTGTTGGCATTGACAGCAATTAAAATGTTTGTCTTGCCATGAATAAAGAAGCAAATAAAAGTTTTTTTGCTTTTAAAGATGTTGAATTAGGGATTTGGGAAATATAAACAATAAGTAGAATGTGGGGTAGAAGATGACATGATGATAAAGTAGCTGAAGGAATTAGGATGATGTCATGTGGGACAAGGTGGAATTGTATGTAAGGCAAGGCGCGGTGGGATGTTGGTCAGGATGTGTTGGCATATTAGATTAGGTGGATTGGCATGTAGAACAGGGTGGGTTGGCATGTGGAACAGGATGGGATGGAATGTGGAATACGGTGAGTTGGCATGTGGAACAGGGTGGGTCAACATGTGGGACAGGGCGGAATGGCATGTGGTGGGGTGTCATCTGGATTTCAGTTGTGATGGCATGTGGGTCATGCAAGTGGTGGAATGACATAGAGTATCTGGTTTTCAGGTGTGATTGCATGGAGTATAGACGTGGGATAACATTTGGGACAGGTTGGGATGGAATGTGGGACAGTCTGGAATATGTATTATTAGCAGTGAGGGGATTTGTATCATTTCCAATGTCTAGTTTGTCATACATTAAGCAATATTGTTTTGCCTAATTTTTCTTTAATGTTATTGTACATTTTTCATGCTGCTTGACTTTGCTTGACACACATATTTTCTTAAATTGGAAGTTGTTTTTCAATCCAGGATGTAGTTTTGGGAATGTGTAGAATCTGGCAGAGGTACAGGTTGGAGAGGTACCCTGTTTCTGTATATACTTCCCTCTATAAGCCCATTCTTTAAAATAGTTTTGAATAGTCGAGCATACTATCCTTCCGACAGTTCTAGTTATTAAAGATTTTACTAACTGTTTGCAACAGAAAAATACTATTCTGATACCGGAATTTGTGGGCTGGATTTTTTCCAATTGTTAAAGACAAAGTAAAATTGGAATAAACTGTTTATTGAAGGGGAAAGCAAGTAAGAGAAAAGGGTTCCTTTTTAGTAAACACACAACTGAAACACTTTAAATAAGAAAGAATGTTATTGACAAAAGACAAATTTCCCACAACTTGTAAATTAGTCAAATTAAGAGCAACCCTGAATGAGCTTAAATTTGTCTCATGATTTTTTGAGGTGGCAGTTTCTATTGGCAGTATGTGCCCATTACGTATACCAGTTTCTATTGGCAGTATGTGCCCATTACGTATACCAGTTTCTATTGGCAGTATGTGCCCATTACGTATACCAGTTTCTATTGGCAGTATGTGCCCATTACGTATACCAGTTTCTATTGGCAGTATGTGCCCATTACGTATACCAGTTAGTAGTTAGGTACCATTTGAAAAGTAACAAAATCTATGAATATTGTATCATTCCCAGCTTACAGGTGCAGACAGATGGCTTTTGAGAATAGTTTTGACATCACCAAGTTTATTGTTGAAGCAGCCAACGAAGACATCAAAACTGAGGCAGCGTACTTCCGTACCTCTCCCAATCTCTGCAAACTTCCTTTTGGTTTTTACTTTGTACGCAATTCCAGAGGATGGTGTTGCGTGGGAGCGCTGTTCTTGTCATGGTTATACCATACATGTACAGTACCCAGTGTTATTCTTCTGCCTCTGTGGGATGATCAGTACCTCAGTTTTACGCCAGTTTGTGGTAAGTGATGCTACCCCCAGTTAGTCTCAGTTGATGCTTCCCTTTAATAATCTATAGAAAATAATTGTAATCTAGTTTGAAATGACAATGTTTTAAGTGTTTCAAAAGTGTATACAGAAAATCTTTCATTTTTGGTGAACACTTTGTGCTGACCTTCTGACCAAATGATTTACACAGAATTTGTTGCAATTTGCTATGGATGGCCATAGTGTTATAAGACCCTTTACTTGTTCCTTTCCTCTTCTTACCTCTAACCATATTAGCACTTGTTGCTTTTAATACTTGTTCCTTTCTCTTCTTGCCTTTAATCATATCAGCACATGTTGGGTTTGTTTGATAGAGAGAGTTTGCAGTGCATCTTTGATTCATCTTCAACACAATATTCTTGGATGAATGAAGAATATCGCTCCTACTTGAGGGCTCTTGAGATACAATTAAAGTTGTTTGACCACTCCTTCTTACATTGTACTCAAGTTTGTTTGCTGCAGGACAAACGGGTGCACCCTTACAGTTACTGGTCTTCCTAGTGGTTGATGTGAACCAAAGCCAAACTTGCGGTGACAGATATGGAAGTTGATATTGATTTGGTGTCTGTGTATAACTCCATCATGATTAGGAAATTTCAGTTAATATTGTTTTTAGCTCAACGACGACTACGTTGTTGAGGTTATGAAATAGGACGAATCTGTTGACTTATGTTGCCCATTTTTGCAATGTATTTAGTCGGAGGATTTTGATGAGAAGTTTGTGAAATTTGGCAGCATTGATGAGCATGAAAATCTCCACACAGGGTGTGTTAGGTTTTTCATTTACTCTTTGCACACCTGAAATAGAGCAATTTCATTTTCATCATTTTTAAGAGAATATGCAGTCAAAACTGGAAATTATGTGCTGATGCGTAAATAATTAGTTAGAAGCATTGTAATATGACACCAAAGAAATTGAACAAACCAACAAGTCTTCGTTAGTAAGAAATTTGGTACCACCCTATTAGTAACGCTCGGGCAATTGTTTAATCACAATGGATCACCAATTTTAATAGACCTGTTGTGTATTCTATGCGTAATCCCTTGGTTACCATGGCTACAATACTATCCCCCACATGAGCAAAGTTAAGAGGATCTCTTTTGTTCGATAAACAAAAGACATGCCAGAGGTCGTTGCCCTGAACAAAAGATGGATCCATACGGATCAATACCTGCTGAATGACTTGCATTTGGTCCTCAATACACTTGGCATTAAGTTGTAAGCCCCTGTATATCACTAATGTTGTTGAATGTAACATAAATTCCAGTGTTGCTCCCCTCCAACTATGGCCATAAAGTTTCAATGAAAAAATACATATTTTGTCTTTTCTACTTTGCAACAGGTTTACAGATCATTCACAAGGAAAATATATCTACACTGTAAATTCCAATTAGTCAGAATGCCCTTAATTAGGCATAATATTTTGGCTAATTTAGGCCTAAATTAGTCTAAATATTGACTTGTATGCCTAATTAAGGGTAATTTGACTAATCAAAATTTACAGTGTATAATCAAAACTCAAAGCATAAATGTTTTTTGTTAAGAATGTTCTTTTAAACATAATTGTCCCATCGTATGCAGACTTCCACAAGAATTTCCCAACTGTATCCCATTTCCATAGGCCTAGCATGTAACCAGTAAAAGCAGGTCGTTGGGAAACATTACGCAAACTTTTAACAGATCATGTTTCACACACCCTTTCAATGATAAAGTTTCCAACGCCAATAAACTATGACAAACATACATTAATATTCATTTTGCTTTGGATTCTTTCATTTAAAATATGGGTTGGCCTATATATTTGTTTTTTTTACACAATGTTTATTGTTACAAAATCTTTTGTGGGCGGGATCTGTTTTTCTAACCTTTGTAATTTAAGAGAGCGCTATCAGATTTCATGGAAATCATGTTAGATTTGTGGGATTAAAACTTAAAACTTAACATTGATTGAATGAGAAAGAAAAGTTCTTGGGTGACCTTTTAACCGATCATTGGGGGATGATCACATTCCAGATGGACTTCTTTGGCCCCTTTTCCCCCCCTTCACACTGCTTTTCGCGAGGTGGGATAATGTCTATTCTCTCTCTTATATTAAAAATACTTCAAACCAAGGTACTGTATACTATATAGCACTTCCGTGTTAGAGGACTAATTGTTTATTGCAGGCAGAATTTCCTCAAATGCAGACAGAAGGTGACCCTTGTCTATCATTGAGGAATTGGGGGACAAGTCACATTCTACATGTGGTTGTGCTGTTTATTTTGGGCAGACGTTCTTCAAATTATGGGGTCCCTTATCTATCTATCCATGCTAGGCAAAACCGCAAGTCCCTTTCCGGTAGAAGTTCAACAAAAAAACATCATCTTTTTGAAAAATATATGTGTCCCCCTACTTTGTGGAGAAAAAGTATGGCTCTACGCCCTTTCTCCCCTCCCCTTACTTTAAGCAGGAGAATTATGCCATGCTACCAGGAATGATCGATGAGTAATTATTTGTAATTGTTTGATCGTTCAAGTTATACAATTATTGAGTTTTGTATCTTGATTGACATGTTTGTTGTACAAGCATGCATGCTAAGTATATGTTTGTTGTACAAGCATGCGTGCTAAGTATATGTTTGTTGTACAAGCATGCGTGCTAAGTATATGTTTGTTGTACAAGCATGCGTGCTAAGTATATGTTTGTTGTACAAGCATGCGTGCTAAGTATATGTTTGTTGTACAAGCATGCATGCTAAGTATATGTTTGTTGTACAAGCATGCGTGCTATATGTTTGTTGTACAAGCATGCGTGCTAAGTATATAATTTGTTGTACAAGCATGCGTGCTAAGTATATAATTGTTGTACAAGCATGCGTGCTAAGTATATGTTTGTTGTACAAGCATGCATGCTAAGTATATGTTTGTTGTACAAGCATGCGTGCTAAGTATATGTTTGTTGTACAAGCATGCGTGCTAAGTATATGTTTGTTGTACAAGCATGCGTGCTAAGTATATGTTTGTTGTACAAGCATGCGTGCTAAGTATATGTTTGCTGTACAAGCATGCGTGCTAAGTATATGTTTGCTGTACAAGCATGCGTGCTAAATATATGTTTGTTGTACAAGCATGCGTGCTAAGTATATGTTTGTTGTACAAGCATGCGTGCTAAGTACAAGCATATGTTTGTTGTGCTAAGTATATAATTGTTGTACAAGCATATGTTTGTTGTGCTAAAGTATATGTTTGTTGTACAAGCATGCATGCTAAGTATATGTTTGTTGTACAAGCATGCATGCTAAGTATATGTTTGTTGTACAAGCACGTGTGCTAAGTATATGTTTGTTGTACAAGCATGCATGCTAAGTATATGTTTGTTGTACAAGCATGCGTGCTAAGTATATGTTTGTTGTACAAGCATGCATGCTAAGTATATGTTTGTTGTACAAGCATGCATGCTAAGTATATGTTTGTTGTACAAGCATGCATGCTAAGTATATAATTGTTGTACAAGCATGCGTGCTAAGTATATGTTTGTTGTACAAGCATGCATGCTAAGTATATGTTTGTTGTACAAGCATGCATGCTAAGTATATGTTTGTTGTACAAGCATGCATGCTAAGTATATGTTTGTTGTACAAGCATGCGTGCTAAGTATGTACAAGCATGCATGCTAAGTATATAATTGTTGTACAAGCATGTGTGCTAAGTATATGTTTGTTGTACAAGCATGCATGCTAAGTATATGTTTGTTGTACAAGCATGCATGCTAAGTATATGTTTGTTGTACAAGCATGCATGCTAAGTATATGTTTGTTGTAGAAGCATGCGTGCTAAGTTTGTTGTGCAAGCGTGCGTGCTAAGTATTTTAATCGGGTTCATGTTAATTTAAAGCTGAGATTCATACAATATACCTCTTTAATTGTTGAAGAGGCATTTTGTAGGGCTGAAGCGGCACTTCATAGGGCTGAAGCGGCACTTCATAGGGCTGAAGCGGCACTTCATAGGGCTGAAGCGGCACTTTATAGGGCTGAAGCGGCACTTCGTAGGGACGATTTGCGAGCACTTTTTCATTTGGAACATTTCATTGTGGGATAGGGACATTTTGAAGTTACAAAAACTTAATTACTATCAGTTTCTTGTATAACCTCAGATAATTTTATTTTAAAATTTTAATACAATGTTTAGATCACAACAGTTCAGAAATGAGAAAAGTGAATCATATAATTAGCAGCTTTTCAAGTTTATCGTGGAACGTGAGTTGTAGGGCCTTGGTGCCTGGCGCAAATCAGATGTTCTTTATAAGTGCCTGCAGGGGTCTAACATAGACGTGGTGTTGCCAAAGGAAGATTTGTCCTTGTGTTACATGTATTATAATCATAATGGAGTACTGGGTCGCTCCGTTTTGAATTCAGTCATGGAGCAAAATATTTTTTCGGGGATGGAAATGATGAATCAGATTCAAAGCATACCAGCACGATATCAGTGAGTCAACTCCAGTATTCTGATGATGGGCAGAGGATATCTTACTTTGGATCATAGTAATTTATTAGCTACATGGACCGGTGGTTTGGATCATAGTAATTTATTAGCTACATGGACCGGTGGTTTGGATCATAGTAATTTATTAGCTACATGGACCAGTGGTTTGGTTCGTAGTAATTTATTAGCTACATGGACCAGTGGTTTGGATCGTAGTAATTTTTTAGCTACATGGACCAGTGGTTTGAATCATAGTAATTTATTAGCTACATGGACCAGTGGTTTGGATCGTAGTAATTTATTAGCTACATGGACCAGTGGTATGGATCATAGTAATTTATTAGCTACATGGACCGGTGGTTTGGATTGTAGTAATTCATTAGCTACATGGACTGGTGGTTTGGATCATAGTAATTTATTAGCTACATGGACCAGCTGTTTGGATCATAGTAATTTATTAGCTACATGGACCGCTGTTTGGATCGTAGTAATTTAGTAGCTACATGGACTGGTGGTTTGAATCGTAGTAATTTATTAGCTACATGGACCAGTGGTTTGAATCGTAGTAATTTATTAGCTACATGGACCGGTGGTTTGAATCGTAGTAATTTATTAGCTACATGGACCGGTGGTTTGGATTGTAGTAATTTATTAGCTACATGGACCAGTGGTTTGAATTGTAGTAATTTATTAGCTACATCGACCAGTGGTTTGGATCGTAGTAATTTAGTAGCTACATGGACCAGTGGTTTGGATCATAGTAATTTATTAGCTACATGGACTGGTGGTTTGGATTGTAGTAATTTATTAGCTACATGGACCGGTGGTTTGGATTGTAGTAATTTATTAGCTACATGGACCAGTGGTTTGGATCATAGTAATTTGTTAGCTACATGGACCGGTGGTTTGGATCGTAGTAATTTATTAGCAACATGGACCAGTGGTTTGGATCGTAGTAAATTATCAGCTACATGGACCGGTGGTTTGGATCGTAGTAATTTATTAGCTACATGGACCGTTGGTTTGGATTGTAGTAATTTATTAGCTACATGGACCGGTGGTTTGGATCATAGTAATTTATTAGCTACATGAATCGGTGGTTTGGATCATAGTAATTTATTAGCTACATGGACCGGTGGTTTGGATCATAGTAATTTATTAGCTACATGGACCAGTGGTTTGGATCGTAGTAATTTAGTAGCTACATGGACCAGTGATTTGGATCATAGTAATTTATTAGCTACATGGACCAGTGGTTTGGATCGCAGTAATTTATCAGCTACATGGACCAGTGGTTTGAATCGTAGTAATTTATTAGCTACATGGACCAGTGGTTTGGATCGTAGTAATTTATTAGCTACATGGACCAGTGGTTTGGATCGTAGTAATTTATTAGCTACATGGACCAGTGATATGGATCATAGTAATTTATTAGCTACATGGACCGGTGGTTTGGATTGTAGTAATTTATTAGCTACATGGACTGGTGGTTTGGATCATAGTAATTTATTAGCTACATGGACCAGTGGTTTGGATTGTAGTAATTTATTAGCTACATGGACCGGTGGTTTGGATCGTAGTAATTTATTAGCTACATGGACCGCTGTTTGGATCGTAGTAATTTATTAGCTACATGGACCGGTGGTTTGGATTGTAGTAATTTATTAGCTACATGGACTGGTGGTTTGGATCATAGTAATTTATTAGCTACATGGACCGGTGGTTTGGATTGTAGTAATTTATTAGCTACATGGACTGGTGGTTTGGATCATAGTAATTTATTAGCTACATGGACCAGTGGTTTGGATTGTAGTAATTTAGTAGCTAC
Source organism: Chiridota heheva (assembly GCA_020152595.1). Lineage (NCBI taxonomy): Eukaryota > Metazoa > Echinodermata > Holothuroidea > Apodida > Chiridotidae > Chiridota > Chiridota heheva. Next base: position 575,597 of record JAIGNY010002899.1, on the reverse strand, counting down.
ATGGACCAGTGATATGGATCATAGTAATTTATTAGCTACATGGACCGGTGGTTTGGATTGTAGTAATTTATTAGCTACATGGACTGGTGGTTTGGATCATAGTAATTTATTAGCTACATGGACCAGTGGTTTGGATTGTAGTAATTTATTAGCTACATGGACTGGTGGTTTGGATCATAGTAATTTATTAGCTACATGGACCAGTGGTTTGGATCATAGTAATTTATTAGCTACATGGACCGCTGTTTGGATCGTAGTAATTTATTAGCTACATGGACCGGTGGTTTGGATTGTAGTAATTTATTAGCTACATGGACTGGTGGTTTGGATCATAGTAATTTATTAGCTACATGGACCAGTGGTTTGGATTGTAGTAATTTATTAGCTACATGGACTGGTGGTTTGGATCATAGTAATTTATTAGCTACATGGACCGCTGTTTGGATCGTAGTAATTTATTAGCTACATGGACCGGTGGTTTGAATCGTAGTAATTTATTAGCTACATGGACCAGTGGTTTGAATCGTAGTAATTTAGTAGCTACATGGACCAGTGGTTTGGATCATAGTAATTTATTAGCTACATGGACCGGTGGTTTGGATTGTAGTAATTTATTAGCTACATGGACCAGTGGTTTGAATTGTAGTAATTTATTAGCTACATCGACCAGTGGTTTGGATCGTAGTAATTTAGTAGCTACATGGACCAGTGGTTTGGATCATAGTAATTTATTAGCTACATGGACTGGTGGTTTGGATTGTAGTAATTTATTAGCCACATGGACCAGTGGTTTGGATTGTAGTAATTTATTAGCTACATGGACCTGTGGTTTGGATTGTAGTAATTTATTAGCTACATGGACCAGTGGTTTGGATCATAGTAATTTATTAGCTACATGGACCGCTGTTTGGATCGTAGTAATTTATTAGCTACATGGACCGCTGTTTGGATCGTAGTAATTTATTAGCTACATGGACTGGTGGTTTGAATCGTAGTAATTTAGTAGCTACATGGACCAGTGGTTTGGATCATAGTAATTTATTAGCTACATGGACCGGTGGTTTGGATTGTAGTAATTTATTAGCTACATGGACCAGTGGTTTGAATCATAGTAATTTATTAGCTACATGGACCAGTGGTTTGGATCATAGTAATTTATTAGCTACATGGACTGGTGGTTTGGATCATAGTAATTTATTAGCTACATGGACCGCTGTTTGGATCGTAGTAATTTATTAGCTACATGGACTGGTGGTTTGAATCGTAGTAATTTATTAGCTACATGGACCAGTGGTTTGAATCGTAGTAATTTAGTAGCTACATGGACCAGTGGTTTGGATCATAGTAATTTATTAGCTACATGGACCGCTGTTTGGATCGTAGTAATTTATTAGCTACATGGACCAGTGGTTTGAATCGTAGTAATTTATTAGCTACATGGACCAGTGGTTTGGATCATAGTAATTTATTAGCTACATGGACTGGTGGTTTGGATCATAGTAATTTATTAGCTACATGGACTGGTGGTTTGGATCATAGTAATTTATTAGCTACATGGACCGCTGTTTGGATCGTAGTAATTTATTAGCTACATGGACCAGTGGTTTGAATCGTAGTAATTTATTAGCTACATGGACCAGTGGTTTGGATTGTAGTAATTTATTAGCTACATGGACCAGTGGTTTGGATCATAGTAATTTATTAGCTACATGGACTGGTGGTTTGGATCATAGTAATTTATTAGCTACATGGACACCGGTGGTTTGGATTATAGTAATTTATTAGCTACATGGACCGGTGGTTTGGATCATAGTAATTTATTAGCTACATGAATCGGTGGTTTGGATCATAGTAATTTATTAGCTACATGGACCGGTGGTTTGGATGATAGTAATTTATTAGCTACATGGACCAGTGGTTTGGATCGTAGTAATTTAGTAGCTACATGGACCAGTGATTTGGATCATAGTAATTTAGTGGCTACATGGACCAGTGGTTTGGATCGCAGTAATTTATCAGCTACATGGACCAGTGGTTTGGATCGTAGTAATTTATTAGCTACATGGACCAGTGGTTTGGATCGTAGTAATTTATAAGCTACATGGACCAGTGGTTTGGATCGTAGTAATTTATTAGCTACATGGACCAGTGGTTTGGATTGTGGTAATTTATTAGCTACATGGACCAGTGGTTTGGATCGTAGTAATTTATTAGCTACATGGACCAGTGGTTTGGATCATAATTATTTATTAGCTACATGGACCGGTGGTTTGGATTATAGTAATTTATTAGCTACATGGACACCGGTGGTTTGGATTGTAGTAATTTATTAGCTACATGGACCAGTGGTTTGAATTGTAGTAATTTAGTAGCTACATGGACCAGTGGTTTGGATCGTAGTAATTTATTAGCTACATGGACCGGTGGTTTGGATTGTAGTAATTTATTAGCTACATGGACCAGTGGTTTGGATTGTAGTAATTTATTAGCTACATGGACCAGTGGTTTGGATTGTAGTAATTTATTAGCTACATGGACCAGTGGTTTGGATCATAGTAATTTATTAGCTACATGGACTGGTGGTTTGGATCATAGTAATTTATTAGCTACATGGACACCGGTGGTTTGGATTGTAGTAATTTATTAGCTACATGGACCAGTGGTTTGAATCGTAGTAATTTAGTAGCTACATGGACCAGTGGTTTGGATCATAGTAATTTATTAGCTACATGGACACCGGTGGTTTGGATTGTAGTAATTTATTAGCTACATGGACCAGTGGTTTGAATCGTAGTAATTTATTAGCTACATGGACCAGTGGTTTGGATCATAGTTATTTATTAGCTACATGGACCGATGGTTTGGATTGTAGTAATTTATTAGCTACATGGACCAGTGGTTTGAATCGTAGTAATTTATCAGCTACATGGATTGGTGGTTTGGATCATAGTAATTTATTAGCTACATGGACCGGTGGTTTGGATTGTAGTAATTTATTAGCTACATGGACCAGTGGTTTGGATTTTAGTAATTTATTAGCTACATGGACCAGTGGTTTGGATCGTAGTAATTTATTAGCTACATGGACACCGGTGGTTTGGATTGTAGTAATTTATTAGCTACATGGACCGGTGGTTTGGATCATAGTTATTTATTAGCTAAATGGACCGGTGGTTTGGATTGTAGTAATTTATTAGCTACATGGACCAGTGGTTTGAATCGTAGTAATTTATCAGCTACATGGATTGGTGGTTTGGATCATAGTAATTTATTAGCTACATGGACCAGTGGTTTGGATCATAGTAATTTAGTAGCTCCATGGACCGGTGGTTTGGATCGTAGTAATTTATCAGCTAAATGGACCGGTGGCAGGAGTATTTATTTGTTTGTGTGTTGAAAGGTGAATAAGTAGCAAGATGAGAAATTACAGAGAAACAAAATATTTCTGTTTATTCTTTAATTAACTTCACGCAAAGGAGAACAAATTTTCATTTTATTTCTGGACACACAAACACATTTCCAATCAAAAAAAAAAAAAAAAAAAAAAACGTGATGTAGAAATGAGTATTACTAGGTATATTTTTCATAATTTTGCAAAACGTCAGTAATCGACCAAGACATGTTGGCATCACCTATTGGACACACATTATAATTTAAACAAAAAGGCTTATAAATTTTGTTAGAAGCATAATTTTTTGGACATCACTATGAAGTGTTTTATTGCTAATTGTCGCAATTTCAATTGTGCTGGAAGTTTGAATTTTGTTTTTAATTTCTTTTTTATGCCAAGAAGGAGGAGGTTTAATACTTACATCTTATGAACATGAATGTGTAAATGTTCAAAATGTTGTTATTGTAACAAAATATCTTTAATCACCATGTATGTTGTGGTGGAATTGACCTTTGCCCCTAGGGCAATGTCAGTAATCGACCAAGACATGATGACACCACCCATTGGAACACACATTATGATTTATACAAAAAGGCTTGTAACTTCTTGTTAGAAGCATAATTTTGCAGACATTAAACTCATTAATATCATATATGTGTATTGATTTCAAAAAATATTTGCTCGCAGAAAAGGTCAATATTTAACATTTCACATTGTGATGTGAAATAATACCTCACTGTTAGACTGCTGGATTTGTCCCCCTCCCCCCGTACCCCCTCCTTCCTAAATTCATGCCTGGCAGCACCCCCCGCTTGTATAAGAGATCAACATGCTGCAGGTAAAACTGATGAAGAGGATTAAAATAAAACCTGTTTCAACGACTAAAACAACCACCACCCTGCACTGACATATGCCACATCAAAATTTTGTTGAGCTTCAACATCATTGATGTTCTGGTTCGTCTGATTTTAACACTCTTTAAAAAAATTACATTAGGAAAGTGACAGTTTTTGTCCCAAAAGAACAACAAAATTGTTCCAGGACAAAATTCTGTTACACATTATTTTGAAATAGCCAAGTAGATAGAGCACTGGTTTCTTAACCACCTACAGTTTAGCGCTATCTTTTGCTTTGACATTTGAAGATATAACACTTCTCAGCAACTTAAATTCCTTTTTTTCTTCCATATTTCCTTGACACAATATAAGAAGCTTATATCCTTATTCATATGAAATTGATATGAAATGATTATCTTTACACATGTGCTAGAATAATGTTGACAATACGTCTGTTTAAATTCAATAAACCACATGTATATTCCCATTCTCCAAGACTTTCAGAAGAAGGATATGATAACTACAGTCTGCATTCTTATTTCTTCAACATTTCAACTATCAAAGTTAATTGACCCATAGAAATAATTAGACTATATGGTTGACCACAGGAAATGTTGTTACCACAGATTTTATTCATGGATAAATGAAGACAAGAGACCATCCCATTTGAACAAATTTCGAAACTGGTGCATATTCTTAGATCTGTCCCATGAAATGAATACCACGCTACAATACCACAATATTCGTCCATATGCCCCTTAATGGGTTATTCACAGTTACTCTGAGCACCATCAAGGCTTGATAGATTTTGAAAGTAAAGAATTGATCCTTCCAGTGGCAAGCAGCAAGATTGGACAGATAGAATTACGGAAATATATCAACTGTTTTGTAAAGTATTGATGAAGGATACAAGTGTTTAATTTCATTTTTGACTGCAAATGTATATGGTCATTGATCTATTCAAAATGTGTGTATTGTATATCACAAATAATGTGAATGAGATCATTGAAAGTTATTTTAAAGCACTTTTAAGTTTAAAAGTTTAATTTAAAAGTTTTTGCTAGTTTGTAGATTAAAATTTGCATACAGGTTCTTTTTGTGAGGTATGAAAATAAAAGAATACCCACTTGCCTTACTGTAAAAGATATTAGACATTGTAAAGCTTGCCCATTTGTCAATGATGAGAAAACAGTTTGGGGTGCTCCTTGTGTGTGAGGTATGGGTGCTGCTTGTGGGTGAGGTATGGGTGCTCCTTGTGGGTGAGGTATGGGTGCTCCTTGTGGGTGAGGTATGGGTGCTCCTTGTGGGTGAGGTATGGCTGCTCTTTGTGAGTGAGGTATGGGTGCTCCTTGTGAGTGAGGTATGGGTGCTCCTTGTGGGTGAGGTATGGGTGCTCCTTGTGGGTGAGGTATGGGTGCTCCTTGTGGGTGAGGTATGGGTGCTCCTTGTGAGTGAGGTATGGGTGCTCCTTGGGAGTGAGGTATGGGTGCTCCTTGTGAGTGAGGTATGGGTGCCCCTTGTGGGTGAGGTATGGGTGCTCCTTGTGTGTGAGGTATGGGTGCTGCTTGTGGGTGAGGTATGGGTGCTCCTTGTGGGTGAGGTATGGGTGCTCCTTGTGGGTGAGGTATGGGTGCTCCTTGTGGGTGAGGTATGGCTGCTCTTTGTGAGTGAGGTATGGGTGCTCCTTGTGAGTGAGGTATGGGTGCTCCTTGTGGGTGAGGTATGGGTGCTCATTGTGGGTGAGGTATGGGTGCTCCTTGTGGGTGAGGTATGGGTGCTCCTTGTGAGTGAGGTATGGGTGCTCCTTGGGAGTGAGGTATGGGTGCTCCTTGTGGAGTGAGGTATGGGTGCCCCTTGTGGGTGAGGTATGGGTGCTCCTTGTGAGTGAGGTATGGGTGCTCCTTGTGGGTGAGGTATGGGTGCTCCTTGTGGGTGAGTTATGGATTCTCCTTGTGGGTGAGGTATGGATGCTCCTTGTGGGTGAGATATGGGTGCTCTTTGTGGGTGAGGTATGGGCGCTCCTTGTGAGTGAGGTATGGGTGCTCTTTGTGGGTAAGGTATGGGTGCTCCTTGTGAGTGAGGTATGGGTGCTCCTTCTGGGTGAGGTATGGGTGCTCCTTGGGAGTGAGGTATGGGTGCTCCTTGTGAATGAGGTATGGGTGCTCCTTCTGGGTGAGGTATGGCTGCTCCTTGTGAGTGAGGTATGGGTGCTCCTTGTGGGTGAGGTATGGGTGCTCCTTGTGAGTGAGGTATGGGTGCTCCTTCTGGGTGAGGTATGGGTGCTCCTTGGGAGTGAGGTATGGGTGCTCCTTGTGAATGAGGTATGGGTGCTCCTTCTGGGTGAGGTATGGCTGCTCCTTGTGAGTGAGGTATGGGTGCTCCTTGTGGGTGAGGTATGGCTGCTCTTTGTGAGTGAGGTATGGGTGCTCCTTGTGGGTGAGGTATGGCTGCTCTTTGTGAGTAAGGTATGGGTGCTCCTTGTGAGTGAGGTATGGGTGCTCCTTGTGGGTGAGGTATGGGTGCCTCTGTGGGTGAGGTATGGGTGCTCCTTGTGGGTGAGGTATGGGTGCTCCTTGTAAGTGAGGTATGGGTGCTCCTTGGGAGTGAGGTATGGGTGCTCCTTGTGAGTGAGGTATGGGTGCCCCTTGTGGGTGAGGTATGGGTGCTTCTTGTGAGTGAGGTATGGGTGCTCCTTGTGGGTGAGGTATGGGTGCTCCTTGTGAATGAGGTATGGGTGCTCCTTGTGGGTGAGGTATGGATGCTCCTTGTGGGTGAGGTATGGATGCTCCTTGTGGGTGAGATATGGGTGCTCTTTGTGGGTGAGGTATGGGCTCTCCTTGTGAGTGAGGTATGGGTGCTCTTTGTGGGTGAGGTATGGGTGCTCCTTGTGAGTGAGGTATGGGTGCTCCTTCTGGGTGAGGTATGGGTGCTCCTTGGGAGTGAGGTATGGGTGCTCCTTGTGAATGAGGTATGGGTGCTCCTTCTGGGTGAGGTATGGCTGCTCCTTGTGAGTGAGGTATGGGTGCTCCTTGTGGGTGAGGTATGGCTGTTTGTGAGTGAGGTATGGGTGCTCCTTGTGGGTGAGGTATGGCTGCTCTTTGTGAGTGAGGTATGGGTGCTCCTTGTGAGTGAGGTATGGGTACTCCTTGTGGGTGAGGTATGGGTGCCTCTGTGGGTGAGGTATGGGTGCTCTTTGTGGGTGAGGTATGGGTGCTCCTTGTGAGTGAGGTATGGGTGCTCCTTCTGGGTGAGGTATGGCTGCTCTTTGTGAGTGAGGTATGGGTGCTCCTTGTGAATGAGGTATGGGTGCTCCTTGTGGGTGAGGTATGGATGCTCCTTGTGGGTGAGGTATGGGTGCTCTTTGTGGGTGAGGTATGGGTGCTCCTTGTGAGTGAGGTATGGGTGCTCCTTCTGGGTGAGGTATGGCTGCTCTTTGTGAGTGAGGTATGGGTGCTTCTTGTGGGTGAGGTATGGGTGCTCTTTGTGGGTGAGGTATGGGTGCTCCTTGTGAGTGAGGTATGGGTGCTCCTTGTGGGTAAGGTATGGGTGCTCCTTGTGGGTGAGGTATGGGTGCTCCTTGTGGGTGAGGTATGGGTGCTCCTTGTGAGTGAGGTATGGGTGCTCCTTGTGAGTGAGGTGTTGGTATGTGAGATGTAATTTGTCCGTATAAATTACAGAAACATTGAACTATTTTAAATAGTTTTGTTGTTATTTCCAGCATTCTTTCTACTGTCTTTCATGACTGGGTTTTGCCTTTTTCGATCAACTTTCGCGGATCCGGGGAGAATTCCATTTGATTCAAGATCCACATCAGTTGGTGAGTTTTTCTTTTGTATAATTTCATTGTGTTTTTCTTGTAGGTGTTGCTTTTAACTTCATTAATGGCTATCACAGTAGAGGTAATTCAAATTTCATCAATGAAAGGAAAAGACATGTGTTTATGTAGTAAGTGATAAATGGACATACAGAGACAACATTAGCTAAGATTGATTCAAACCCATAAGCAAGTAGCAAAAACCATAAATACCAGTTACCAATGTTTGACTGTTTTACAGCGTTTTCAATTTTGTGGCATAGATTTGCCAATTTGTATACTAATTTGTTGTTGATAAAAAGGCACCTTTAGTATTTTCTTATATGTAAATCCTAATTATCTATCATGATTCATTGAAGGGTGCAGAAAATAAATTTTGTCACAAAGGAATTTCATCATGGTAGACTTGTGTTATTTATTTATTTTTCTATAAAACTTCTTGTTTCTGAAGATATATGTTTCTGGGATCAATTTAATAGTCAACTGAACAATGTATGATTAAAGGCAATCAATTATGATATTGAATAATTTACTCAAGGCTTGACTCAGTCAAGGCTGATAATGGATATTAAACTTTTCATATGTATGAGGCTGTGAACCTTTTGCCACAGAGAACATGGTGAAGCTTGGATTTCAGCAGCAGAGTTGAAGCTGAAAATCCCTAGTCTGTTTTAGAAAAACTCTTAAACACAAATGCATTACGAACTATTGATTTATTTGTAATCATTCCCTTTTACTGTTAAATACTTACATCCTTACTATACCTGGGATTGGGTAGGGATGGGGAGATGAGGACTCATAGTGTGTGAGGGTGGGGGAGTTTTGTACTACCATATTTGTTATCATGTTTGTTTTGTATTTTGGGAGTGTTGTACTCAGTTAAGCTCACCAAAGTTTTTATACAACACTTCCTTTCACAACCATATATATTCTGTATATACATATTTTGTAAAATTCATAATATATTTGTAAATAAAACTCTTCTGTAATTATATGTAAATATGTTGTGGAAAAACAAATAAATGAAATGAAATGAAACCAGTGTCATGTACTTCAAAGTCTGTTATTACAAAGTACAGATAGCAAACCACAGTCCCGGATCTAGATGACGTCAAGCATGGCTCGTACCACAAATGATTGAAAGACACACAGGAATATCTAAATAACAAACTCCACTTAAAAAACTTTCATACATTTGCCTGAACTTGTCGGATATGAGAAGTTTACTTAGTGGAAAGTGACTGGATGTGATCACTTTCTTTAAAATTGTCTAATATTCACTGAAACCTAATTAATTCTTATGTTAATTGATTATATCTTAATAACCTGCCATTATTTTTTGTAGGACGGTAACTGATTTGGCAAAAACGTTTTGGATCTAAGTCCAATCAACAGAAAAATATAAGTACATTAGACATTCGCTTCATGTTCAGACTGTGATGGTGAAAAGAATTGTATAGAGGTTACCCACTGTCTTGCCATCACGTGTTTAGAATGCAGCAAGATGTTACCCACTGTCTTGCTATCACGTGTTTAGAATGCATCAAGAGGTTACCCACTGTCTTGCTATCACGTGTTTAGAATGCATCAAGAGGTTACCCACTGTCTTGCCATCACATGTTTAGAATGCATCAAGAGGTTACCCACTGTCTTGCCATTACGTGTTTAGAATGCATCAAGAGGTTACCCACTGTCTTGCCATCACGTGTTTAGAATGCATCAAGAGGTTACCCACTGTCTTGCCATCACGTGTTTAGAATGCATCAAGAGGTTACCCACTGTCTTGCCATCACGTTTTTAGAATGCATCAAGAGGTTACCCACTGTCTTGCCATCACGTGTTTAGAATGCATCAAGAGGTTACCCACTGTCTTGCCATCACGTGTTTAGAATGCATCAAGATGTAACCCACTGTCTTGCCATCACATGTTTAGAATGCATCAAGAGGTTACCCACTGTCTTGCCATCACGTTTTTAGAATGCATCAAGAGGTTACCCACTGTCTTGCCATCACGTGTTTAGAATGCATCAAGAGGTTACCCACTGTCTTGCCATCACGTGTTTAGAATGCATCAAGATGTAACCCACTGTCTTGCCATCACATGTTTAGAATGCATCAAGAGGTTACCCACTGTCTTGCCATCACGTGTTTAGAATGCATCAAGAGGTTACCCACTGTCTTGCCATCACGTGTGTAGAATGCATCAAGAGGTTACCCACTGTCTTGCCATCACGTGTTTAGAATGCATCAAGAGGTTACCCACTGTCTTGCCATCACGTGTTTAGAATGCATCAAGATGTAACCCACTGTCTTGCCATCACATGTTTAGAATGCATCAAGAGGTTACCCACTGTCTTGCCATCACGTGTTTAGAATGCATCAAGAGGTTACCCACTGTCTTGCCATCACGTGTTTAGAATGCATCAAGAGGTTACCCACTGTCTTGCCATCACGTGTTTAGAATGCATCAAGAGGTTACCCACTGTCTTGCCATCACGTGTTTAGAATGCATCAAGAGGTTACCCACTATCTTGCCATCACGTGTTTAGAATGCATCAAGAGGTTACCCACTGTCTTGCCATCACGTGTTTAGAATGCATCAAGAGGTTACCCACTGTCTTGCCATCACGTGTTTAGAATGCATCAAGAGGTTACCCACTGTCTTGCCATCACGTCTTTAGAATGCATCAAGAGGTTACCCACTGTCTTGCCATCACGTGTTTAGAATGCATCAAGAGGTTACCCACTGTCTTGCCATCACGTGTTTAGAATGCATCAAGAGGTTACCCACTGTCTTGCCATCACGTGTTTAGAATGTATCAAGAGGTTACCCACTGTCTTGCCATCACGTGTTTAGAATGCAGCAAGATGTTACCCACTGTCTTGCCATCACGTGTTTAGAATGCATTAAGAGGTTACCCACTGTCTTGCCATCACGTGTTTAGAATGCATCAAGAGGTTAACCACTGTCTTGCCATCACGTCTTTAGAATGCATCAAGAGGTTACCCACTGTCTTGCCATCACGTGTTGAGAATGCAGCAAGATGTTACCCACTGTCTTGCTATCACGTGTTTAGAATGCATCAAGATGTTACCCACTGTCTTGCTATCACGTGTTTAGAATGCATCAAGATGTTACCCACTGTCTTGCCATCGTGTGTTTAGAATGCATCAAGATGTTACCCACTGTCTTGCCATCACGTGTTTAGAATGCATTAAGAGGTTACCCACTGTCTTGCCATTACGTGTTTAGAATGCATCAAGAGGTTACCCACTGTCTTGCCATCACATGTTTAGAATGCATCAAGATGTTACCCACTGTCTTGCCATCACATGTTTAGAATGCAGCAAGATGTTACCCACTGTCTTGCCATCACATGTATAGAATGCATCAAGAGGTTACCCACTGTCTTGCCATCACATGTTTAGAATGCATCAAGAGGTTACCCACTGTCTTGCCATCACATGTTTAGAATGCATCAAGATGTTACCCACTGTCTTGCCATCACATGTTTAGAATGCATCAAGATGTTACCCACTGTCTTGCCATCACATGTTTAGAATGCATCAAGAGGTTACCCACTGTCTTGCCATCACATGTTTAGAATGCATCAAGATGTAACCCACTGTCTTGCCATCACATGTTTAGAATGCATCAAGATGTTACCCACTGTCTTGCCATCACATGTTTAGAATGCATCAAGAGGTTACCCACTGTCTTGTCATCACATGTTTAGAATGCATCAAGATGTTACCCACTGTCTTGCCATCACATCTTTAGAATGCATCAAGATGTTACCCACTGTCTTGCCATCACATGTTTAGAATGCATCAAGAGGTTACCCACTGTCTTGCCATCACATGTTTAGAATGCATCAGATGTTACCCACTGTCTTGCCATCACATGTTTAGAATGCATCAAGATGTTACCCACTGTCTTGCCATCATGTGTGTAGAATGCATCAAGATGTTACCCACTGTCTTGCCATCGTGTGTTTAGAATGCATCAAGATGTTACCCACTGTCTTGCCATCACGTGTTTAGAATGCATCAAGAGGTTACCCACTGTCTTGCCATTACGTGTTTAGAATGCATCAAGAGGTTACCCACTGTCTTGCCATCACGTGTTTAGAATGCATCAAGATGTTACCCACTGTCTTGCCGTCACATGTTTAGAATGCAGCAAGATGTTACCCACTGTCTTGCCATCACATGTATAGAATGCATCAAGAGGTTACCCACTGTCTTGCCATCACATGTTTAGAATGCATCAAGAGGTTACCCATTGTCTTGCCATCACATGTTTAGAATGCATCAAGATGTTACCCACTGTCTTGCCATCACATGTTTAGAATGCATCAAGAGGTTACCCACTGTCTTGCCATCACATGTTTAGAATGCATCAAGAGGTTACCCACTGTCTTGCCATCACATGTTTAGAATGCATCAAGAGGTTACCCACTGTCTTGCCATCACATGTTTAGAATGCATCAAGAGGTTACCCACTGTCTTGCCATCACATGTTTAGAATGCATCAAGATGTAACCCACTGTCTTGCCATCACATGTTTAGAATGCAGCCAGATGTTACCCACTGTCTTGCCATCACATGTTTAGAATGCATCAAAAGGTTACCCACTGTCTTGTCATCACATGTTTAGAATGCATCAAGATGTTACCCACTGTCTTGCCATCACATGTTTAGAATGCATCAAGATGTTACCCACTGTCTTGCCATCACATGCTTAGAATGCATCAAGAGGTTACCCACTGTCTTGCCATCACATGTTTAGAATGCATCAGATGTTACCCACTGTCTTGCCATCACATGCTTAGAATGCATCAAGAGGTTACCCACTGTCTTGCCATCACATGTTTAGAATGCATCAAGATGTTACCCACTGTCTTGCCATCACATGCTTAGAATGCATCAAGAGGTTACCCACTGTCTTGCCATCACATGTTTAGAATGCATCAAGATGTAACCCACTGTCTTGCCATCACATGTTTAGAATGCAGCCAGATGTTACCCACTGTCTTGCCATCACATGTTTAGAATGCATCAAAAGGTTACCCACTGTCTTGCCATCACGTGTTTAGAATGCATCAAGAGGTTACCCACTGTCTTGCCATCACGTGTTTAGAATGTATCAAGAGGTTACCCACTGTCTTGCCATCACGTGTTTAGAATGCAGCAAGAGGTTACCCACTGTCTTGCCATCACATGTTTAGAATGCATCAGATGTTACCCACTGTCTTGCCATCACATGTTTAGAATGCATCAAGATGTTACCCACTGTCTTGCCATCATGTGTGTAGAATGCATCAAGATGTTACCCACTGTCTTGCCATCACATGTTCAGAATGCATCAAGAGGTTACCCACTGTCTTGCCATTACATGTTTAGAATGCATCAAGAGGTTACCCACTGTCTTGCCATCACATGTTTAGAATGCATCAGATGTTACCCACTGTCTTGCCATCACATGCTTAGAATGCATCAAGAGGTTACCCACTGTCTTGCCATCACATGTTTAGAATGCATCAAGATGTTACCCACTGTCTTGCCATCACATGCTTAGAATGCATCAAGAGGTTACCCACTGTCTTGCCATCACATGTTTAGAATGCATCAAGATGTAACCCACTGTCTTGCCATCACATGTTTAGAATGCAGCCAGATGTTACCCACTGTCTTGCCATCACATGTTTAGAATGCATCAAAAGGTTACCCACTGTCTTGTCATCACATGTTTAGAATGCATCAAGATGTTACCCACTGTCTTGCCATCACATGTTTAGAATGCATCAAGATGTTACCCACTGTCTTGCCATCACATGCTTAGAATGCATCAAGAGGTTACCCACTGTCTTGCCATCACATGTTTAGAATGCATCAGATGTTACCCACTGTCTTGCCATCACATGTTTAGAATGCATCAAGATGTTACCCACTGTCTTGCCATCATGTGTGTAGAATGCATCAAGATGTTACCCACTGTCTTGCCATCACATGTTCAGAATGCATCAAGAGGTTACCCACTGTCTTGCCATTACATGTTTAGAATGCATCAAGAGGTTACCCACTGTCTTGCCATCACGTGTTTAGAATGCAGCAAGATGTTACCCACTGTCTTGCTATCACGTGTTTAGAATGCATCAAGATGTTACCCACTGTCTTGCCATCGTGTGTTTAGAATGCATCAAGATGTTACCCACTGTCTTGCCATCACATGTTTAGAATGCATCAAGGAGTTACCCACTGTCTTTTCATCACATGTTTAGAATGCATCAAGATGTTACCCACTGTCTTTTCATCACATGTTTAGAATGCATCAAGATGTTACCACTGTCTTTTCATCACATGTTTAGAATGCATCAAGATGTTACCACTGTCTTTTCATCACATGTTTAGAATGCATCAAAATTGATGAATCAGGAACTAAGTATACTTTTTTCCAATAATTTAAAACTCAAAATAATTTATTTGCAATCATTTTTTTTTTTTCCATTAAATATTTACACTTAGTTTTCCTTTGAACTATTTCTTACATTTTTCTCCTCGACAACAGAAAAAATGAATTGGACTCATTGCCGACGGTGTCTTATACAACGACCTCTTAAATCCCACCATTGCAGCAAATGTCAACGATGTATCAGAAAAATGGACCACCACTGTCATTGGTCAGTTAAGTTAATATTTTGCATATTGTCTTTGGAGAGGGCCACTATGCTAATTTGTTACCTAATTTCTACCAATGAGGTGAAGTAACAAATCAAGTCCACAAACAGCCATAAGGAAGATGGTCAAAAGTTTGTTGACAGCAGGTTTATGATGTGGACAAAATTTGTAGAAAGACATATTGTTGTTTTTTTCTTCAAATATAGTCCCTCGTTATAAACAACATGTTTTGCCCAGATCACTGTTCAAGGGTCATCACATTGACCTGAGACTTCCTGTCCACTACGCATTGACCTCTGTAGTCCAGAAGGAGGAAACATTGTCATGTTGAGAACCAAATTTGCCAAAAGTAAGTTGTATGACAAGCTCAGAAAAAAAACTGCACTTTCATGAAAATCAACTATTTAAGCCATGAGGAAAAGAATTAGGTGAATCATGCAGAGAAAATAAAAACTTAATTTCTTTCAGCTTATTAGCTTATTAATCTCCTGCCTTATAAGAACAGGAATTAAGTATGAAATTTCCCACTTTAGTACATTCAATCTCGTTTGAGCAAAACATAGAATATCGCCCCTAGATACCTGAACATTGTCATATGCATCCAAAAATAAACTGATCAATAAATAAGTGCATTTTCGTTTACTAGATTTAGAATTTAGGAAATTTTAAAATTTTTAGTTTTTTAATTTCAATTTGATTTTAATTTTTGTTTTCATATTTTTAGCTCGACTATTCGAAGAATATTATAGCTACTCTACTACCGTTGAGGTCCTGTAAAGTTTTTGTTAAAAGTTTTCATAACTTAAGTTATGAATGGTGTACATTCATGTAACTTGGCATAGGGGTAGAGGACATGGGTACTGTTCAATGAGCATTATTAGGGGGTTGTGTGTGCATACTAATTAGCCCATTTGCATAACAATGAAAATCTTTGTCAGGTTAAAGTTTTGGTTCAAGTTTTGGGTTCAAGTTTTCGGCTCAAGTTTTCATAACTTATGAATGGTTTACATTCATGTGACTTGGCATAGGGGTAGAGGACATGGGTACTGTTCAATGAGCATTATTGGTGGGTTGTGTGTGCATACTAAATAGCTTATTTGCATAACAATGAAAATATTTGTCAGGTTAAAGTTTTGGGTCAAGTTTTGGTTCAAGTTTTTGGTTTTAAGTTTTCGATTAAAGTTTTCATAACTTATGAATGGTTTACATTCATGTGACTTGGCATAGGGTAGAGGACATTGGTACTGTTCAAATGAGCATGATTGGGGGGGTTGTGTGTGCATACTAATTAGCTTCTTTGCATACAATGAAAATATTTGTCAGGTTAATGTTTTGCTTAAATTTATCATAAGTTAACTTATGAATGGTGTACATTCATGTAACTTGGCATAGGGGTACAGTTCAAGTGAGCATGATTAGGGGTTGTGTGTGCATACTAATTTGCTTATTTGCATAACAATGAAAATACTTGTTTCTTTGATCTTTTAAATTAAAGTGGGAGTGGGGATTTCATTTACACAAATGATCATACATGTGAAGACCATCGTCTACACTTAATGTGACCTCTAGCAAGAATGTGGCCTCTAGCGAGAATGTTTTATAATGACCTCTAGCAAGAATGCTTCATAATGACCTCTAGCAAGAATGTTTTATAATGACCTCCAGCAAGAATGCTTCATAATGACCTCTAGCAAGAATGTAACCTGGCAAGAATGTTTCATAATGACCTCTGGCAAGAATGTTTTATAATGACCTTTAGTAAGAATGTTTCATAATGACCTCTAGCAAGAATGTTTCATAATGACCTCTAGCAAGAATGTTTCATAATGACCTCTAGCAAGAATGTAACCTGGCAAGAATGTTTCATAATGACCTCTGGCAAGAATGTTTTATAATGACCTTTAGGAAGAATGTTTCATAATGACCTCTAGCAAGAATATGACCTCTAGCAAGAATGTTTCATAATGACCTCTAGCAAGAATGTTTCATAATGACCTCTAGCAAGAATGTTTCATAATGACCTTTAGCAAGAATGTTTTATAATGACCTCTAGCAAGAATGCTTCATAATGACCTCTAGCAAGAATGTTTCATAATGACCTCTAGCAAGAATGTTTCATAATGACCTCTAGCAAGAATGTTTCATAATGACCTCTAGCAAGAATGTAACCTGGCAAGAATGTTTCATAATGACCTCTGGCAAGAATGTTTCATAATGACCTCTGGCAAGAATGTTTTATAATGACCTTTAGGAAGAATGTTTCATAATGACCTCTAGCAAGAATGTGACCTCTAGCAACAATGTTTCATAATGACCTCTAGCAAGAATGTTTCATAATGACCTCTAGCAAGAATGTTTCATAATGACCTCTAGCAAGAATGTTTTATAATGACCTCTAGCAAGAATGTTTCATAATGACCTCTAGCAAGAATGTTTCATAATGACCTCTAGCAAGAATGTTTCATAATGACCTCTAGCAAGAATGTTTCATAATGACCTCTAGCAAGAATGCTTCATAATGACCTCTAGCAAGAATGTTTTATAATGACCTCTAGCAAGAATGTTTTATAATGACCTCTAGCAAGAATGTTTCATAATGACCTCTAGCAAGAATGTTTCATAATGACCTCTAGCAAGAATGCTTCATAATGACCTCTAGCAAGAATGTTTTATAATGACCTCTAGCAAGAATGTTTCATAATAACCTCTAGCAAGAATGTTTCATAATGACCTCTAGCAAGAATGTTTCATAATGACCTCTAGCAAGAATGTAACCTGGCAAGAATGTTTCATAATGACCTCTGGCAAGAATGTTTCATAATGACCTCTGGCAAGAATGTTTTATAATGACCTTTAGGAAGAATGTTTCATAATGACCTCTAGCAAGAATGTGACCTCTAGCAAGAATGTTTCATAATGACCTCTAGCAAGAATGTTTTATAATGACCTCTAGCAAGAATGTTTTATAATGACCTCTAGCAAGAATGTTTCATAATGACCTCTAGCAAGAATGTTTCATAATGACCTCTAGCAAGAATGTAACCTGGCAAGAATGTTTCATAATGACCTCTGGCAAGAATGTTTCATAATGACCTCTGGCAAGAATGTTTTATAATGACCTTTAGGAAGAATGTTTCATAATGACCTCTAGCAAGAATGTGACCTCTAGCAAGAATGTTTCATAATGACCTCTAGCAAGAATGTTTTATAATGACCTCTAGCAAGAATGTTTTATAATGACCTCTAGCAAGAATGTTTTATAATGACCTCTAGCAAGAATGTTTCATAATGACCTCTAGCAAGAATGTTTTATATTGACCTCTAGCAAGAATGTTTCATAATGACCTCTAGCAAGAATGTTTTATAATGACCTCTAGCAAGAATGTTTTATAATGACCTCTAGCAAGAATGTTTCATAATGACCTCTAGCAAGAATGCTTCATAATGACCTCTAGCAAGAATGTTTTATAATGACCTCTAGCAAGAATGTTTTATAATGACCTCTAGCAAGAATGTTTCATAATGACCTCTAGCAAGAATGTTTCATAATGACCTCTAGCAAGAATGCTTCATAATGACCTCTAGCAAGAATGTTTTATAATGACCTCTAGCAAGAATGTTTCATAATAACCTCTAGCAAGAATGTTTCATAATGACCTCTAGCAAGAATGTTTCATAATGACCTCTAGCAAGAATGTAACCTGGCAAGAATGTTTCATAATGACCTCTGGCAAGAATGTTTCATAATGACCTCTGGCAAGAATGTTTTATAATGACCTTTAGGAAGAATGTTTCATAATGACCTCTAGCAAGAATGTGACCTCTAGCAAGAATGTTTCATAATGACCTCTAGCAAGAATGTTTCATAATGACCTCTAGCAAGAATGTTTCATAATGACTTCTAGCAAGAATGTTTTATAATGACCTCTAGCAAGAATGTTTCATAATGACCTCTAGCAAGAATGTTTCATAATGACCTCTAGCAAGAATGTTTCATAATGACCTTTAGCAAGAATGTTTTATAATGACCTCTAGCAAGAATGTTTCATAATGACCTCTAGCAAGAATGTTTTATAATGACCTCTAGCAAGAATGTTTTATAATGACCTCTAGCAAGAATGTTTTATAATGACCTCTAGCAAGAATGTTTTATAATGACCTCTAGCAAGAATGTTTCATAATGACCTCTAGCAAGAATGTTTTATATTGACCTCTAGCAAGAATGTTTCATAATGACCTCTGTTTTATAGACAAGAAATGTTTTATAATGACCTCTAGCAAGAATGTTTTATAATGACCTCTAGCAAGAATGTTTCATAATGACCTCTAGCAAGAATGCTTCATAATGACCTCTAGCAAGAAATGTTTTATAATGACCTCTAGCAAGAATGTTTTATAATGACCTCTAGCAAGAATGTTTCATAATGACCTCTAGCAAGAATGTTTCATAATGACCTCTAGCAAGAATGCTTCATAATGACCTCTAGCAAGAATGTTTTATAATGACCTCTAGCAAGAATGTTTCATAATAACCTCTAGCAAGAATGTTTCATAATGACCTCTAGCAAGAATGCTTCATAATGACCTCTAGCAAGAATGTTTTATAATGACCTCTAGCAAGAATGTTTTATAATGACCTCTAGCAAGAATGTTTTATAATGACCTCTAGCAAGAATGTTTTATAATGACCTCTAGCAAGAATGTTTCATAATGACCTCTAGCAAGAATGTTTCATAATGACCTCTAGCAAGAATGCTTCATAATGACCTCTAGCAAGAATGTTTTATAATGACATCTAGCAAGAATGTTTTATAATGACCTCTAGCAAGAATGTTTCATAATGACCTCTAGCAAGAATGTTTCATAATGACCTCTAGCAAGAATGTTTCATAATGACCTCTAGCAAGAATGTTTCATAATGACCTCTAGCAAGAATGTTTTATAATGACCTCTAGCAAGAATGTTCCATAATGGTTTAATATATTCTTTATGTTTTATTTTCATTCAAACAACATTTTAGATGACCATGAGTCTGTTATGCATGAATGTAACAATGTCTTCACAGTAGGTTATTGTGGATATTGCTGCGAATATTACTTCTACCTTTTCCACACAGGGTCAACAATTGTATCGGTGAAGATAACCAATGGGTTTTCCTTTTACTGGTGTTTTACGGTTCCCTGCTCAGCTTGTATTCCTTGATTCTCATTGCACTTTATTTTTACGTATTTCCGACATGCATCACATGTGATCAGGTAAGAAGTATTGCTTATCATCAAGGTATTTGGCTATCTTTGGTACTTTAAACATTTTCTTCAAAAAAAATCCATAAAAGTCTTTTTTGTAGAGATTTATTATGTTTGAAAATTGGGCAGTAACTGACTTTGATGCAAGGCAATTACTATAATGACCATTAAAAAAGTATTTCTGCACACACGAACACTTTAAATACTTACTGTCCAAATTTCATTGGTCAGAAGTTCCTTTGTGACTATTAGTATCATTTCTCTTGTAATTACTATTGAAAGTAAATAGTCTGCTTCTCCAAAGAAATATGATTTTGATGCCTGAAAATACCTTCATACTGTAACCCTATGTACTGTGACTCTTTGTACTGTAACCCTTTGTACCGTAACCCTTTGTACTGTAACCCTTTGTACTGTAAACCTTTGTACTGTAACCCTTTATACTGTAACCCTTCGTACTGTTATCCTTCATACTGTAACCCTTTGTACTATGACCCTTTGTACAGGACCGCAAGCCGTGTTGTTGGTGATGACATATGTCTGAAGTCCATCTCTGATCTCTACAATAACATGATCCACCAAAAAATAATCAAAATATTGAATGACAACACACATCCGCTCTTCCCACTATATATTTTCTGCCGTTCACAGAAAAGACTTTATATGCCACACTGTCCAAACATAACAGATTTAGGTTTTCATTTGTACCCAACTCTTTTTTCCTATTCAACTTGAAATTCGATAGTTTGTGTTTTTATATTTTAAGTCAAATTTTTATATTTATTTATGTATATGTATGTGTGTATATGTGTATATGTATTTGTATGTGGGCCTATATATATGTATATTTACATCTTGGACGTTATTGTATTTTACCATTTACTATTATTTACAAATTTTTATTTTTCCTAATTTACTTTTCTTTCTTTTTCTTTTCTTTTTATATAATTTTTACATAACTTTTATATTTATAACTTTTACGTAACTTTTATATTTAAAACTTTTACCTAACTTTTATATTTATAACTTTTGTATTTATATTTCTTTTTAAATATCTTTGTACGTTTTGCTACAGAGCGCCAAATTTCCATTTTTTTTCTGGACAAAATAAATTGATCTTAGCTTTGATCTTATTTTACTGTGACCCTTTGTACTGTAATCCTTTGAACTGTAACCCTTTGTACTGTAACCCTTCATACTGTAACCCTTTGTACTGTAACCTTTGTACTGTAACCCTTTGTTCTGTAACCCTTTGTACCATAACCCTTTGTACTGTAACCCTTTGTACTGTAACCCTTTGTACTACAACCCTTTGTACTGTAACCTTATAATTTGTACTGTAACCTTTCATACTGTAACCCTTTATACTTAAACCTTTTGTACTGTAACCCTTCTTATGATAATCAGTTAAGGTATGGAGTTAATACCTTTAAAATTTTGTAATGTTCAGATTTGCCCTGATTGCAAAACAGACTTTGAGGCACAATTTCTTTTTATTCCTACTTTACAGACAGCTTTTTCTCAGCACCATGCTCAGTTCATCATGTATGGTGCATTCATTTCTGGTGTAGGTCTTCTTATGATCTGTACCTCACAAACATTTGTACAGAGCTTCAATATACTTATGGTAAGTAGAACAACGATGTATAGATGTAATACAATATTTAGGGGTAGGGGAGGGAAACTATATGGTATGGCCCTTGTGCCAGAAGGGAGACTTTAATGATTCTAATACAATTAGGACAAAAGTTGTGCCTTTTGAATCCCCAGCCCCAATATTTTAAAAATCTTAGAAAGGTCATTGCCAACACATTTTTCCACGTACTTGATTACCTGTCGCCAACGAAGTTGGTGAAGAGGCGATATAGCATTCGTATATCATATAGATTCTTTCATTTGTCCATTCATCAGTCCGTCCACATCTATTGTCTGTCCGGCTTCATCTATTGTCCGTCCTGCCTCATGTAATATTTAGCTACTAGGGAACAACAGATTGCTGCCCTAGGAAAGGAATTCCAACTATTTTCATGAAAAGAAATTTATATAAAGGAGAACAAATGCATTCCATACTTGAATGGCAGCAATTAAAGGATTTGTTCTGGGATGAAAAAATGTTGAATATTAGATCTCGACTGAACGGAATTTATAGTGAAGTGTCTTAGAAATGAATAGGGGAAAAACAATGAGGTTTCGCTAGAATAGAGTGGAAATATAGACTTAAGATAAAGTCCCAAGTTAATCTGCAATGAATTTTCATTCTGATTTGGTAGATAGAACAGCCCTTAAGGGGAAAAGGGATGAACATGTTTCTATTGGAAGTGTCAGATTTAGGTTAAGGCTGTAGTGCAACGGAGTGAGTGGAGGCTATAGTGAAGGTTGGAATGATGAGTTGGTTAAGAGTATATTTGGTAGATGAGTGGATGGCAAAAGGTGGGTTGGGGTGGTAGGTGAATGGAGGATGGTAGATGAATGGAGGGTGGTAGATGAATGGAGGATGGCAGGTGAAGGAGGTGTGGTAGATGAATGGGGCATGTTGAGTTGATAGAAGTGAATGGATGGGAATTAGAGGAAAGAACGTTGGATGGAAGATGGTAGAATGATTGGTAGATGTAGGAATTAGGATGGAATGAAATGTGGGACAGAGTGGGATGGCATGTGGGACAGGGTGCATGTGGGACAGGGTGCATGTGGGACAGGGTGCATGTGGGACAGGGTGCATGTGGGACAGGGTGCATGTGGGACAGGGTGCATGTGGGACAGGGTGCATGTGGGACAGGGTGGACAGGGTGCATGTGGGACAGGGTGCATGTGGGACAGGGTGCATGTGGGACAGGGTGCATGGGTGCATGTGGGGGTGCACAGGGGGGACAGGGTGCATGTGGGACAGGGTGCATGTGGGACAGGGTGCATGTGGGACAGGGTGCATGTGGGACAGGGTGCATGTGGGACAGGGTGCATGTGGGACAGGGTGCATGTGGGACAGGGTGCATGTGGGACAGGGTACCATAGAATGTGGGATAGGATGTTATATCATATATGACAGGGTGGGATAGCATGTGTGACAGGGTGGGATAGCATGTGGGACAGGGTGGCTGTAAAACAAGGTAATGTCATAGTATTTATGATAGACTGGGATGGCATGTTAGACACGGTGGAATGGCATGGGGACAGAGTAATGACATGTGATACAGGATGGCATGTCGTCTGGATTTCAGGTGGGTTGGGACAGGGTGGGATAGGATGGAATGGCCTGTAGGACAGGGTGGGATGGCACATGGTACATGGAAGAATGGCATGTGGGACAGGGTCTGATAACACATGGTACATGGAGGGATGGAATGTGGGATAAGGTGGTGTGGTATATGGGACAGGGAGGGGTGGCATGTGAGACAGGGTGGCATGGTATCTGGGACAGGGTGGCATGGTATATGGGACAGGGTGGCAAGGCATATGGTGAGATGTCATCTTGATTGCAGGTGTGATGGCATCTGGGTCATGTTGTGAATGGTATCTGGATATCATGTATGATTTCCTGCAGGGAGGAATATAGGATGGAACATCCTGCAGAACAGAGGGTGGGATGGCAGTTGAGACATAGGGTGGAAAGCATGTTATTAGCGGCGAGGGGATTTGTATCGTTTGCAATGTCTGGTTAAAAGTTACAATTTTCTACCAAAGCCAATGAAATTAAAATACACACAACTAATAGTCCCCAATAGTTTACTTTAAATCTTCCTATAGGCTTGTTGAAGATTACTGACATGATAGCAAAACATACTCATATGAGCCCCAACCCATCAGTTTATCATTAAGTCAATTTATCATATACCATTGAGTAATTGCCATGTCAGCTTAGGTGAATGTGGAAGGTATTTGAACTCCCCCAATCATCCACTCACTCACTGTCCTCTTCTGGCCATGTGTTCTATAAGTCTGCAGTGTATTCTCTCCAACTTATCCTGTCTCTGGCAACATGTCTGGCTTTTGTGGCTGTCATGCAGTGGCTGTCATGCAATGGCTGTCATGCAGTGGCTGTCATGCAATGGCTGTCATGCAGTGGCTGCCATGCAGTGGCTGTCATGCAGTGGCTGTCATGCAGTGGCTGTCATGCAGTGGCTGTCATGCAGTGGCTGTCATGCAGTGGCTGTCATGCAGTGGCTGTCATGCAGTGGCTGTCATGCAGTGGCTGTCATGCAGTGGCTGTCATGCAGTGGCTGTCATGCAGTGGCTGTCATGCAGTGGCTGTCATGCAGTGGCATGCAGTGGCTGTCATGCAATGGCTGTCATGCAGTGGCTGTCATGCAGTGGCTGTCATGCAGTGGCTGTCATGCAGTGGCTGTCATGCAGTGGCTGTCATGCAGTGGCTGTCATGCAGTGGCTGTCCTCTGTTATTGTTTATACATGCTCAATCCACCTCCGTCTTCTCATTTTGACTTCGTTACTAATTCTCCTTTGCTAAGTAAATCTCAAATATTTCAAAATTTGAAACAACCTGGCTATCCATCTAATCTTCAAAATTCTTCTGATGCATTTGAGCATGAAGGTATCCAATTTCCTATTGTCAGTCTCATTGGTCTTCCACATCTCACAACCGTATAAGAGAATTGAATAACAATAGAGTTAAAAATCTGATCTTTGTTTTGACTGAATGTATATTAGAGCTCCATATATTCTTTAATTTCATGAAAGATGTTCTTGCTTGAGAAGTTCTGTTAACAATCTCTTCTCCACACCTTGTATGTTTACTGTTGCTCCAAGGTACTTGTATGTACCTCTTGGAGATGTTTGTTATTAAGTTGCATTTTGTCACAGCATCTACTATTTACTTTCATGAATGAGTCTTATTCTTATTTATTCTTAACCCAGTTTGTGCAGCATATTGGTTTAGCCTCGTTAGTTTTGTTTGCATATGTTGATAGGTAGAGGAGGTCAGAACGATGTCATCTGCAAAATCAAGGTCTTCTAACCTTAACATAAACCTCCATCTTATTCCATCACTATTGGCTTTAGTTGTCTTACGCATCACCCAGTCCACAATAAACCAGACATTACATCGCCTTGTTTGACTCCAGTCTTAACCTAAAACCATTCTGACACCACCCCCTTCGTCTATTACAGCACACTCATTACCTTCATTAAGTATTTGAACCATTGTGATGATTTTCTGTGGAATACCATAATAGCTGCCATTATTTCCCATAGGTTCTCCCTGTGTACTGAGTCAAACACTTTTTCAAAGTCAGCAAAGGTAATATAGAGGGTTGACTGCCATTCGACGACCTGTTCTAATAAGTTGCGTGTATGAATATTTGTTCCGTGGTATTCCTTCCTCTTCTGAACCCTGCTTGTTCAACTCTCAGCTTGCTGTCAACTCCGTTTCTGATTCTATCGATCGAATCTCTCCCAAACACTTTTTTAGGCACTGATGTAAAAGTAATACCTCTCCAATTGTCACAGTTGGTAATATCACCCTTCTTTGGGACTTTCACAATCAGCTATTGTTTCCAAGATTTTGGTATTATTTCTGTATCCCATATTGCCTTGAGTAAAGCCTCTACCCTTCTTCCATAATATGGGTATCCGCTTTCAACAGTTCTGTTGTAATATTATCCTCACCGGCAGCCTTGTTATTCTTTAACTTCTTCATTGCATCCTTTATTTTTATTTTAGTAATATGACTAGTGTTGATTTCTTCTATTACAGGATCACAAGTAACATCTGTTACCGGATTAATAGGTGGTCTGTTTAACACACCTCCAAAATGCTCTCTCCATCTCTCTTTCTTGGCCGTCTCATCAATCAATTGTCCTTTAGATTTGTCTCTTACTGCATTTCCTGTTCTGCCTCGTTTGTTGCATAATGTCTTGGTAATGTCATACAGCTCTTTCATTCTACCACTACCTGCTGCCTTTTCAGCAGAAGTAGCCATGTCATCTACCCACTTTCTTTTGTCCTTCTTTATGTTTCTCTTGACTTCTTTAGCTCTTATATACTCCCCCTATAGTTGTTATATACTCCCCCTATAGTTGTTATATACTCCCCCTATAGTTGTTATATACTCCCCCTATAGGCTCAATTTAGTGTTGGAACAAATCACAATAAAAGGAAATTTGGTATCATTGGAATCGTCACAATGTGTACATTATTGTGATATAATGCCTCCAGACACTCACTTTGGGGGTTTTGAGTTGTTTGCATAAATATGCATAGATTTGCATATATTATAAAACTGGCAATAACTTCACTTTGAGAGCACTTAGGGACTTGGTTTTAGGGGCAAACCCCATGTTTTCAATGTCTAGCAATCCAACTATGCAATTCCCATAACACCTAAATGGCGGCTATATTAGATTTCAAAATGGCCACCAAATAAATATAAAAAAACTAAGACAAGTCGAGACAGCTGGAGAGAGGATAGGGTGCATTGGATGGCCACGATGTACTTGGTCTCTCAACGTGCTCTATGTGTTCCACAACACGTTGCTGGATCCCATCTTCACGCCCGTTGAAGCACTTGGTAGTTTCCTCTGTGCAAGATAGCTTGGTCCAGTTTTCACATGTTAAGGTAGACAATCAGAAGCTTGGGTCCTGTATAGAAACAATAAGTCTGTTGGAACACTTTTATCAGAGATGCCTCCGCACCATCATGGGAATTCGCTGGCAGGACTACATAACCAACAATGAAGTTCTTGAGATGGTCAACATTCTAAGCATCAAATCCATGCTGATGTCCAGATGGGCAGATCACATCTCACCCATGGATGACTCTACGATGCGAAAAGCAGTCTATCATAGTGAGCTATACAAGATCGCAAGCGAGACAGAGAGGCCCCTTCAAGAGATTCAAGGATCAGCTAAAGTACCACCTTATTTAGGCTGGCGTCAATCACAAAGCGTGGGAGCAGCTTATAGCAAACAGACAGGCATGAAGAAACAAGATCAGTACCACAACAAGCAGCTCTGAGGTAAACAGACACAAAGCTGTCAAAGATAAATGTAAGAGAAGAAAGAATCCCATTTCAAAGGCTCCCACAGAATTGTAGCAGGTCCTGCAGATTTGGGTTCCATAGCCATCAGAGGGCGTCGCCAGGTTGTCGGACACTGGATGGGCAAAGATCTTCCTTGTGATCTTTGCAAGCGAAGAAACAGCCCACAACACAAGCGCAAAGGCAATAGGCAGTCCTGTGAGGTATTTCCCTACTATCGCTGGTAAGGTTCTAGCTCGTGTTCTCTCTTCTCATCAGTCGCCTACTCAATCATCTGAAGAGGTATTTGCTTCCAGAAAGTTAGTGCCATTTCCGTGCAGGCAGAGGGGCGGCTTATATGATCTTTGCTGCCCGCCAACTCCAGGAAACGTTCCAGGGACAACACAAGGACCTCTTCACCACATGTATTGACCTGACTTAGGCATTGATACTGTATGCAGAGAAAGACTTTGGAAGATCATGGCAAAGTTTAGGTGTTACAGTATCTTCTTATCAATTGTTCGTCACTTCCATGATGGGGTGATATGGCTCATGTGCTTTATGGTAGGAAAGCTACTAACTCCTTTGAATTTACAAATGATGTCAAACAAGGTTGCATTCTAGCACCAACCCTCTTTGGTATAATGTTATCTGCCATATGGACAGATAACTTCAATAGAAGTGACAGTTGCGGACGTAAGGGGGAAAGAGTATGGAGGGGAGAAGGGGGTGGGGGTGTGCCCCTAATAACATTCTAGTGCTTTGCTCCAAATCACAAGAATATCAAATTTTGCCAAAGATGTTGCAGTACTTTTTGTTAGAGGGTGGACAAAGTTGTTAGATGAAGTACAATTCTGTTACTTTGCCCCCAAATGAAAAACATCACACGCCCCGCCCCTGATGGGATCTACATCAGATACAAAACTGACGGTGAGCGTTTCAAATCCAGTCGACTGAAGAAAACTACAAAAGTTAAGGATACCATAATCCACGATCTACTTTTGCTGACTACCAAGTGGTAGGGAATGAACCTCACCACCAAGTGGTAGGGGAATGAACCTCACCACCAAGTGGTAGGGGAATGAACCTCACCACCAAGTGGTAGGGGAATGAACCTCACCACCAAGTGGTAGGGGAATGAACCTCACCACCAAGTGGTAGGGGAATGAACCACCACCAAGTGGTAGGGGAATGAACACCACCAAGTGGTAGGGGAATGAACCTCACCACCAAGTGGTAGTGAACCTCACCACCAAGTGGTAAATGAACCTCACCACCAAGTGGTAGGGGAATGAACCTCACCACCAAGTGGTAGGGGAATGAACCTCACCACCAAGTGGTAGGGGAATGAACCTCACCACCAAGTGGTAGGGGAATGAACCTCACCACCAAGTGGTAGGGGAATGAACCTCACCACCAAGTGGTAGGGGAATGAACCTCACCACCAAGTGGTAGGGGAATGAACCTCACCACCAAGTGGTAGGGGAATGAACCTCACCACCAAGTGGTAGGGGAATGAACCTCACCACCAAGTGGTAGGGGAATGAACCTCACCACCAAGTGGTAGGGGAATGAACCTCACCACCAAGTGGTAGGGGAATGAACCTCACCACCAAGTGGTAGGGGAATGAACCTCACCACCAAGTGGTAGGGGAATGAACCTCACCACCAAGTGGTAGGGGAATGAACCTCACCACCAAGTGGTAGGGAATGAACCTCACCACCAAGTGGTAGGGGAATGAACCTCACCACCAAGTGGTAGGGGAATGAACCTCACCACCAAGTGGTAGGGGAATGAACCTCACCACCAAGTGGTAGGGGAATGAACCTCACCACCAAGTGGTAGGGGAATGAACCTCACCACCAAGTGGTAGGGGAATGAACCTCACCACCAAGTGGTAGGGGAATGAACCTCACCACCAAGTGGTAGGGGAATGAACCTCACCACCAAGTGGTAGGGAATGAACCTCACCACCAAGTGGTAGGGGAATGAACCTCACCACCAAGTGGTAGGGGAACCTCACCACCAAGTGGTAAATGAACCTCACCACCAAGTGGTAGGGGAATGAACCTCACCACCAAGTGGTAGGGGAATGAACCTCACCACCAAGTGGTAGGGGAATGAACCTCACCACCAAGTGGTAGGGGAATGAACCTCACCACCAAGTGGTAGGGGAATGAACCTCACCACCAAGTGGTAGGGGAATGAACCTCACCACCAAGTGGTAGGGGAATGAACCTCACCACCAAGTGGTAGGGGAATGAACCTCACCACCAAGTGGTAGGGGAATAAAGCTCACCACCAAGTTGAAGGTCTATAGTGTAGTAGCTAGCACTCACTACCTTCCTGTGAAACTGTGTACAACAAGTATGCCAAGCAGCCCAATCCAGCCCTGAAAAGAGCTTCATTCTCTTAGGAACGAATGCATAGATTTTCGCGCTGTGCCTATTTAATGAGCTGAAAACATACCATTTTAAAACTGCCCTATCTTAACAGCTATAACACCTACAGAAACAATTTAAGTGCAAATTGCTAATAAAAGATTGATTTTTCAGAAAATGATAAAAACTTTGTTAAAAACTGAAAGGAAAAGGGTGAATTTATGGGTGAAAAGAAAAAAACACAGGGAAATACAGGCGTTCCTTTTGGAAGCCTTAATACATTTAATAAAAGAAAACTTCCAACAGCACAAAAATCTCAGAAAAGATCCAAATAAATGTTTTCTGCACAATTCATTACTTTCCTGCATTATTATTTGTTGGTTGAGTCAGAAACACAGCAAATTCAAGGGAATTTTGTATAGTCAAAACGAGCACAACACTTCCACGGTGGTGTTCTGTGCTCTCATAAGCTGTTGATGTTGTCATTCATTACGTCATATTACGATTACGGACGTTATTATATGCAATATATTATTCAATGTACTGAAAATTTTGAGCTTTTCGTTTTTTGTTGCGTTATACATGAACAAATACTTGCAACAGCACGACAATCTCAGAAAAGATAAAAAAGTATGTTTGACACACAAATGCATTACTTTCCTGCATTAATATTTATCGGCCAAGTCAGGAACATGGCAAATTCAAGGTAATATTGTATGGTCGCTTGCCCGAGACTTGCACAACACTAAGTTGTATACAAAGAAATTGGTCATCCCAAATGTTCATGAATGTTGATTTCTTTAATAATTCTTCTATATCGAAGTTGGTTATATTAAGCTCATTCATACGGATAATATTCAGCATTTTTTAAATTAAATATATCACGGGACAGACTGGCAGTATTGTCCCAGGCAAAATATTGAAGGCTCGTTATTAATGATTGGCTACATTGATTAGTTCGTACCTAAACTTACAGCTGGAAGAAGTGTTCTGCATTCTTTTTTTCCTGCTTTTCGGGATGCATGTCCGCATAAAGTCAATATAGTATGACTTAATCATAAGTCTTAATCATTTGAGTCCGTTTGTATAACTGGAACAGTTTCTGCAAAGTACAGAGCCAACCTTCAGTTGTCACACATTTGTTTCCTTTGACATTCCTTGAACAAGTCTTCACTTATTGATTTTCCTTTTACACTATGAAACTTAAGCATTAGTTAATTGCCTGCTTTCTGCCAAATGTATTCAGAGCAGGATCAGTACCAGGAAATTAATTTGGGACTGAGGGGGAGATGGGAAGCTTTGTCTCATGGGATAGGGGTGGGGGAAGGATCTATCGATCAGACAAAATATATTGCTGGTACAAATATGTTCTGGGATGAAGTGGGGAAGGGGAGCAAAGTGATCTTGTCGGGGAGGCAAATGACTCCCTGTTCCCACCTGGCGAAGGGCTGAGATACAAGAGGTGCAGGGGAAATGGGAGGGGTGGCATTGATAAGGGTAGCAGCAAGATAAAATGGAGGAGGGTTTTAGATACAATGACCCGAGTTAGGCAGTAAAGGAACCGATTGTCATTTCTATAATCTGCTTAAAAAGCATAAGATTTCATCAAGAATGGCCAAGTTAATTTGAGGAAACTTGACATATCCCAACCAAAGGGGCAACATCCAATCCTTCATGCCTCCAGACGTACAGAACAAATTGATACCACGGTAATCACCCTTTTTATTTTACATTCTGATACCAATTTGGCTCATTTCAGTGGCATTATCAACAATCTTCAAGATGTTCTTGCTCTTTCTTTATTGAAGTTCTAATTATATTGGCTTTCAGGACAGACATGCTTGACGCACTAAAGGAATGGTTCAAATTCTTCGTAATAGAAAAATATCTGATGGTACCCAACAATTTGTGATACAACTTACAAATAAACATAAAAAAAGAGAAACGACAAAGGATTAAAAGTAATTCATCTTCTTTCTTGTCATTTACTCAAATTCCATTTCAAAAATCAGGTGATCAGAATAATATTTTGGATTAATCATTCACTACTATAAATGAAAAAAAATTAAATACTTAATTTAGCATATTTTCAATATCACGATGATGATATATATTACTATTTTTCCACTGATGAATTTCCTTGACTTTCCTTTCTACCATGACAATGATGTTTAGTGAGGCAGCATTGCTATGCACTTGGATATGAAGCACTTAAATGCAAATTAGATCTGACAATTTAAAAAACCTCCCTTAATCATCCAAACTTTAAGCCGTAAAACAAGAAACTTACTGTTAACAAAACTCATTACAAATCTAATTTGTTGTGTGTAATCAACAAAATATTTGAAATATTTTTCTGAACTATAACTATCACATTTGATCATATAATTTATAAATACATTTTGAACTATTACTATCACATTTGATCATATAATTTATAAATACATACATTCAACTATAACTATCACATTGATCATATAATTTATAAATACATTCTGAACTATTACTATCGCACTTGAACTATTACTATCACATTTGATCATGTAATTTATAAAAGAAAAAAGATTCTGAACTATTACTATCACATTTGGTCATATAATTTATAAATACATATATTATGCATTTTACCCACCCTCTCAATTTGATCATATAATTTATAAATACATTCTGAACTATTACTATAGCATTTAATCATATGATTTATAAATACATACATTGTGCATTTGATCATGTAATTTATAAATACATACAGTGTGCATTTGATCATATAATTTAAAAATACATACATTGTGCATTTTACCCACCCTCTCACTTTACATATACTGAAGCTAAAATTTGAAGAAAATTATTTTAATAATAATTTCACTTGAAAACAACATTTCTGCCCTAAATATCTCATCTGAAACTAAAAATAGCTGATTAGAGGAACTCAAAGAAGTGCAACTTACAAGTAAAAGCACTCTATAAAAGAAATGGAACAACAGCCCCTCACAAAATTAGGAATGCTTTATCTAGTGAGATAAAAATCTCACTCAGAATGCCCCAGTCCACCTTGATAACAAGATTACAATATAGATGCTGAAAGTGTAAAGTTAGAAATAAGATGCACAGGGCCTTATCCTTAATATGCGGCAGGATCTAATTGTAAAAAGCCTGGTTCCAACTTCACAAGGAAGGATGGCTAATTGTAACTTGTATGTTCATTTCTAGTCTTAGACGTAATTTTTCGCATAACTCAACTAGTAATTACCGTATATAACACTTAACAATAATAAGGAAATTTAGTGAATTATTCGTCAGAAGATTATGTCATGTTCTCAATGGCGCAAGATCGCGAATTAGGTATGTATCGAATGCATGCAATATCACATACACTAATCTAGTCTTAGAATGTGATTAATTGCTAACACTTAAATCCAGATAATTAAAAAAATTATATTGAATGATATTCCTTTCATCAAACACTTACCCTGCCATCTTTGCCATCATCCCATGTGATCATATTATGCAAATTACGTCACGCTGCATGGTGTTCAATGTTCCTTGAAAAATTGAATTCGCGTAGCTAGCA
Organism: Chiridota heheva; assembly: GCA_020152595.1. Lineage (NCBI taxonomy): Eukaryota > Metazoa > Echinodermata > Holothuroidea > Apodida > Chiridotidae > Chiridota > Chiridota heheva. Next base: position 542,711 of record JAIGNY010002899.1, on the reverse strand, counting down.
CAACTTCCTTGCTAAGAGAACCCAGTCACGTGATCAAATTAACGTGGCTCTGCAGACTGACTGAATCGCTTTCACCTGAGCAGTCTCCAGAGGATACTGAAGATAAAATGGAAGGACAAAATTACTGACACTGAAATTCTCACTAGGACCCATCCCAAGTGTCTGCTCCCGTCTCCAAAAGCTCAAGTCAGATGAGCTGGTCATGTGGTTCGCATGTCAGACAATCGCATCCCAAAGCAACTTTTCTATGGTGAGCTCTGTGAAGGTCAGCGTTTAGAAGGAGGACAGAAAAAATGCTAGGACGTGCTAAAAGCCTCACTAAAAAGCCTGTGCATCGGCATACCAGCTTGGAAGCGCATGCCCATGGCTGTGGGGGCGCATGCCCATGGCCATGGGAGTCCATGGCAGTGGGGGCGCATGCCCATGGCCGTGGGAGCGCATGCCCATAGCAGCACCACCTGGCGTAGCAAGTTGAGAAGTGGAGCTCACACTGTTGAGCAATGCAGATTGCTTGAGGCGCAAAGGAAACGTGTCACTCATAAGGCACAGGCTACTGCCACATCTTTTTTTGGACCAACCCATGCTTGTGGCCTCTTCAGTCATCTACGAACACAGTAAACACACCATACCCAACCACAGACTCGTCGTGTGTAGCCTTGGTCATCATTGCTTGCGATGGACGAACAACAACACATCAGGAACAACACAAACAACTTACCTAAACATTCATATAATCACATGTTTTTCGCACCAAAATCAGTTTTATCAGACATTTTGCTACCGAGATAAGAGCTGTTTTATAAGATAACGGAAACTCTAACATCTGGTGAACCTACATTTTTTTGTGAAAATATCAAATTCATCATATATCCATCACATATCTTACAAATACAAGTAGGCTAAGACATGACTGATCATTTCCTAAGCTACCCTCAGCAAAGTACTTGGGATAGACAAGGTCAGGCTAGGTGCAGGCGGATAGACGGGCCTAGGCCGAGGATTAACCAAACCAGCTAAAGATAGATATTTAAAGTATAATTATTATGACCAGGAGACTTGGTATTATCAATTATATACTTCATGTTCCGTTTTACAATATTCTCTTAAGAAAAGGCACGAATAACATGAAGACTCACTAATCAATTGTAAAAAAAAACTTGCCAATGTTGTTTTGTTTGCTCTAAACTTTTAAGCCAATCACAGGCCAGTCTTTTGAATTAGTCACCAGAAACTCCAGTGATTTTGTGAAATTTTGACCATGTGTCAGAAAAGCAGCTAAACTCCTGAAATATTTATTGGAAAATTGTAAAAGTATATATATTTGGAAAGCTTGGTCAACAAGGAAGTTTATTAATTCATTTGTATCTATTTTGAATTTTACCCTTCTTGCTTTTCTAAGTCACATAAAGAAAGGTTGATAACATTTCTAAACAATTTTTAAAGTTTATTTGTTGGCCGTATTGAAATCCAATATGGCTGCCATTTAAGCATCATGGGAATAGCATAGTTGGATTGCTAGACATTGAAAACATTGTGATTTGCCACTAAAACCAAGTCACTAAGTGCTCTAGAAGTGAAGTTATGGACAGATTGATTATTTATGCAAGTTTATGCAAATAACTCAAATCCCCAAAGTAAGTGTCTGGAAACACTATATCACAATAAAGTACACATGAAGATTCCAATGATACCAAATTTTCTTTGATTGTAAATCTTTTCGACCAAGGCCTAAAAAAAATCATAATTATGACAGCCTACTAATACTGTATCTCTGAATAATTTCTTAAATAAGAACGTCATCCACTTTAGGTGATGTTTGGTATTTTCTTGCAAATTAATGGCACTCCCTAACCATATTCCCTGTGTTCCACTTGCCCTGTTCTGCCATGCTGTATACAAATACAAATTTGTTCATCTTATTTATTGAAAATATCTGCCAATAAAATGTATGGAAGTACAAATGTTTTGGACAAATTGTGTATTTAAATGTTGAAAAACTTTTGTGTACTTAACTTTCAAATTTGTGTAAAATTTTTGCTTGCAGTGTCAGCTGTCCCCCTAAAGCCCCTAATGAAAAATCATTTAAGGGCAATATCTAGCTTGTTTTTTGGCCTGTGTAGCATGGCTCAGGCTGCCCCAGCAACGGCTCAGGCTGCCCCAGCAACGGCTCAGGCTGCCCCAGCAACGGCTCAGGCTGACCCAGCAACGGCTCAGGCTGACCCAGCAACGACTCAGGCTGCCCCAGCAATGGCTCAGGCTGCCCCAGCAACGGCTCAGGCTACCCAGCAATGGCTCAGGCTGCCCCAGCAATGGCTCAGGTTGCCCCAGCAATGGCTCAGGCTGCCCCAGCAACGGCTCAGGCTGCCCCAGCAACGGCTTAGGCTGCCCCAGCAATGGCTCAGGCTGCCCTAGCAATGGCCCAGGCTGCCCCAGCAATGGCTCAGGCTACCCCAGCAACAGCTCAGGCTGCCCCAGCAATCGTATTGTGGTGTCTCCACAATAATATCTACCACCTCCAATTATTAGACAAAATACTACATCAATTGAAGAAAGGAAAGGCAAAGTTCCCAGCTGAACTACAGACAATAAGTGTTTCATTATTGTTTATTTGTTCACCATATTTTAAAAGGTTCAGTTGTGGCCATAGCTTAGTTAAACAAAAGCATTCTTCAGTGTGGTGTACGCTCACATTTAGTTGTTAATTTTTCTTTTGATTTTTAATGTAAGTGAAAATGGAAGTTGCCAATAGTATTGAATAACACAGTGACCACAATGGCCGTATTCCTTTCTCAACTGCAATGTCCGTCTCCCTCAACAGCAGATAGTTTAATGACACCGTAGATGAAATTGGAGCAGCTTAAGAAGTGAAAATGGAAATAAGAAGAAATTGGTTCAAGAGAGAAGCTAGTTACTTCTCAGATGTGGTTTGACAAAGAGCTTGCGGAAGATTCTCACTACAATGGGAAATTCCCCGAAAATGATAGACAAGAAAGGATGCATTTAAGTTATTAAGCATTTTTACTTCAACCTATGATTGCAAATATGTACCATTGTATAGGTTTGCAGTGCAGTTCCTACGACTTAAGTCCTATATGTATTGATGATGAAAGATAGATAAAAGATATGTTGATATACATCAGGTTAAAGATGAGGAATATTAAAAATGCAGGCTACTTTTGCATACAAATTACCTTTGTAATATAGTAAAAGTTGTTTTGTGGCTTTGGGTGAAGTTAACGAATTAGATAAAGCAATAAGATTCAGGTAAACTAGATAAGAACAATAATACACTTAAAAGGTAAGAATCTGATAGTATATGAAGAAAAGATATGAAGAGAAATACACTAACAATCTGATAATATATGAAGAAAAGACAGGAAGAGAAATACACTAACAATGTGATAGTACATGAAGAAAAGATACGAAGAGAAATACACTCAAAAGGTAACAATCTGATAGTATATGGAGAAAAGATACGAAGAGAAAAACACTAACAATCTGATAGTACATGAAGAAAAGATAGGAAGAGAAATACACTAACAATGTGATAGTATATGAAGAAAAGATACTAACAGAAAAACACTAACAATCTGATAGTACATGAAGAAAAGATATGAAGAGAAAAACACTAACAATGTGATAGTACATGAAGAAAAGATACGAAGAGAAATACACTCAAAAGGTAACAATCTGATAGTATATGGAGAAAAGATACGAAGAGAAAAACACTAACAATCTGATAGTACATGAAGAAAAGATATGAAGAGAATATACTCAAACTTTGTGACTTGAAAATGCTTAAATATAAAACAGTAACGTCAGACAAAATATAAGATTACAATTTAAAAATAAATTCACTATATAACATGCTAAAGAGGGTAAGATAACTCATAAAGCATTTGTAATAAATAAAAAATTTGCAGGGCAAATGTGAAATATTAAGAAAGGGTAAAATATAACATGCTAAAGAGGGTATTATAACTCATAAAGCATTTGTAGTAAATAGAAATTTGCAGGGTTAATGTGAAATATTAAGAAAGGGTAAAATATAACATGCTAAAGAAGGTATAACTTATAAAGCATTTGTGATAAATAGAAATTTGCAGGGTAAAGGTGATATATTAAGAAAGGGTAAAATATGATATACTAAAGAGGGTATTATAAATCATAAAGCATTTGTAATGAATAGAAATTTGCAGGGTAACTATAAAATAATAAGAAAGGGTAAATGCTGAAGAAGGCAAGATAAGTCATAAAGCAGTTGTAATAAATTGAACTTTGCAGGGTAAAGGTGATATATTAAGAAAAGGTAAAATATCAGAGAATACTTGCTTGTAGTCTGCTTTGAAATCTACTTCAAATCCTCCATTTTCATTGTTTATCACTCGCAGAACCGAACAACAGTGGAAAGTATCATTAATTCTAAGAAGCCTCCATTGGAAGTGTGAGTACTGTTTATACTTGAAAAAAGATCATTGCATTCCGTGATCCGATCCTAAAATTGGTTTCTCTTTCATTGCATTCCATGATCCGATCCTGAAGTTGGTGAAGATTGAGAAAAATTAGAATTAATGTACTTCATTCTAACTATTGATTTTGTATATTTAGTTTGTTATTTTACAACTTGTCTATTTTTGGATGTTGTTGCACGATAATTGTTCTCTTCCATGTTCTTGTCCAGCAATTATTCTCATTGAAGCATAAATTAAGCTCAATATTAGATTTCTGAATTTGAATTTGATGCTGTCTGATATGATACCATTTCAAGATCATGAGTTTGTCATCACCACCATGTTTTTCCTGTTTTGTTGCTAAACTCAAAGCAATCAAGTAGCGTTTTGTCATATTCAGATTTATCGTAAATAAACCTCATGGCTATAAAAAAGAATTTAATTATTTTTTGTCAAAAATAATAAAAATTGATAGATGTTTTGATTGGACAAATTGACAAATTGCATTCAAGACGGCCCAAACCATGTGAACAGCAAAAATCATTTTCAACTTCATAATTTAGTGCTTGTTGCAAATTTTTGCAAAGGAAAACGTTCTTTGAGTAATACACACATGTCCCCTCAGGAAATGTTGGACCCATACCCCAGTATCCTCAATTGACTAAAGATGTCCGTTTGGATATTACGCAATCGAAAAAATAGAAATTAGTTACCTAACAAACCTGATATATTACCCAGGCTCCTTTTGTTTTTTTATGGAGCAATTTTTCGGAAATTATGCTCTCTTTGAGTTTTTTGAAGATGTTTGTGTATTGAATAGAATCGATGTTTAGATTTCTGTGGTTAACAACAGTAAGATCAGGTACAAGTTGAGATAGCCGTGATTTCTGTGGTTAACAGCAGTAAGATCGGGTACAAGCTGAGATAGCCGTGATTGCTGTGGCTAACAGCAGTAAGATCGGGTACAAGCTGAGATAGCCGTGATTGCTGTGGTTAACAGCAGTAAGATCAGGTACAAGTTGAGATAGCCGTGATTTCTGTGGTTAACAGCAGTAAGATCAGGTACAAGCTGAGATAGCCGTGATTGCTGTGGCTAACAGCAGTAAGATCAGGTACAAGCTGAGATAGCCGTGATTACTGTGGTTAACCGCAGTAAGATCAGGTACAAGCTGAGTTAGCTGTGATTGCTGTGGTTAACAGCAGTAAGATCAGGTACAAGCTGAGATAGCCCTGATTGCTGTGGCTAACAGCAGTAAGATCGGGTACAAGCTGAGATAGCCCTGATTTCTGTGGTTAACAGCAGTAAGATCAGGTACAAGCTGAGATAGCCCTGATTGCTGTGGCTAACAGCAGTAAGATCGGGTACAAGCTGAGATAGCTGTGATTAACAGCAGTGAGATCGGGTACAAGCTGAGATAGCCGTGATTGCTGTGGTTAACAACAGTAAGATCAGGTACAAGCTGAGATAGCTGTGATTGCTGTGGTTAACAACAGTAAGGTCAGGTACAAGCTGAGATAGCTGTGATTGCTGTGGTTAACAGCAGTAAGATCAGGTACAAGCTGAGATTGCTGTGGTTAACAGCAGTAAGATCGGGTACAAGCTGAGATAGCCGTGATTTTTGTGCTTAACAGCAGTAAGATCAGGTACAAGCTGAGATAGCCGTGATTGCTGTGGCTAACAGCAGTAAGATTGGGTACAAGCTGAGATAGCCGTGATTGCTGTGGTTAACAGCAGTAAGATCAGGTACAAGCTGAAATAGCCGTGATTGCTGTGGTTAACAGCAGTAAGATCAGGTACAAGCTGAGATAGCCGTGATTGCTGTGGTTAACAGCAGTAAGATCAGATACAAGCTGAGATAGCTGTGATTGCTGTGGTTAACAGCAGTAAGATCAGGTACAAGCTGAGATAGCCGTGATTGTTGTGGTTAACAGCAGTAAGATCAGGTACAACTTAGATAGCCGTGATTTCTGTGGTTAACAGCAGTAAGATCAGGTACAAGTTGAGATAGCCGTGATTTCTGTGGTTAATAGCAGTAAGATCAGGTACAAGTTAGATAGCCGTGAAGACAGAATATTCATGTTCAAAATCAATATTTTGAAGAGCTTTAAGCAACAGCTTTGTAATATGTGTAGATGGTAGCCAGTGCTTTGAGATGTGATTTGATAACCATTGAGTTCTGTCTGAGCAAGATGATCAACTATATTCAGAAGTTATTAATTAATCCATTGAACATCTCTAAAAACAACTAACGTAATTACATTTAAATCGAATTATCATAGTGATGATTCAGCTTCTAAATTTGTTTAAATATTTCTTATGCTTTTCCAGACCTTCACTTTTTACAGACTCCGCTCATTCAAGATTTCGAACCGTTTGTGGAAGTGGACCAGTCTGGTGGTGGTTTAATCCATTTCGTAGGAGGAGATGGAAATCTGCAATTCACTACCAAGAAGAAATGCAGTACATTTAGACAGTTGATTTTCAGCATAATTTGGTACTGATGTTGTCTTTTGTTTGATATGCTTCTGTGAACAATGTGTTGTAATATTTGTAGAATTTATTTCTTAGAAAGTCATAAGCATGTAATGGAAAGAGAAGCAAGAAAAGATTTAGTTTCACTATTATATTTTGTATGGGTTTGTATGTGTGTGGTAGAATGGGGGTCGGGTTATGCCGGGATTTCTTTCAGGTACATTGATTTGGGTATGTTATGCTGAAGGTTTATTCAATTGATTTAAAAGTATGATTTTTTAGCCTTTCTTAGCCTTTTTTGGCCTTTCTTAGCCCGTTTTAGCGTATCTTTAACTCATAAATGACAACTTTTCTTTCTTTGTTCATTGGCTTCTCAAGAATATTTTCTAAGACTTTATTGGAAAGTATTATGCATATCATAATTTGTTTAATACATTTCATATTTTAAGTCCAAACCCATTATAGATTTTTCACTACTTGTTTTCTCTTTTTGGATTTTCTATACACAAACTGGTGTTCAACTTGGAAATTCTGAGTTAAACATTTGTATTTATACAGAAAGAGGGAATTTGAATTGAAATTGGTAAAAACCAAACTTTTTGAAAAGATAATGTTTGTAAATTGTGTAGGTGACAAAAAAGAAGGCAATTACTTTTTGTTATTTAGTATAGTGTACATTATAGTGTTCATTATAGTGTACATTTCGATTTAACTTTCGATGTAAAGTAGGCATTGGAATATGAGTCACAGCAGTCACATTGTACTATCGTATCATGTACTATCATAGTTGTAATATTAAGAGAGAGTGTTTGACAAAATAAGCTTACTGGATGAAATATATGCACACACTTTACCCATTAGCCTAAAGAAACGACAGAAGTAAAGATCAAGAATATGATTAATCATTTGAAATACGATATTCGACGTAATAAGCTCCAAGGGCGCTTCCAAAAAAAGAATTGCGCCACTTTAATGCCCAAAGTTTCTTCCTTGCACATATATATGGAGTGGTTCTTTGCTAGCCCCACAATTACACCACAAAAGTGGTTCTTTGCTAGCCCCACAATAACCACATGAAGTATTTTTTTTTGCTAGCCCCACAATAACCATATGAAGACGGTTCTTTGCTAGCCCCACAATAACCACATGAAGTGGTTCTTTACTAGCCACACAATCACATGAAGTGGTTCTTAGCTAGCCCCACAATAACCACATGAAGTGGTTTTTTACTAGCCCCACAATTACACTACAAAAGTGGTTATTTGCTAGCCCCACAATTACACTACAAATGTGGTTCTTTGCTAGCCCCACAATAACCACATGAAGTGGTTCTTTGCTAGCCCCACAATTACACTACAAAAGTGCTTATTTGCTAGCCCCACAATTACACTACAAATGTGGTTCTTTGCTAGCCCCACAATAACCACATGAAGTGGTTCTTTGCTAGACCCACAATTACCACATGAAGTGGTTCTTTGCTAGCCTCACAATAACCACATGAAGTGGTTCTTTGCTAGCCCCACAATTACCACATGAAGTGGTTCTTTGCTAGCCCCACAATTACCACCACAAACACATGTGTTCGATGTAAAATAAGCAAAGAATGTAACAAAACTTGAGTATTTTAAGACTCTAAATTATTCAAATAAATTATGTGAAACATAAAAGATAAATTTCCCTCAGTTTTATTTTTCATTCATTTAATTGTTGGTGTTTATCCAATATAATAGTGATAATGAACATGATTAGGAAAAAACTCATATAGCTAAACTCATATAGTACTAAGCTCAGTGTATTGCATTTTTGAATACCTTCAGTCAAGACGAGTGTAAACTGAAGTCACACTCAGAAGAAAATCTTAGATAGAAGCATCCACTTGCATGGTATACCTATCTAGTATATTACTCAATGTAATGTACCTATCTAGTATATTACTCGATGTAATGTACCTATCTAGTATATTACTCAATGTAATATACCTATCTAGTATATTACTCAATGTAATATACCTATCTAGTGTATTACTCAATGTAATATACCTATCTAGTATATTACTCGATGTAATGTACCTATTTAGTATATTACTCAATGTAATGTACCTATCTAGTATATTACTCAATGTAATATACCTATCTAGTATGTTACTCGATGTAATGTACCTATCTAGTATATTACTCAATGTAATGTACCTATCTAGTATATTACTCAATGTAATGTACCTATCTAATATATTACTCAATGTAATGTACCTATCTAGTATATCACTCAATGTAATATACCTATCTAGTATATTACTTAATGTAATATACCTATCTAGTATATTACTCAATGTGATGTACCTATCTAGTATATAACTCAATGTGATGTACCTATCTAGTATATTACTCAATGTAATATACCTATCTAGTATATTACTCAATGTAATGTACCTATCTAGTATATTGCTCAATGTAATGTACCTATCTAGTATATTACTCAATATAATGTACCTATCTAGTATATTACTCAATGTAATATACCTATCTAGTATATTACTCGATGTAATGTACCTTTCTAGTATATTACTCAATGTAATGTACCTATCTAGTATATTACTCAATGTAATGTACCTATCTAGTATATCACTATGTACTGTACCTATCTAGTATATACTCAATGTAATATACCTATCTAGTATATTACTCAATGTAATGTACCTATCTAGTATATTACTCAATGTAATGTATCTATCTAGTATATTAGTCAATGTAATGCACCTATCTAGTATATTACTCAATGTAATGTACCTATCTAGTATATTACTCAATGTAATGTACCTATCAAGTATATTACTTGATATAATGTACCTATCTAGTATATTACACATTGTAATATACCTATCTAGTATATTACTCAATGTAGTGTACCTATCTAGTTAGTATATTACCCAAAGTAATATACCTATCTAGTATATTACTCAATGTGATGTACCTATCTAATATATTACTCAATGTAATGTACCTATCTAGTATATTACTCAATGTAATATACCTATCTAGTATATTACTCAATGTAATGTAGCTGTCTAGTATATTACTCAATGTGATGTACCTATCTAGTATATTACTCAATGTGATGTACCTATCTAGTATATTACTCAATGTGATGTACCTATCTAGTATATTACTCAATGTAATTTTACTCCATCAAACCAACAATTTTGTTCAAATTAAATGGTAGTGCTTTTTTTTTTATTGTGTAATTATTTATATTGCCATTTTTTTTTTTTTTTATTCTATCCCTTATTCTGCACATTAAAAAAAAGTGTTACAATTTAACTTTCAATGTTTGCAGAATTATGGTTCTTTGTGGTCAGAGAGATGAAAGGCATCTTGAATGATGGTTCTTTGTGGTCAGAGAGATAAAAGGCATCTTGAATGATGGTTCTTTGTGGTCAGAGATGAAAGGCATCTTGAATGATGGTTCCTTGTGGTCAGAGAGATGAAAGGCATCTTGAATGATGGTTGCTTGTGGTCAGAGAGATAAAAGGCATCTTGAATGATGGTTCTTTGTGGTCAGAGAGATAAAAGGCATCTTGAATGATGGTTCTTTGTGGTCAGAGATGAAAGGCATCTTGAATGATGGTTCCTTGTGGTCAGAGAGATGAAAGGCAGCTTGAATGATGGTTCCTTGTGGTCAGAGAGATGAAAGGCATCTTGAATGATGGTTCTTTGTGGTCAGAGAGATGAAAGGCATCTTGAATGATGGTTCTTTGTGGTCAGAGAGATAAAAGGCAGCTTGAATGATGGTTCTTTGTGGTCAGAGAGATGAAAGGCATCTTGAACGAAGGTTCTTTGTGGTCAGAGAGATGAAAGGCATCTTGAATGATGGTTCTTTGTGGTCAGAGAGATAAAAGGCATCTTGAATGATGGTTCTTTGTGGTCAGAGAGATAAAAGGCATCTTGAATGATGGTTTCTTGTGGTCAGAGAGATGAAAGGCATCTTGAATGATGGTTCCTTGTGGTTGGAGAGATGAAAGGCATCTTGAATGATGGTTCTTTGTGGTCAGAGAGATGAAAGGCATCTTGAATGATGGTTCTTTGTGGTCAGAGAGATGAAAGGCATCTTGAATGATGGTTCTTTGTGGTCAGAGAGATGAAAGGCATCTTGAATGATGGGTCTTTGTGGTCAGAGAGATGAAAAGTATCTTGAATGATGGTTCCTTGTGGTTGGAGAGATGAAAGGCATCTTGAATGATGGTTCCTTGTGGTTGGAGAGATGAAAGGCATCTTGAATGATGGTTCTTTGTGGTCAGAGAGATGAAAGGCATCTTGAATGATGGTTCTTTGTGGTCAGAGAGATGAAAGGCATCTTGAATGATGGTTCTTTGTGGTCAGAGAGATGAAAGGCATCTTGAACGAAGGTTCTTTGTGGTCAGAGAGATGAAAGGCATCTTGAATGATGGGTCTTTGTGGTCAGAGAGATGAAAAGTATCTTGAATGATGGTTCCTTGTGGTTGGAGAGATGAAAGGCATCTTGAATGATGGTTCCTTGTGGTTGGAGAGATGAAAGGCATCTTGAATGATGGTTCTTTGTGGTCAGAGAGATGAAAGGCATCTTGAATGATGGTTCTTTGTGGTCAGAGAGATGAAAGGCATCTTGAATGATGGTTCCTTGTGGTTGGAGAGATGAAAGGCATCTTGAATGATGGTTCTTTGTGGTCAGAGAGATGAAAGGCATCTTGAATGATGGTTCCTTGTGGTCAGAGAGATGAAAGGCATCTTGAATGATGGTTCCTTGTGGTTGGAGAGATGAAAGGCATCTTGAATGATGGTTCCTTGTGGTCAGAGAGATGAAAGGCATCTTGAATGATGGTTCTTTGTGGTCAGAGAGATGAAAGGCATCTTGAACGAAGGTTCTTTGTGGTCAGAGAGATGAAAGGCATCTTGAATGATGGTTCCTTGTGGTTGGAGAGATGAAAGGCATCTTGAATGATGGTTCTTTGTGGTCAGAGAGATGAAAGGCATCTTAAATGATGGTTCTTTGTGGTCAGAGAGATACAAGGCATCTTGAATGATGGTTCTTTGTGGTCAGAGAGATAAAAGGCATCTTGAATGATGGTTCCTTGTGGTCAGAGAGATGAAAGGCATCTTGAATGATGGTTCCTTGTGGTTGGAGAGATGAAAGGCATCTTGAATGATGGTTCTTTGTGGTCAGAGAGATGAAAGGCATCTTGAATGATGGTTCTTTGTGGTCAGAGAGATGAAAGGCATCTTGAATGATGGTTCCTTGTGGTCAGAGAGATGAAAGGCATCTTGAATGATGGTTCCTTGTGGTTGGAGAGATGAAAGGCATCTTGAATGATGGTTCTTTGTGGTCAGAGAGATGAAAGGCATCTTGAATGATGGTTCTTTGTGGTCAGAGAGATGAAAGGCATCTTGAACGAAGGTTCTTTGTGGTCAGAGAGATGAAAGGCATCTTGAATGATGGGTCTTTGTGGTCAGAGAGATGAAAGGCATCTTGAATGATGGTTCTTTGTGGTCAGAGAGATAAAAGGCATCTTGAATGATGGTTCCTTGTGGTCAGAGAGATGAAAGGCATCTTGAATGATGGTTCCTTGTGGTTGGAGAGATGAAAGGCATCTTGAACGAAGGTTCTTTGTGGTCAGAGAGATGAAAGGCATCTTGAATGATGGTTCCTTGTGGTTGGAGAGATGAAAGGCATCTTGAATGATGGTTTCTTGTGGTTGGAGAGATAAAAGGCATCTTGAATGATGGTTCTTTGTGGTCAGAGAGATGAAAGGCATCTTGAATGATGGTTCTTTGTGGTCAGAGAGATAAAAGGCATCTTGAATGATGGTTCTTTGTGGTCAGAGAGATAAAAGGCATCTTGAATGATGGTTCTTTGTGGTCAGAGAGATAAAAGGCATCTTGAATGATGGTTCTTTGTGGTCAGAGAGATAAAAGGCATCTTGAATGATGGTTCCTTGTGGTCAGAGAGATGAAAGGCATCTTGAATGATGGTTCTTTGTGGTCAGAGAGATGAAAGGCATCTTGAATGATGGTTCCTTGTGGTCAGAGAGATGAAAGGCATCTTGAATGATGGTTCTTTGTGGTCAGAGAGATGAAAGGCATCTTGAATGATGGTTCTTTGTGGTCAGAGAGATAAAAGGCAGCTTGAATGATGGTTCTTTGTGGTCAGAGATGAAAGGCATCTTGAACGAAGGTTCTTTGTGGTCAGAGAGATGAAAGGCATCTTGAATGATGGTTCCTTGTGGTCAGAGAGATGAAAGGCATCTTGCCAATATTCTACAACTCCTCATTCATGAATTACAGTGGGTTTTTTGCCTTTATTTGCAAAACTTTCTAGGTATTGCATCAAATTTATTCTTTTCTTCTAGTTTTTTGATGTAGCTGTGTAATCAAATTACAAACACATTTTAATCACAGCATGTTTCTCAAAAGAATTGGAAAGAAATCTTTTTAATAGACTTGTACATTATTTCTAAGCACATCATGTAGAAATCTCAGTTACTTTCTCTGTATAAAAAACAGTCACTTTCACACAAACTCACAAAATACTAACAAATTCCATTTCTCATGTGTCATGTTCTCTTAGAAATGATGTTATGCTATCATAATGTGATCGTTATCATACAAATGTCATAGTGTGATCTGTTTTGCAAGATGTGGTATTATCAGGAGATCTTTATCATAAAGATGATGTCATTATCATAATGATAATGTTATATATTCATAATGTGACCTTTATCCTCTGATTTAGAGGGATTGTGACCTTTATTAAAAGGTGATGCGTATGTAAGGCCCAATAAAATATTATTAGCTCATCACCCTCGCACACATCAGTTTTGAGAGAATCCCATCATTTTTGTTTAACAATTACCATATTTTTCTCTCGGATCAGTCATTCAGTATCAGTATTTCCGTTTCTTTTTACTTTGTACTGAAATATGAACAATTGGTTTAGATAATATTCAATTACACCTGATTTGGATGACCTGATCCGTAGCGCTGCAAATAACCAAAATTAATTGACTTTGGGAAAAAATCAAAACCGCGTTTGCATCACTTTTCCAACTGGGTTTGGGTTATAAGCTAATACATTTTTTATGGAGCCTAATGAAGATAATGATATAATATTATTCAAAAAAACTGAAGTGATATTCATTCAAAAGTGATGTGATATTTATTCAAAATGGTGTAACCTTTCTCAAAGGGTGATTGGATGTTTATAGCTGTTTCTCTATTTCCATGCACATTGGTGTCTGTGACAGTTCTAGGTCAATTTCTGAGTACTTACTGGAGAGGATGTTTGAATTCAATCCTTGTACTTGATATGTTCATTGTGTGTCACTCAAGCTGCAGGCTATCATGAGATATGTACAATCTTTCTTCTTTCACCTTGGGAAGCTTTAAGATAATCTTAATCTTTTATATTTTAAAAAGACAAGTCACATGATGATGAAAACCCAACTCTTTATGAATGAAGAATTTCTATATATGGAGAAATATATTCATTGGAATTGACATGTTTGTAAAGGTTTGTACTGATGGCTTTAAGTGCTACGGAGATACCTTCCACTGATGGCTTTAAGTGCTACGGAGATACCTTCCACTGATGGCTTTAAGTGCTATGGAGATACCTTCCACTGATGGCTTTAAGTGCTATGGAGATACATTCCACTGATGGCTTTAAGTGCTACGGAGTTACCTTCCACTGATGGCTTTAAGTGCTACGGAGATACCTTCCACTGATGGCTTTAAGTGCTACGGAGATACCTTCCACTGATGGCTTTAAGTGCTATGGAGATACCTTCCACTGATGGCTTTAAGTGCTACGGAGATACCTTCCACTGATGGCTTTAAGTGCTACGGAGATACCTTCCACTGATGGCTTTAAGTGCTATGGAGATACCTTCCACTGATGGCTTTAAGTGCTATGGAGATACCTTCCACTGATGGCTTTAAGTGCTATGGAGATACCTTCCACTGATGGCTTTAAGTGCTATGGAGATACCTTCCACTGATGGCTTTAAGTGCTACGGAGATACCTTCCAAAATGATATCAGTAAATTTAAATAGGGTATGCTTTGAAAGAACTTCTTATGTAATAATTTGAGATGCAGCAGTCTCACAGATTCAGGATATGTACTTGTGTATTAGTCATAAGGGATGACCTGCCACTCATTGGTGTCTGATTCAGGATATGTACTTGTGTATCAGTCATCAGGGATGACCTGCCACTCATTGGTGTCTGATTCAGGATATGTACTTGTGTATCAGTCATCTGATGACCAGGATAGGATGTACTCATCAGTGACCTATCAGTCATCAGGGATGACCTGCCACTCATTGTTGGTGTCTGATTCAGGATATGTACTTGTGACCTGCCACTCCTGCCACTGCTGATTCAGGATATGTACTTGTTAACATCAGGGATGACCCGCCACTGATGGACTGGCATCCCAGTCATCAGGGATGACCTGCCACTCATTGGTGTCTGATTCAGGGTATGTACTTGTCCTGCCACTGCTGGGGAGTTAACCTGTGATGGACTGGCATCCCATCCAGGGGAAGTCATGTGCTCTTATCTGCTTGCGCCATGGAGACGAAGCTAAGTACCAGCCCTATGGGTTTAATGGCACGGATGGATTTAACTTATAACTAACTCTTTTGAACATTTTTGTGATAAAGTTAAGCTTCAACATCATTGATATTCTGGTTAACAATCCCAGTACTTTTGATTGTTATATTTACTATGTTTTATAATAATGTTATATACATAAATACATATTCATATAATTTAAGAATATTTTTTTGTAACATTTTGATCATCTACTTATTTTAGGCAAAGATTTTAGTTTTGACCTCAGTTCTTGCATTTTCAGAAAAGATACAGCACAATGATTAGAGTGCTGTTATTGTATAGTTAGGAGTTTGCGTATGCATTTTTTGTGATATGTTATCAGAAACAATTGTAATTGTTTTAGGTTACTTTGTGTAAATTAAACATAACTAATGTAACTCAAATTTAACTCAAATAAGATTTTGATTTGCCATTTAAGTTGTATTATCTCAGACTCTATTTTAGTTGCCAATTGAATCTGTAACAGCCGTATTAAATTAATATATACACCTTGGGCCATACGATGCCAACATTTTTAAGGGGATGCCCAAATGAGATTTTCTTCTTCTCGTGAGATTTCGTCTGACCTGATATTATTTAGTGTTTGGCTCCCCAATTGACAAGCTACAGTATTAGCAATTAATTCTGATGTTATTAAATGTTTGGTTCACTAATTGACAAGCTACATTATTTTGATGCTAGTTTGTGAAGTATATATGGTTATTGTTTGATATCTTACAAACCTGTTCCTCAACTAGACCTACTTGTTCTTCAAGTAGACCTGCTCATTCCTCAAGTAGACCTACCCATTCCTCAACTAGACCTACCCGTTCCTTAATTAGACCTACCCATTCACAATTACAGGAAGAACTCCAAATTCCACCGTCCTGAGCTACAACATATGAAGATCGGATTGGGCTTTTCGTCATTGTGCACCTTCACTCTGGAATACTTTACCTTTACATTGGGAACATTCACTGCAAACTTTCTAGATAAAACTGAAAACCCATTGTTAGTATGTGTGTGTGTGTATTGTAAGTTTGTATGCTTGTGACAGCCAGTTTGTAAACATGATATGATTCTTGAAAGTGGTGATGTAAATTTTGACCACTGGCTTTGGAGTCATAACCACATACCCAATCATGTTCTAGCAGGAATAGGCTTTTTCATCATTTGCAGTGACTAAGATTTTGGAAAGTAATTTACAGAATTACATGAAGTGTTTAAGCTACCTGTCCATGCATAAATCTCAAATTTAGCATATTGAATCTCAGGTGTAACTATTAGGAAACTAAAAAAGCTATTTCTGAAGATAAAAAGCTGTTTTTACTATAAATTTAACTCTTTTTAATGAGTTAATCCGCTGTTATTTCCATAGACCTTTAATGTATATAAACAAATATTGTTCTAATTAATCTTTTGCATTCAATGTGAAGTAAAGTGTCTAAACATACATGAGTATTAAGAATTACTTAATAGCTTTTTTTTTTTTTTTTAATATTTTGTGGCAATCCGTGAGAAGCCTTAGTTGTAATATTCCTTACTCTTGGGGATCTTAGAAGAAAGGGTTGTCTAGGTGTTTAATTACATCAGTTCTTCTTCTCCAATTGAGAGCCATTAATTTTGACCAAAAATGCTAGTGTTTACATTCACACAGCAATTTCAGGGTAAGACATTGTTATAAGATCCACGTGGGGTTGACAAATGTTTTAGCATAGAAATCTTCAGACCAAAATATAAAAAAATTGTGAAATGAATCTATCCATTTATTTTTTATCTCAGAATCAAGGCTCAACACTTTTCTTGAACTTTTTTGAAGAGTTTTGTACCATGTGAAAAATTTGTTTAAGAAGATATTTCTTAATTACAATTTCCTCCAACCATTTGAAGTTTGAAGTATACGGAATGAGTGGTGTATTATGGGTACATGGATTCTTAATTTTTAAGGATCTTAATAATCCTTTGGAGAAAGCTTACAAAATCAATATTTAGTTGGTTGTGGTATTTAAAGTCTTTTACCATGCCTAGGCCTCTAGTTACTTTTGTGAAGTTCAAATAAATATGTGCATTGCTTGAAGACTTTGTTTATTGTCAGCATCTATATCATATATCAATGATTTTTTTGTTGTTGCATATGTGGATTTAAGAGATTTTAGTTTGAGGGACAAAACATTAGGGGTGGGGGCAGTGGCATATTCAGTGCCAGGGGGCAAACGGTAGTTTTAAGAAAAGGCTGTACCATGATCCGTGAAGGGGGCTTATTTCACCTTGTTGGTTGGGAGGTAAAATTGAGTAATTATTAACATCAAATTGAAAAAATGAAGGAAACTTGAACTTGTGGTAAAGTTATTGGAAAATTTGGTTAGATTATTGAAAAGTCTTAAAGTAAATTCGGCAACAATTCTTGAAAGTGAAAGATAATGGAAGAAAATGGAAGAAAATTGCCTGCAAATGAAAAAAATTGAAGGAAATTTCCTAAATATCAACAGAAAGTTGGACGGAAGGAGGGGGGGGGGGGCACGTGGAAAATTGAATGAAAATCGAAGAAAATCTAAGAAAATATCTCGAAAGTTGAACAAAGAAATTCCTCAAAATTAAGGAATTTGAAGAAATTCTAAACGATAAAAGAAATAACCTAAGTTTAAGGAAAGTTTTGCAATATTTAACCTTATATATTCATCTTTTACAATTTATTTCCCTAATATGTTTAGCATATTGTATACTGGTATATCCCGCTTCTTACATTTGCATATGGAATTTTGCCACGGGGGGCAATATAATCCAAACATGTGTATTTAAAAATTAATGTTGAGGCGAAATATTTATGCATATTTAATCCACGAGTCAAAGGGTTTTGGCCTGAGTAGAATGACCTGACGTTAGGAGGGTCATTCGCGAGTGCAAAATTCTTTGAACCGTGCATTAAATACACATATAAACACGATGCCAAAAAGAATGAAACACGATATATTTATTACAAAACAACAGTTATTACTAAATCTCCTTCTTTTTTTTTTTTTTTTGGGGGCAGTTGCACCCCTTTGCCCCATGGCGAACCACTCTTTGTGATAGGTGAGGGGATCATATTTTCACGTTATGCAAAATCTAAATGAGATCTATAGCATAAGACAAAAAATAGAGAATATGATTGTTATAATCCAACGACACACAGGTTTTTGGACAGGTAGCAATTCTATGTTCCTCAGAAGGAGCTTTGAAGTCAAATATTCTAGCTTGATATATGATAAAGAATAAAAAAACTACCAAAACCCCATCATAAAATCTTATTCCATTCTCAACTTTTCCAAGCTTGAAGTTGTATCATGGAGGCTGCCATTTTGTCTAAATTTCTGTTGAACTGACGCCAACGATGACATTATTTGCCCTATGTGCTAGCACACAATGTATTTCTTGAGAATTCGCTTTGAAATTTCCTTCCCAAACTCTTTGACATGAAGTTCTAAGGGCTTGAATCATTAATATCACACACAAATAAAAATTCATAGACCCATGCAAAGGAAACATTGCTTAGAAGTTATATTTGAAATAGATTGATTTTCTAAACTGTACTGGGTGTATGGCATCATTTTTTAGAGGAAGTAAACACAAAATGGCTGCTTCCATTTGTAAGTGTAATGCACCCTTTCACAGTTCCAGTCTGTTCATGCGCACAAGGACGTGTCACGTCCTTGTGCACCAATACAACGAGCGCACAGCAAAATACGATCTTGGTACAATACGCGAGAACAATGGAAATTTTCTTTCTTTACTCGCATCTCACGGAACCGACAGAATTAATGTTTTGATTACTAAAAAAATATTTGCCTAATTGTTTTGGACGATGTGAAATTTCTTCAAATGACTTATAATTATTGTTTCTATCATATTAAGGAAATAAAAGCCAGACTTTTCTGACCAGAACAGTCTTAAAGTTCTGCAATGCACCTGTAGTTCCAAGTTATGGTCAATGTTGTGATATATGAATAAGATCATGAGTACCTTTGTAGCTTAGGTCCGGATATCACACACTCTTTTGAGTATTAGAAAAAAGCCGACTCTAAAACTGCAATTTGAAAGCACCTTTGCAACTGCCGAGAGCAAAGCCATTATTTGGTATTGGTTGCATATAACCATCAACCAGAAAGGGGAGGGTCCAACCACGTTTGTTTTCTTTTATGTCAACGTCAAAAGTGGGGTCCAGCACACTTAGCCTCCAAATATACCCGGACCCCGAACTACTGAGGTCAGGGGTTTTCTAATCAAAATAGTGTGTGATATCCCCTCCCCCACCCCACCCCACCTTTGTGGTGTCCAAGTTACCCCAATTTTATGATCATATGAATTATATTTGATGTTACCAGACTAATATTTCAATAATATCAACTTCAGCACTAAATTTATCTAAGTTAGAGACATACACATGGGCATAGGTGTAGGAACCAAGGGGGAAACGTGCCCCACATTTCCAATAAATGACAAAAGTGCCCTTTTCTAAAAATGAAATGCCCCTTTTACTTTACTTTGTTGTTTTGGGATCACTTATTCTATCTACATATTGGGTTTGGGCCACACGAATTGAAAAGCGCCCACTAAGATAACGTCCCCTCCCCCTTCCCCACCCCTCACACTTTTCGAAAGCTTCCCTCACTTCTGTACATGGGATAGTTATTCTAAATCATTATTGTACTTGTGTAGTCATTATTACCAAATATATTAGTAAGCTATCCAACGAAAAAATGGGGAAGGGGGAAGCATATGCAAAAAGCGAAGTTGGGTCCCATTGAAGTTTGGCCTGAATTATTCCCTCCCCACCCCCATTATAATCGATACTAGTGATGTACCTCTTCCTCATTCGTACGCTATGCCCACATAATTTAATTCCTTTAACGCATAATAAATTGAACAGTCACTGTTGCAAAAATGCCTGTTAAATTAGATTAAGTAGAGCTTCTATTGAGAGATTTATCGTTTCCCGCCGTCGAATATGCGCTGTTTTGATAGCTGTCTATTCCAAGGCCATACTCATGTCCTTAACCATCATCGGTCTCTCCCGTTCCTCCCCCCCCCCCTCTCTCTCCCTTTCCCTACGAATATCTTTGCCCCCTCCACCTTTCGTGAAATCAAATGGTAAAATAAACAACAAGGGAATATAGATAATATGTCCAAGTGCCCTCTTTTTAAGTGTTTGTGTCCTCATAGAATAATTCAGGCCTGGCCATACCTTTAAGCTCCACCCACCCCACCCAGTCGGAGATTTTGATGGGGAATGTGAGTAGCATTTCTATCCTGTCGTCCCCACAGTTGTCGATTTAGAATTTACCAAGCAAATTGCTGACGATCTTTTTTTGCCTCGTCACGATTCCGAAATTGGTGAATCATTTATCGGAAAGATGTAAAACTCCCTCTTATCCCATTTTCTGTTCCCACGAAAAAGTTGCTGTGAAGCTGTATTTCCCCTTGTTATGTCGACAGAAGGGTCTAGGAAGCGACTAACATAGCCCTACATTGGTTTAACTCTTGTGGGTCTGAGATAATGCCGAATTAGGCCGACGAACATAAAATAATCTGGTTCGGTCTTAACATCAATCTGGAGCGGAGTAAACTGACGAAACTGGGCAAAACAAATGATGAAAGTCGTAAGTAAAAACAAGCCCAAGCAGCTAGTGGCGTAGCAAGGGGAGTCTGGGCCCGGTTGCAGCCATTTAAATGGGCCCCAAGGAGAGTCCAAATGTACCCAGGTCCATCATGGTTGAGCCAGAGGTGAGCAATTTTTGGTTCCGATGCGATAGCATCACAAACCTATGCGGCCATGATGGCGTGTGTATGTATGTGTGTGCGCGTGTACGTGTGTATGCATGTGGGTGTGTGTATGGTATGTGTGGGTAATTATATTTGTGACGGCCAGCTCGTAAACACTATATCTCAAAAATGATACACTATATTCATGTCATATGTGGTACACAGATAGCACATGGTCTGTAGATGTGCCCTATCGTTTTTGATGGTGATGTCATGCATATTAATGAGTTGGCGGGGCTTAATGTAAAAATCTTGCAATGTTAATTTTCTAGCAACTGCATGTCTGTTTAATTTTGGTGTAATTATGATGCTAGCTGATGTGTCCATGTTCATAATGTAAAAATGTTGAATTTCATTAATATGCATAGTGGGCGAGGCTTAATATTATTTTGCTGAGAAAATCTTGTAAACACGGTATCTCAAGAACGGTAAACTGGATTCATGCCATTGGTACACAGATAGCCCATGGTCCGTAGATGTGCCCAATTGTTTTTGATGGCGATATCATGCGTATTAATGAGTAGAAATGTTCATATATTAACAACCGCATATCTGTTTTGTTTCATATTCGGGATCATTATGTTAGCTGGTGTGTCCATGTTCATGATTTTAATAACGTTTAGTGGGCGGGGCTTAATATGATTTTGCTGAATAGAGCTTGTAAACACGGTATCTCAAGAACGGCCAACTGGATTCATGTCATATTTGGTATATAGTCTGTAGTTGTGCCCATTTTTGTTTTTGGTGGTGATATCATACATATTAATAAGTGGGCAGGGCTTAAAGTGACAATTTAAAAAATTGATAAATGAGTAACTGCATGTCCGTTTTGTGTCATATTGGGCATAATAATTTTTGTTGGTTATTTTGTACATGCTTATCAGCAGATGTCATTGATATGCATGGTGGACGTGGCTTAATGTGAATGTCCTAAAAGTAAAGTAAACATGATACTGCATCTCATGAACGATACATCAGATTTATGCTATATCAGGGGTCATGGTCAGTACACAATGTTGTGGTAGTGATGTTCATGAATATTAATGAGTATGCGGGGCATACTGACAAATGTTGAAATATAATAAACAAGCAACCGTTTTTGAATCATACTTACTATGATAATGTTGTTAGTTATTATGCAAATGCTAATGTTGTCAACATTTTTTATTGATCTGCTTGGTTGATGTGGCTTATGATTAAATATCATGGAACAAATGTTTCATGATAGGCCTATGCAACGACGTGACAATAAATACACATTTTGCAAATCAATCTGCTTATGAAAAAATGCATCGGAACCACAAAGTTTTTTGGTTCTGGTTGATATTTGAAAATACTCGTCATCCGGAAATGACACTTTCAGGCTTTGCTGGTTGAGTATGGGAATAAGTTTAGATTCCTATTTTGGTGGGCCCATCTATATTTTGTTTTGGTTATTTTGGGCCCATCTATCTTATAGATTTCAGTGGGCCCGACTTATGATTGAAGGGCCCATCATTATAGCAAGAGACTGACAGGAAGGCCGAATATATTTTACCTTCATTGGTGAGCCCGACATGTGATTGAAGGGTCCCATCATGATAGAAAGGAACAGCCCATTTATCTATCTTTTTAGTGGGCCCGACTTATGATTGAAGGGCCCGTCCTAAGGGACAGAAAGGAAAGACACATGCTGGATATGAAATGGGCCCTAAAGAGTATACGGGCCCTGCATGTTTTGTTACTGTCTGTGTCTTTTATATCACTAAGGTGCTTCACAGGCTCGTTTCAGCGAATAGGTGTTTTTTTTAATGGTACTTGTTACCGGACCCACCTAAGCATAGCCTTTTGCAACATACTAACTGGGGGTAGAGGGGAGGAGGGGAAATCAACGGAATGAAGTGTTGAACAAAGGGCGATCCTAGGTTCATTTCCAATTCCAATGCTTGCTAAAATGACAGAACAAATAATGGAAGTAAGATTTTGGTATGATGCTATCCGAGTTTAGGTTACCAGGTTACAGTTCCTTGAATCGTCAGCAGGAAAAATTCGTTCAAAATCTTGTCTGGCCCAAGTTCTCCAAACAGCTTTGCCCCATAAAATTATCACCCTGTATTCCGTTTTTTTATCACACCCTGCTCGAAAGAACTGACTTTTCAGTGTTTTCCATAAAGCACAAATTCAAGTAGAGGTGGGAAATGACGTCTGAACTTACACAAGTTTATGAAATGTTTAGTTTATATTATTAGCCTGAAGACGAAGCATATGGTTGGTAATACACAGGGCGCAACAATAGGGTGGGAAGGGTGGGTAAACCCCATGGGCCTTGAGCAAATTAAATGATTAGATTAGATTCTTAGCCTGAAGAGAAAGCACGTGATTGCTAATACACAGGGGCGCAACAATAGGGTGGGAAGGGTGGGTAAACCCCATGGGCCCCGAGCAAAAATCAAGATTTTAGGGGCCTCAAGCGATGACACTGCGATATGTTTGTTATGGGGCCCGAACGCTAAATTCCCCATGGGCCCCCAGACCTCTAGTTGCGCCTTTGGTAATACAATTTGTATTTAGCATAGTACAATGCAGGGGCGAAGTGGCAGGTTAAAGCAGGTCGGAAAACACAAATCCGGTCAGGCCATATTGGGTAATCTGCTGTGACCCCCATCGGCAGCGAAGACCCCTGAAGCTAGAGACATTATGGATTTGGACTTTAAGCAGCCTAGCTTGGATTTAATCTGATTCATTCTATTTCTCTTTTTTACGGGCCATGCCTTAGACCACTTTCTGGCCAGGCATCGGAAGAGTCCCGAATCTCCCGACGGCCTGGTATAATGGTAAAAAATGATATACAACAATTTCCATTCGATAATGAAAGGAAACAATGCTTTCTCTCCATAGTTTCAAACTCACAAGGAATATATTATCTATTTCCTAATATCATAAATTCAGGGGCGCAACTTAAGATTTCAGGGCCTATCTTACTAAGTTTTCTTTCTTTTTTTTGGTCAGGGCGCCTGCATGCGAAAATGGCATGGGGAAAAATTCTTTGGCCCGTGTTACCGTATCGACTGTTACCGTTTCGACTGTGCACCGTGTTACCTTACTGACCATGGCACCGTGTTACCGTATCGACCGTAGCACCGTGTTACCGTATCGACCATGGCACCGTATCAATCATGGCACCATGTTACCGGATCAACCGTGGCACCGTGTGTCACCGTGACCGTGGCGCTGTTTTACTGTGTCGACCATGGCACCGTGCTACCGTATCGACAGTGACACTGATTGGGGCATAGGCGGCGGAACCGGGGGCACAGAAGGCACGTGCCTCCACACTTTTGTCAAAAGTTTAAAAGTGCCCTTTTTGGGGAGGAAAAGTACCCTTTTTCATAGGAAAAAGGGCCCTTCTGAGAGAGGAGAACGGACGTCAGAACGTACACTTTCAAATATCGAAAAAGTTTCCCATTAGCAGTATAGATTATATATATGTATGATCTTTTCATTGAACTGTTAAAGAAAGTATATAACACAAATATCGCCATAAAAGAGACTAAAATTGTTTAGTTTTACGCGCTTCGCACGCATTGAATCAATTTTTTTTTGTGACAGTACCTAAAGACAACGTTTTGGAAGGCAGGGGTGTAGGACGCTTTCGAAAAATGGGAGAAGGGGTACGGCCTCTTAGGGGCACGGCTTCTTAGGGGCACGGCCTCTTAGGGGCGCGGCCTCTTAGGGGCATGACCTCTTAGGGGCACGACCTCTTAGGGGCACGGCCTCTTAGGGGCACGGCCTCTTAGGGGCACGGCCTCTTAGGGGCACAGTCTCTTAGGGGCACGGCTTCTTAGGGGCACGACCTCCTAGGGGCACTTCCCAAGTCATATGTCCCCACCCCAATCTGTAGATATAATAAGTGAGCCCAAAACAACAAAGTAAACAACAAGGGGCACTTCAATTTTAGAAAGGGGCACTTTTCCAGTGCCCATGCATATTCCTCCTGTATATGCATGGGGCTGACAAAATTCCTACTTTCCTACTATTGGGACAGTAATTGAGGGGCACTTTTCAGTTTCAAAAGGGGCACATTTTTTATATTGAAAAAAGTGTGTGTGGGAGGGGGGGGGGGGGCACGTGCTCCCAGTGCCTCTCGTTTCCTACACCTATGGTGGGGTGGGGCAGCCATAATTGAACTTTTTCAATACTGAACTAAAAGCAATACATCAGCCTACCTTTATTTTCCCCGATTATATTAAATACTCGTTAAAAAAGGACAATCTGTGAAATTGGACCCTGGGAAAAACTGGCAGTTGTAGACTGGCTTGTTCTCCCAATCTTCTTTGCGAAGTTCAAAAAGTGCCGCAGATAAACTTGAGTTTTCTTTCAGGAAATTCACTTTATTATGTTATCGACCATTTTATTTAAATATCTTTTTTTATTTAAATATTCTTTATATATTTTTTTTTAATTTCAATAGTGTGACACCTTTAATTTGGGGTCCAGAGAAAAATTTACGATAGGGGCCCTAACCCATATCTGACTCGCTGAAGACTGATTCTGAATTTGGGGTAGAATACTGATATACCGAGATTAATTGAATACTGATATACCGAGATTAATTTTATACTGATTTACCGAGTTTAATTGAATACTGATATACCGAGTTTAATTGAATACTGATATACCGAGTTTATTTGAATACTGATATACCGAGTTAATTGAATACTGATATACCGACTTTAATTGAATACTGATATACCGAGTTTATATACCGATATACTTTAATTGAATACTAATATACCGAGTTTAATTTTATACTGATATACCGAATTTAATTGAATATTAATATACTGATACACCGAGTTTAATTGAATACTGATATACCGAGATTAATTTTAATTGAATACTGATATACCGAGTTTAATTGAATACTAATATACCAAGTTTAATTGAATACTGATATACCGAGTTTAATTGAATACGAATACTGATACAATACTGATATACCGAGTTTAATTGAATATAATATACCGAGTTTAATTGAATACTGATATAATTGAATACTGATATACCGAGTTTAATTGATTAATTTAATTGAATACTGATATTGAATACTGATATACCGAGGAAGTTTAATTAAACACTGATATACCGAGTTTAATTTAATTTAGCAACTAAAAATGATGAAAATCATCTCGAACCATAACCCATTGCTTTTCACATTGTTTTGGAAATTCAATATTCCGAATGATGATCACTATTATTGAGTTGACTGACTAAACATGATCTAAATCTTTCTGATTTCGATCTATAAATTTCCCAATTTTTGTAGATCTAATTTCCCAAATTTTGGTTCTATGATTTTCGTACCTGCAAAAAAAAAGAATAAAGTTCATGGTTGCCTGGATGCAAATTTTCCCTAAGAAGAGATTTTGGATCACCTGATTGCGATGCTCCCCTCCCCCCCTCCAAAAAAACCTAATATATGCAAAAAATTGTAGCGTGCATGATAATTTATAATAACGCTTTATGCCCCCTCAATCATTTCACTTACCCCCAAAAATGTAAAGCTGGCTACGGGCCGGCCTGATTGGCCCAAATTCATACGATGTTGACGTCATCATTTAAGTTTCCGTAAGTTTGCGTTGTTTGCTTTTTTATCACTTTAGGAATACATCGCGCCATTTTATTTGCAGTTATCGAGTTTGCATAAGATCAACATAATTTGTTTGCATAAGATCAACATAATTTGTTTGCATATTCAGATATCTTGACTTGTTGATACTTGTTTGTTTTCGCAGTATTTTAAAGACACATGAAGTACATGAGTGAAGTTGGACAATATCATACATCTAAAACAACTTGAATCCCACCTTCCGACGTACAGGTTTTTATGTGATCAGATTAAAGGTATTCTTTGACTACTTGAGAAGAGGTAACTGCAGGCGATATATCACTAACAAACTAATATCCCAATACTAATGCAGATAAAATACAACATATGTGTATAGCCCAGATCTGGACCAGATAGAAATCCCGGCCAAAATCCAGATCTCTATGTGATACAGATCCTAGATCTGGTCAGATATTGATAGAATTAGATAAAGCTTCATATGAATTTAATATACATATAATTTATCTAGGCCAAACCAAACTTTATCTATTAAACAAAACAAAACAAAAAATAATAATAAATAGATAATAAAAAACCCGTTACATCTAGTCTATTACCCAGACTGGCTTAGAAAGGCCATATTAAAATTGATTAACCCAGAAACAAAACTGATGTAGGCCGGATCTGTGTTTAAGGGACTGGAATAAGAACCCATGCGTCACCCGGGACGTGTATGCAGCGATTTGAGCTTGTTCATCCCATCTGCCCATGGGGAAACGAAGACAGGATTTGCTGGACAAGAGAGTGTGGGGACAAAACTCCTGAAGGGCCAGCTGACATATTTGTTGAACTTGACCGTTAGGTGACCAGATGCTGGCGTATAAGATGTAACACCAGTGAGCCTTGCACGCGAATGTCGAATATAGGGCAAGGACGAAATAAGGGCAAATATAGAAGACACTTTGTGCACTTTCTATGACGTTGGTTTCATGCGAAACAATCAGGTAAAGGCATACGTGCGGAAACGGCTGGGATGAAAAGACTAAAACATTAACTGATTTTATTGCATGTAAGTTTTCGTGCATCACAACTGATATGTATATGGGGCTATATTTTGCCATGTCAGTAATGTCAGTGACCTATACCAACAATACATTTCTTTTAATTTCAACGCTTTGAGAAAAAAATCCACGAACGGACCAAGCGTTTATTTTCCCG
Source organism: Chiridota heheva (assembly GCA_020152595.1). Lineage (NCBI taxonomy): Eukaryota > Metazoa > Echinodermata > Holothuroidea > Apodida > Chiridotidae > Chiridota > Chiridota heheva. The sequence continues at coordinate 514,558 of JAIGNY010002899.1, read as the reverse complement.
TACGACACCCTATGCAGGTGTACCTGCGCAGTTGCAGCTGTGTTTCCTGCATGCATGCAGCTATTAATATGACCCCTATATGTCTATTTGGCGCATATGCAGGTCGTAAGTCATGTCAAGCAGCCAAATTTCCAATATGTCTCAAAGAATGTATATATATATATTTGCGCCATGACATATTCATTATTAAAGATTAATGTTGAGGCGGAGTGTCTATATGCGTATTTAATGCACGGGGCAAAGGACTTCTCCCGAGCTTAGAATGACTTTAGGAGGGTCATTGATTCGCGAGCGCATGCACGGGGCAAAGGACTTCTCCCGAGCTTAGAATGACTTTAGGAGGGTCATTGATTCGCGAGCGCAAAGTCCTTTGCCCCGTGCATTAAACAATCAAATACGCATATAAACACAATGCCAAAACATTAATTTCTTTTTGTGTTAGATTGTTTGAAATAAATAAAAAACAAAATTAATAAAAGATTGAAAAACAATAAAAGTTACAAATATATTTCATCGCTTTATCAAAGAAAATACTTGTTTTGAAAATAGAATAAACCAATTAATCATGGTCGTTCGTGTATTAACGGGATTTAATGCACGGGTCATAACCACTGCAAACAAAGAAGAAACCGATGAAGCTTAGGGGCTCGCAAAAATGTATTTAGAAAGGAGAGGATTTTTCAATATGTAAATTTGTGATAAGAAATGATAGCTAGATTATTTATGATATATACAATATACATTTATGGAAGGTCCAAATACAGGGGCGTAGCCAGGATAAAATGTCAGGTGGGGGTGGAGGGGGAATCAAACCAAACCAGGGATGATGTTTTTACGTGTTGTATGAGCAGTTTTGAGATGATTAATGGAGCATATTGGGACATGAGGGCATGGTCTTATGATCGGGGAAAAAGGTCCTCTCTGAAAAGTTTTCTTTCGATTGGCAAAATTGGGATTGTTAACAAAAAATCCTAGGAAATTTTAGTAAAATCATTAAACATTTTGGTAAAATTTGGCAACATTTCCCAGTAATTTGTTAAAATTTACCGAAAATCCAAGAAAGAAGGAAATTTTCCGAAAATGGCACGAAAATGAAAGAAATTTCCCCCAAATTGAAAGAGATATCCCAAAATTTCGAAGAAATTGCCCCAAAATTTAAGAAATTTCCCGAAAATTGACCGTAAATCGAAAAAACATTGTCCCTAAATGAATGAAATGTCCGAAAATTTAGAGACAATGAAATATTATTTCCCAAACATTAAAAAGAAAAGAAAAAATATTGCAGAGAATTTCCTGAAAATGTATCGAAAATCGAAGAAAAAGTGCCTCAAAATGAAGGAAATTTTCCAAAAATTGCACGAGAATGAAGGAATTTCCTAAAGATTGAAAGAAATCTCCCGAAAATTAAGGAAAATGTACGTAAACCGAGACTAAGAATTATCTCATGGTAAAAATTCGATCCATTATTTGAAAATGAAATGTGGTTGGAAAAACGCCATGTTCAGAAGGATTGATCGAACATTTCCGATAAAGAGGACCCAGAAGACATTCCTTCACTATCCTGTTACGTTCAAGAGATTTAACAAATTGGTATGGCGCCCTTACAAGTCACCATCAATTCCTCAATAATACCTATGAAACGCGTGAAAGGCAAAAACGTGGTGATAAAGTTTTGACAGTCACAGATAATATTTTGCATAGTCGGAGACAGTATTTTTCGCTGTCATAGATAGCATTTTTCGTAGTCGTAGATAATATTTTTCGTAGTCGAAAGATAATATTTTTCGTAGTCGTAGATAATATTTTTCGTAGTCGAAAGATAATATTTTTCGTTGTAGTAGATAATATCTTTCGTAGTCGAAAGATAATATTTTTCGCTGTCGTAGATAATATTTTCGTAATCGCAGATAATATCTTTCGTAGTCGCAGGTAATATTTTTCGCTGTCGTAGATAATATTTGTCGTAGTCGCAGATAATATTTTTCGTAGTCGGGAGCTAATATTAAGACTGGCGCTCTTCAAGAACGCATGAAGTTACAATATTTTATGTTTCAACAACGAGCTGACTAGATCGCGGATAGCATTGGCAGGGACTGCAAGAAAACCTTTGAATCTTTCTAGGTTACAGCTCGAATATCTTGTGAATATTGGTATCACTAGAGGGGAAATGGTTGCTATTGTCGGTGTGAGTGAACGTGCTAATGAAAATTATCTCGGCTCATATAATCTAAAAAGAGAAGATGTGTGTGTGTGGGGAGGGGGGGGGGGGGGAAGCCTGAATAGATATGACATCTAGTTTAGCCATGGACAATACATGTAACATCACTCATTTGACCATATGGGATCAAATGAGTTTACTTTTGTGTGGGGACACTCAAACGTGAAATCAGAAGGGAATTACCAAAATCAGAAGGGAATTACCATTATGGAAGAAAATGTTTTTTGTTTTTTTTTTAATCCAGGAAACCCCTAGAAATGAAGAGTTCGTTAATTAAAACATTGTGGCAAGGATGGGAAAATTTGCTTGGGACCCTCTTATTGGCAAGTATATTCAAAGTAATTTACAAATACGCTAAATATTGTACACTGTATAGAATGTTCTATACCATTACAATATATTCCCATGCATAATTTTTTCAAAAATCAAAATTATGCGAGCAGACCAAATACTGTATGGGACAGGCAACGAATCTTTCTATCTATGCCCCATAATTTACGGGGTACAAGAATAATTTCAGTTTATATCTATGTATATATGTTATATTATATATGTATATATATATATATATATATATATATATATATATATATATATATATATATATATATATATATATATATATATATATATATATATATATATATATATATATATATATATATATATATATATATATATATATATATATATATTATATATATATATATTATTGGTCAGCTAGGAAACTAATATGAACTTTTAGAGCAACTTATACCTCACAATGTCTATATTTGCAGAGCTTCTGTAGTGAAGTAAGTCACATATTCTTGGTTTGTAATTAACAGTTATGTATTTTTTACGCTGTAGCTACAAGAATTGGGCCTATGTAAAAAATGCCATTTTTATTTGTTTTTACTTCTGATGGTGGTAAATTGCCTGATTAGTTACCAGGTATACTTTACTATATCCTGTTTTACTCCCTACCTGACATGTCCGTTGGCATCTAAAGTTAAGCCACAAAATCCCGTGAACAATACACGCAGAACAATCTTGTAAGGCATATGAGGATGGCTAGTCTGACGTCAGAGCGTATCTGCACGATTAACGGATAAAGACGGACTTTAAACTTGGAATATTATAAGGGATTAAAGGCCATATATAGTGTTTAACGTGGAGATCAGAAATACGATATAATCCAACGTTTCTGATTAGTCAAAATGCGACAATCACCGATCATCGCCTCGGAAGTGACTTTACTAGTATGATCGGATTTATTAGTGAATGTCAAACATTTTCCTCTTTACAGCTTTAAGACTTTTGAATGTCTTTTTCATCGCCTACACATGTAGGCCCCTATATTCAATCGGGCGGATGTGTGATCGATAACATCGCAGATTTATCGCGATCAATAGGAAAAACTGAAAACCTGAGTTTCAGGCGGCGTTCACTTCTGATTGTATTTACTGATTTATGGGTCGATGCCTTTTCTGTAATACTATTTTAATTTGCATATTGGAATTGAGACAAAGAACCTCAAAAAGTTTTAATACCACCCTTTTCGATTGAACTTTAGAAATCATCATCGGGATCAGGAGCGGATCTGGAGAGAGGGAGACGGTGGGATAGTGGAATTCCCAAAATTTGTCATCATTTTAAATGCAATGGTGCTGTCATTTATTAATAAGTCAAAAGTTACAAGCGTGGTTAACCATTTCGAGTCCAAGTCGAATCATTTGGTAAGATTGCAAATAATAACCAGACCCCATTATAGCTCAAGAGGTGTAAGAAACTTTCGAGAAGTATGGGTTGGGAGGGGCACGACCTCATAAAGGGGAACTTCCCATACATGTCCCCTCCCATATGTGTCCCCTCCCAGTATGCATGTACATGTATAAATAAGTGAACCCAAACAACAAAGTACAAGGGGAACTACAATTTTAGAAAGGGGCTTTTTCCAATAGGGATACAGGGACAAATTCTCCTGTCCATGGGACTGACAAAAGTAGATAGACTAATAGAATAGATAGATATAATTAAAGAATTAGTTCAGGGGTCATGCATGTGTTTCTTATATGAAAGAGGACTTCAAATGAAACAAAATAGTGAAGAAAGCATTCAAAACCTTATTCCGTTAAGCTGTTAAGGAGATATTTAAGTTTAAAGCTTGGTATCAATTTTTCTTCAACAAAAGCATTTCTAGCATGTCTAATCGTTATCTTTAAAATTTTCAACTTTTCACGCGCAATTACATTGTCATGACGTATCCACTGCTTTCTACCGTACCGAAGAAGTTGTTGACGATTCAGTATTTTCGAATGTTGAATTTCTTTACAAATGTTAGGCATCGCTTGTTATTTTGTCTTATTTTCATGCATCTGATATGATTGACCATGTTTACGTTATGACGATTGAGAAAGAGAAATAAAAATTCATTTCATTCATATGGAATATAAACATCAACGTCATAATTGAAAACTAATGATTTTCTCCCGATTTTCTAAGACGGCCGAAATAGTTCCCCGCTTTCAGATGGGAGTTTGAAAACGTTGTCCTCCTACTTCGATGGAGAAAACTTACCTCATGTTTCCCCCATGCCGTAAAGAAAAAACTTACGGCATAATTAAACTTACGGCATGGTTATTGAGTTTTGTTTTTTATTTCCAGAACAAGGGGACCTGCCGTAAGAGGGTAAAGAGAAAACTTAAACTTACGGCATTTTTCAATTCCCCACCCCGCCAACCCATCCGTAAAGGAGAAATTATATAGGCCGTAAAGGAGAATTTACGGCGCCACTTTTGTTTGTTTACTTTTCTTCAAATGGATATAACTGTACAATATATCTACTATCTTTTGAACAAAAGCAAAATTATATTTCTGGTCGGCGCACCATAGGCGTGTTTCATAATAACTTTATCCCTGAGGCCTGATGCAATCATTCACTATTTTGAATCTCGCTCCATTTGATGTCCCATTTCTCTCAAACTTGCCGAACACAAATAATCATAAACGTGATCAAACTACCAAATTTGACCCGAACATGAACTTCACCGTTATTTCCTTAGCATTTTACACAACTTGACCTATTACGAAGAATGTTAATAAGCCGGTTAGATGCGTTGAAGCCGGGCATCTGTTTCGAATCTGCCCTTTACGGGAATTTTGCGTTTTCACCCTTATATCTTATGAACGCTATACAACTATTCTTGGAATCGAAAAAAAAGGAATTCTCGCTGTTTTCTCCGGCTCTTTTGTGTTGATCATTGTCCACCGAGGCGTGCGTAGTATGTATGTAAACAAAATGATCAAAACAGCGGCACGCAAGTTATAATGTTGAAAAATAAACATTAAAACAGGTTCACAAAAAGTTCAGAGTGATCTACGAATTCATTATGTACTTGTTGTATGTCGAACAGTTGTCAGAAAACCAGCTGAATATTTTCGGTTTTTCATTCACTTACTACCTATTTAGAGCCGAAATTGCTCTCAATTGCTTTAATCCAGTTAGTAAATCATATGATTAGTTTTCCACGTAGTGCAATCTAATGATGAGGTCATTGATTTGTTTTGTCATCATAAGAAGCGAAAATGATCTTTATTTTTTGTACAGTTTTTAAGCTAATGAGTCATAGATACCTATTAAAGCGCAAACTATGTATTGAAATTTGTGTTTATTAAATGATATGATTTTATGAACTGTATGAAACATAAAATGCTTGAAATTGATGAAGATTATTGTTTATTTATACTAAAATTCTCCTTACATGTTTTGCATATTTGATAGGATATGAACTGTCAGTCAAAGCGAGTGACGGACAACGCCTCCATATTTCACGATAGTGATTGGTTGAAATCTTCTTTCGCGTATTCATATGCAAATAAGGGGAATGTCAATTCTAGCGGGAAGCCAAAACAAAGCCATTACAACACAACATACACAAAATAATATTTTACTACGCCATAAGCTAAGTGTGCAACATTAAGATGGATACCTTCGAAAAGTAACTTCCTAAAGATTGATACAAAGGTAGCAACTTAAAGAAGAGTTATCTTATTGGTCACATATTTCTTTTAGAAGGTAAATCATTCGCTGTTTTTGGCTCGATTTCCAGAAAATTTTGTTGGAACTTTGACCGGTTATCCACGTTGATGTTCTCGCATGTGTGGTGTGCGGTCTGACAACATGTCCGTGGTGAGTTTTTCATTTGTTTACATTTTTTCTGTTCAAAAATGTGCATAATTTTCATCAATCTATCAAGAGAAAACATTTGATATCACTGAGTCTTGCCTTATAGATATATGAAGTTATACTTTTCAATTGAAAATAACTGTACTTTTATAGTAGATCGTAGGTAAAGGAATGTTTTTGTACTGTTTGTTTACATCCTGAGTATGTTGTGAACGTATATCGCAATCGCAGTGCACACACTGCATTGCATTCAACGGCAGCACCACGTGCACGGCAGCCGAGCAGCGGCTTGGTACGACATCGGTCTACGGTGCATCAGGGAGATTTAATACACTGCTCTGCTAATGGTGTGTACAATATTGCTGAAAATTTTGTTGTTGTGTAGTCCAAGTAAAAAAATGTTTTTCTTCTTCTTAGGAGTTATGCCATATTATTTCTTCCCAGTTGAGGACCTCCACTTTAAGTTTTAAGCGTTATTTGATTTAAAGTTTCGAGAGAATTTAAATATGTAAATTTAATCTTAAGTTAAAGAAAGTTTAATGGATTCAAGATCAGTCTTAATTATCTAAAGCTTTCAAAAATGAATTAGTAATGTGTCAGGGATTCATTCTGCAACCATAGATTTGATTAAAGCTCATTAAAGGAGCTTCATATTTTCATTTTTTTTTTAAATTTGTGATTTTGTTCAGGTACATTATTTCAAAAGGTGAAATTAAATTTCTCATCAAAATCTTGCTGAAGAAATATAGGAGGAAAGGTTTTCCCTAAACTGTTAGTTTTTAAATTTGGTGGAACTTTTAGTAGGTTTTTCACTTGTAAACTCAATAACTGTCATTAATTATAAGTACTGTCATTCATATCAAGGGCTGAATATCTAGAAAATTGATAGTTTGTCTTTTGAAGTGTTTGGGCTGGTTTTACAGATAAGAAAAGCACAGCTTACTGTAATTATTTTTAATGATTTTTTTTCCTGCTTTTTAGTTAGTAGGTTAAAATAAGTCTTTATATGTAGGTGTTTACCAAGAGACTTTAATGGAACAACTCAGAAAGAGTTGAAGAAAAAGTTTTGAATGGTCAATTTGTTTGATCTTTTATGTTCTATGAAGGAAATTAGAAGACATTTTGTGATATGATAATGATTTACTGATTGATTTTTAGTTAAATTTTCCTTTCTAAGTCAAACTTTGTTTCAATGGTACAGTAATTGCAATTCCCTAGTTTAACTAACTGGAATATAAAGTAGTATGATACCTATGATGTTTCCTGGACGAAAGGCTAGTAGCCTGAGATTTTAGATCTAGAGGTGTCAAGTAATTCGTGACTCTCGGCTTTGAAGTGAAAGCGAAAAGCCCGATTACACCAGTGCTTATCGAGCCTGTTCTTAAACAAATTTAGATTGCATGCTTTCACAACCTCTGGTAAATTATTCCATAATTTGCAAATCCGATTGGGGAAAAAATTATGTTGAATGCTGGTGAATTAATGTGTTTGAAGAATTTTCCTGTTTTTAGAACCTCTTGTTCTAGTATTATTACGAATAGGTAATAAATTTGCAACTTATGTATCATATATATGTGAGACCATCTTTAATCATATCACCTCTTGCTCTTCTGTAAGTTAATGTTGGTAGGTACAGATTATTAAGCCTGTCAGGATATGGAAGATTATGTAAATGTGGGATAAGTTTGCTGGCTCTCCTTTGATTATTTTCGATCAAGTCAATGTGTTTTTCCTTTGATGGATGCCAGACACAGTTTAAAAATTCCAGATGAGGTCTTACAAATGCCTTGTAGAGGTAGTTGGACTAAAGGTTTTGTCAAGATATGTGAAGTATGGTAGCTTTACCTTAGTACTTTATTTCTTATTACAGTCAACTGGAAACGTACTGTACCCTTCTTTTGCAGTTTTTCATCAATTATCTTTCAAATCTTGTCTAAAACAAGCTGTTTATACCATTACCAAAAATGGTGTCATAAAATTAGTATCGTATGTTTCAATTTTGAAGACAAAAAAATGCTACAATTTTGTGAAGAAAAACCTGTGACATATCGATATTGAAATCATACTGTAGGTGTGTGAAGATTTACATCTATAATAAGACTTAATAAACAGTGTCATTTGGATCTTCAAAATTATCCAAAATGGCTTTTCCTTCCTATTTTTGTACCTTATTTGAAATATATCAGTAGTCAGGAATTCATCCTTTGCCTTGTTCAACAGATCTTTGCTTTTGCTTATTTTGTGGAAAAATTAGGTTTGGCATTTTCTTTATGAGTGTTAATGTGAGGTACAGTATTTATGTTTTTCTCTTTCAATCTCAGGATGAATTTCATCCCTTCATCGAGGCTGTGCTGCCTTTTGTGAAGTCCTTCGCCTATGTATGGTTCAACCTGCAGGCGAGGAAGAGAAAGTACTACAAGAAACACGAAAAGAATGTCCCCCATGGAGGAACGGCAGATCAAGGAGGAACTCATGAACGACAAAGTGGACGTCAAACAAAAATGGGCCTCCAGGCTCCTGGCAAAATTACGAAAAGATATACAACCAGATTTCCGAGAGGACTTTGTGATGTCAATAACTGGAAAGAAACCGCCATGTTGTGTGCTCAGTAATCCGGACCAAAAAGGTAAAATGCGGAGAATTGACTGTTTGAGACAAGCAGATAAAGTGTGGAGGTTAGACTTAGTCATGGTGGTTCTGTTTAAAGCCATTCCCCTTGAGAGTACTGATGGAGAGCGGCTAGTGAAACTGCCGCAATGTTCAAACCCTACACTGTGTGTGCAACCCTTTCATATGGGAGTCGCTGTCAGAGAGCTGGATATGTTCCTGGCAAATTTCATCATGGCGCCAGGTAAGGTTTCATGTATTTCTGTGTATGTTATTGTCATATTTGGTGGTGAAAGGGCATGCTGTATGTACAGTAGGGGAATGCTGCATGCACTGTACAGTAGGGGTATGCTGCATGTACATTAGGGGTATGCTGCATGTTTAGTAGGGGTATGCTGCATGTACAGTAGGGGTATGCTGCATGTACAGTAGGGGTATGCTGCATGTACAGTAGGGGCATGCTGCATGTACAGTAGGGGTATGCTGCATGTACAGTAGAGGTATGCTGCATGTACAGTAGGGGCATGCTGCATGTACAGTAGGGGCATGCTGCATGTACAGTAGGGGTATGCTGCATGTACAGTAGGGGCATGCCGCATGCACAGTAGGGGCATGCCGCATGCACAGTAGGGGTATGCTGCATGTACAGTAGGGGCATGCCGCATGCACAGTAGGGTTATGCTGCATGTACAGTAGGGGTCAATACATGAATATCCAACATACCCAAGATTGTGTGCTGCCTTTTGATCTATACTGTACATCAAAACCTTGCATATTGTTGATTAAATTTCTTCAAACTTTGATTAGCCGCTGTACATGAACGTGTACAGATGCTCCTTTGATTAGCTGCCATACATGTACAGATGCTCCATTGATTAGCTGCCATACATGTACAGATGCTCCTATAATTAGCTGCCATACATGTACAGATGCTCCTTTAATTAGCTGCCATACATGTACATATGCTCCTTTGAGCTGCCGTACATGAACGTGTACAGATGCTCCTTTCATTAGCTGCCCTACATGTACATATGCTCCTTTCATTAGCCGCCGTACATGTACATATGCTCCTTTGATTAGCCGCCGTACATTTACAGATGCTCCTTTGATTAGCAGCCGTACATGTACAGATGCTCCTTTGATTAGCCGCCATACATGTACAGATGCTCTTTTGGTTAGCTGCCGTACATGTACATATGCTCCTTTGATTAGCTGCCGTACATATACAGGTACTGATGCTCCTTTGATTAGCTACAGTACATGTACAGATGCTCCTTTGATTAGCCGCCATTCATGTACACATGCTCCTTTGATTAGCCGCCATACATGTACATATGCTCCTTTGATTAGCTGCCGTACATGTACATATGCTCCTTTGATTAGCCGCCATACATGTTTATATGCTCCTTTGATTAGCTGCCATACATGTACAGATGCTCTTTTGGTTAGCCGCCATACATGTACAGATGCTGCTTTGATTAGCTGCCGTACATGTACATATGCTCCTTTGATTAGCCGCCATACATGTACATATGCTGCTTTGATTAGCCGCCATACATGTACATATGCTCCTTTGATTAACCGCCATACATGTACAGATGCTCTTTTGGTTAGCCGCCATACATGTACAGATGCTCTTTTGGTTAGCTGCCGTACATGTACATATGCTGCTTTGATTAGCCGCCATACATGTACAGATGCTCTTTTGGTTAGCTGCCGTACATGTACATATGCTCCTTTGATTAGCTGCCGTACATATACAGATGCTTCTTTGATTAGCTGCCATACATATGCTCCTTTGATTAGCTGCCGTACATAAACAGATGCTCCTTTGATTAGCTGCCGTACATATGCTCCTTTGATTATCTGCCGTACATGTACATATGCTCCTTTGATTAGCTGTTGCACATATACAGGTACTGATGCTCCTTTAATTAGCTGCCGTACATGTACAGATGCTCCTTTGATTAGCTGCCGTACATATGCTCCTTTGATTAGCTGTCGTACATGTACATATGCTCCTTTGATTAGCTGTTGCACATATACAGGTTCTGATGCTCCTTTAATTAGCTGCTGTACATGTACAGATGCTCCTTTGATTAGCTGCCACACATGCTCTGAATCTACAGGTGCTTTTGTCATCAATTTATTTGATAAAAGAATAATTCTGTTCAGTATTTATAGCTCTTTCTGGTGAATATAAGAGCTACATGTACAGTATCTGTCCATACATTATAACTTTAGAGTCGTTTCTGTGTAAAGTTCATATATGTCAATATTGACATATGTAAAACATCTGAGATAATGGCTAAAATGTAATTCATTGCTTTTAGAGAAAAGATAAAACCCTATTGTTATAGGCCTAGCGCATGAATTGAACCTTTTAGAGAAAAGATAAAACCCTATTGTTATAGGCCTAGCGCATAGATTGAACTTTAGAGGTTGAAATTGATGTTCTAGGGATGATTTTTTTTTCTTTCTCCAAGGGAAAGTAGGGGTGGGGATTGGGTTAGAACTGTGGTGGGATTGGGTTAGAGCTGTGGTGGGGATTGGGTCAGAGCTGTGGTGGGTGGTGAGGATTGGGTCAGAGCTGTGTTGGGTTATCGTGAGTTACTTGGCAAAATTTTAAGTGGGAATGTCCATTATTATAATCATTAAACAAAACTATGATTCATATTTGTGGATTAAGTTGCACACATACAATTACATGTATCAACCTTGAAGTTGGTGCAAACTTTTGAGAAAAGTTTAACAGCAAGAAAAAATGAAAAATACTACACATATTCATGCAACAATTGTATTTAATGCAGCAATTGCATTTAATGCAGCAATTGCATTTAATGCAGCAATTGTATTTAATGCAGTAATTGCAATTAATGCAGCAATTGCATTTGATGCAGCAATTGCATTTAATGCAGCAATTGCATTTGATGCAGCAATTGCATTTGATGCAGCAATTGCATTTAATGCAGCAATTGCATTTAATGCAGAAATTGCATTTAATGTAGCAATTGCATTTAATGCAGCAATTGCATTTAATGCAGCAATTGCATTTAAAGGTGAGTAAACATTTACTGGAGTTGGTTGTGGTTTGATGGCAGGTGTATGTTTGTTCGGCTCCCTGCCTCCCTGCTGTGGTTTGAATAGATTACTTATTTGATTGAACTGATTTCTATGAAATAAGGTGGTAAAAAGGTTTGGCACTGTAGGTGGTGAAATTGACCCTAATACCCTAGATGCAGATCACTGTGGTTATTGCAGTAGTGTAAAGATAAGAAAAGTATTTGTGGTGAAAAAAAAGACTTCATGGCAATAAGTGTGTACATATACCTCCTGTGATACACCCTTCCAAATTTTGTATTTTCAAATGATTAGTTTTACTACTGTAGTACAGGCCAGGCTAAGCTTGCACAGTTTTGTCCCAATGTGAAAACTGGTCGGTTTCCAAAACCGGTTTTAACTGGAAAACCAGTTTTTCACCAGTAATGTAAACAAGCTTTGAACATAAAGTTCATTACAGTAACTATAACTGCAGTGTACTGCACTGTTATATGATAGCTGCTAACATTGTTTTTATCAGTATTTTTTGTCAGTCTAGGTCCCAAGCCAGTCACATAAAAATAAAAAAAAGGTGGGAAAAAGGCTGTGTCGACAGACCATCTACTTTATATGCCCTTATTTGCGCACGATTTCTAATTCATAGTTATGATTTTAATTTTCTTTCATATAAAAAAGATAAGAAATTTGTCGGATACTTGTAAAACATAAATTAAGCCTCTAAATGCATCATCTTACGGTGTGATGCTAGCCATTGTATACTTGATCAGTGATAACGCAGTACAGTTGTTGCTGATTTGCATATAACCTACGGCGGGAAAATCTTACAGTTCAGATCCCACCCACTTGGTACTCAACATTTCTTTGAAACATTAAACATGGCCAGGCTGTCAGCAGACCCCTAGCTTTATTTAAAAAGGGGCAGGGTGGTAGACAGGGGCACATTAATGCATGCGTGAAACGCTGCGTCTTTTTGGTGTGGAGTCCAGGGCACCCTTCAGGCTCAATCCCCTACCGAAGAAGCTTTGGGATTTATTTTAGCTATAATCATACATCTGAGAATAAAGCTATTCTGACTGATAAGGAACAGTCTATCATTCTGGGTTCTGTATTCGTGTTAAGTATTTCATTTATGAGGCTAATTCAGATTATTAAGTTTAAACAAAATCAAATCTAAAAAATTGAAATAAATACAAAAATAACATTTTTTCTCAAGAGGGGCAGGACAAGACCCCAAAGGGGGTAGGGCGGACCCCCAGAGGGACAGGGCGGGCCCACAGAGGGGCAGGGCGGGCCGCCCCTGTGAAACAGCAAAGCTAGGGGTCTGATGACAATACGTGAATCTAGGGTCATCACGCAAAGTTTCATTTGTATCCAGGGGCTTATAAACACATTAAATAATGTGTTTTAAAAGACAAAAGGACTCGGGAGAGAATCGACATGACTTCAAATAAATGGATTAAAAAGGAATGAATTTGTTGTGGTCAGGGAAATATTAGCCTGGAAAGAAGATGCAAATACATAGTATCATGGAACCTGCTATCTGCAGGTGTATTATGACTATTTATTTCCAAACATTCTCAATTGTTTTTATGGATTGAATCTGCATAAATAGCACATATTTTCACAAATATAACAAAAGATACTACAAAAAACATGTTGACACAAAGCATGAACTTTCTTTACATTTAAATAAAACAGATTTTTACTATCTTTGGCAATTTTGTTGTAGTGATTTGGTTATTTTTGGTACTTGGTTTTTCATAAAATATTATTCAGACCGAAACCGTGGTTTTCCTGAAACCCCTTTTAGTTACAAAACCGGTACATCGTGCAAGCTTAGGCCAGGCTTAAAAAATCATTTGTTTGGAGTAACCTATCTTGTTCTGAAAAAGTGGGTCATTTTGTTTTGCTCAAATTCAAGCTTTTCTCTACCTTTTATACACTAAAGCGTTATCATTGCAGATCAAATAAAACAAATTCTTTGAGTTAGTAGCAATTTTGTTGGGTAGGTAGTGTTACTACAAACTAACATACAGTAGTATAGCCTCCCATGTGTTAGCAAATTGACTGTTTAACTACAGTAACCCTAGCGCTTTGTCTCGAGTGCATGTGTGCAGCTGATCGAGGGACTGTATACGGTATGGAAATGTCAGTACAAGAATGATTAGTTCATGCACTTCTAAACCACCGTACAGTACTGAAAACATAAACTTAAATCATTACTTTAACACTGATGATGAGTAAGACTTACATGTATGTCAAGATTCGTGTCATTTTTATTTTGGACCCATATGTGCCAGTAAAGGTTTAAATTTTGTGCTAAAAATAAGGGTTCAATAAAAAACGTGTGGAAAGTAATTTCTGAGTTCTTGACTGAAGGTTTGATGCTGCATGGAGTGAGGAGATGTAGAATGCCATTCATACAGTACAATCACACTCAGAAATAGATTCATTGTTATGGATTCCACCAGCAGACCTGGAGTCTGATGAAACAAGCTACAAATGCCTGCATCAATGTTGACATATTTGCAGCTGCCATGAAAAAGGGGAGGGGGTATGCGTTTGTAAAATGACGTGAATGAGGCACAAATTGAATAAGATTTGAACTTTTTTGTCTCATTAAATTTTGTTGTTGATTGTACATTGGCTGTGTGATGAAATACTGGCAAATATCATCACATGATACTCTTTTGCAGTATTTCTTTGTAATGTTGTCATACAGGTTATTTTGACTCTTGAGATGTAAAATATTGGCCTTTAATGAGAATGTTAAATATTGGCCATTAATGAGAATCTTAAATATAGGCATTTAATGAGAATCTTAAATTTATGTGGTCTCATAACTTGTGGTCCATTCAAATGTTGGGTTGGGATTGGAATGGTTTAAGCTATAAGTAATTTCATTGACATGTATTTTTATGTATAATTAAATGACTGTTATAGTTACTAGTTACAACCAATGTCAAATGGTTTGAAATGGATTGATCAGGAAGCATAATGTTGTCAAAATGAGGTGGAATTGGCATTCTCTGTCACCTTTGTACCTTTGTGAATGTCATCAAAAGTTTACTGCACTATATCGCACATAGAGAACACTGAAACCTAGAAGGTAGGTACTGTACATGTAAACTGGAAAAAATAAGTTTTGGAAGTTGAAATCCAACACCCGTTGCCATTGTGTGTAATTTAGATTATGATTCATGGCCATTGTTTTTGACCCACTTTTCCGTTTCCTTTTAAGTGATCAAATTGACATCATCATATGTAAAGGAAATTGGGTAAAATGTGAAGAAAGCTTGAAAAGCAGGTTGCATCTCGCCAAGTTCATAATAGCTTAGTTCATGCACGGAGGAACCTTCACGGTTCATGTGAAGTTCATGTGCAAATGACAACAGAATGAAATGTTCTGGAACATTTTGTGAATGTTATTTTTAGTGTTGATACACAAGTTGGTTGGGTGAGGGTGCTGCCTGGTTGGATGATAATTTAATCAGGGCTTTATTTAGGAGTTAGTTTGACTACTTGTTTGTTTCTTTGTGAAATGCTTGTGGATGTTTTGTGTATTTTGTTATCACATGGAGCTATTAACAGAAAGGGAGAGAAACCACTTGGGTTCTGCCACTATCATATAAGCAGACTTAATTGCAACATAAACCCCCCAAGGCTATGATCCTGAGCGAGATTTAATGCGCTGCTCATATATACTGCAGTGAGTCTCGTTGCAAAACTCGCGCTTCCATGCATGTGTTGTGTGTTTACATACATGTACGTACAGTATCTTATCACATCACACATATGCATGCATGCAGTGTACAATACAATCGGTCTAGCTAATATAAAAAAAACGTCTGAGCTATTTTGTTTTTTAGTGCGTAAGTTATCAGTGTACAGTATGTTCAGTCCTGATTTTAAATGGTTTTGGAATCAAATAACTGTTTAAGTACTTAAATATGTGAGGAACTACTTTTTGCCAAAAAAAAGGAAGCAAAGTTACCTTCCTTTCAGTTAATAGCTCCATGGCTATCAATATTGATTGTTTGGAGTCAGAGATCAAGCTACAAAGGTAAAATAGAAGACAACTTTTAATGAAACTGTTTTTGAATTATTAATATGATATTGTTATTCAATAGATTTCTAAAAATATTTAAATCTTTGATTTTTTAAACTGTCAATTTTATGGCCTTCCTAACCACACCAATGGGCAACAATCAGTACACTTTAAAGGAGACATGGCCTTCTTAAGCACACCAATGGGCAACAAACGGTACACTTTAAAGGGGACATAAAGTCTGGCTTTTTCTTTGTTTAATATAATATACAGTAAGTCATCTGAAGAAATGTCACATCATGCAAAGCAATTGATTAAAACATTAATTCTGTAAATATAAACTTAATGGGAGCGACCATTTTGTTCATATGTCCTGTAAAATTGATGTCATCAATGTATTTTTTTGTAATCTATTTCAAATTTTCTAACTTCTAAGAAATAATTTTTTCTTTGCATGGGTCTGAATTTGTATTTGTATTATGATATTAATGATTCAAGCCTTTAGAACATGTCAAAGCAATTGGTGCAGTACTACTGTACATGTACCCACAAAAAAAGCATACCCAAAAGTGAAAGTACATCTACTCGCACAATAGTTTTCCCCCAATTATTACATTTCCTCTCATTTGCAAACTAACTATTCAACAAAAGTTCATTAACATGGATGTGGTGGGGAAAAACCATTTCTTGTTGAGAGGAATATTATCTTGTTTAGGTGCTGTTGCTTCCTGTATTCACTCCCCAAGTTTTTCCGATGAGTGCCATCTTGTCAGGGTAGATTAAAGAGAAGTGAGTGGTGTAACAATGAGCCATATCAGGAATTAACTGTTGTTTCTTTGTATTCAATCATGCATGGTATAACTACCTGTATTTGTCAAATAATCTTATGAGAAAAAATGGTATTGGACAATCAAACCATTTCCAACGATTTCACTTTTTACCTTTTCTGGGCCGCAAAAGTACTGTATGTTAAATCTATTTACATTGTCTTTAATATCAAAGGGCTAAATGGGGAAGGTGAGGGGGAATCCAAGGGAGTGGGTTCATGCCATGATAGCGCAATGGTTCTACTCATGTAGCACCTCCTCAGCCACAACACATTCACCGACCAACTCAAATATGTGGGGAGTGCCATAACCCTAAACTTTTCAGGAAGCCTACTGAAGTTTTATCCTCCATCGTTTTGGGCAATCCCAATTTCCCCTGTCAAGTGCAGGTTCAGTGCATGGTTTGCATTAGCAGCGCGATTGCGAGAATCATTCAAGCAGTTCTCACAATCCCGCACAAAATGTAGAAGCATTGTGAGCTAGGAGCTGCTGGCTGAGACAAGTGTTCAAATCTGCGCTAAGCATTATGTAATAACATTAGGCCTAAAGTTAACGATATGAATTTTAGCGATTAGACATGAAATCTCTACCAAAGATAACTAAAATAAACTGCAAGCTTCTTTTATTTGCACATGCGTCGCACAATATTCTTCGCCAATTGCATTGTCATTTCAAATCTTCAACCGCATTGGATTAAAAGTTTTTAAACAGTTTTTTAGGCGGGGCTTAATGTGAAAGTGCTAAATGATGTAAACACTATATCTCGTGAACGGTATATCAGATTGATGCCATAAGTGGCACATTGATGTGTTATGGTCTATACATCTGTTCTAATGATGTGTTAGTGATGTCATGAATATAAATGAGTAAGCAAGGCTTACTGACAAATTCCTGAAAAGGATGAATGAGCAAACGTTTTTGCATTATACTTGCGATGATAATGTTATTTATTGTGCAAATGCTGATCTTGTTAACATTTTTATTGATCTGCATGATGGGTGTGGCTTATGAATAAATATGAAACAAATATTTCATTCATGATATGCAATGACGACAGTCATTAAATACAAAACTTGCAAATCATCAGCATATGAAAATAAAAAGCGTCAGAACCACAAAACCAGGTTTATTTACATAACATGCCTACAGTACAGGCAGAAATCATACATCTCTATTCACCCACACACTAGTGTTACATTCCTTATGTACATAATAACTGAACTTTAGATGCATTAAAAGTTAATAAAATGATCATTTCTGAAAGAAAGAACAAAAAGGGTTTGCATGTATGAGAATAATAAGTGTACAGTAGGTACACATACTGAAAGAAAGTGTGTTTGTACTCCTGTACATCAAGCGTTGTTTACAATGTTAAGCGCAAGATTCAGTTTGTTTACCCATGGAGCTATTTCATTATTAGCTCCGTGGTTTAACAAATATTAATGTTTGGAGAAGAGAAAACATGACTGTGTTCATGCACATTCATTACTACAGTAGTTGCCCACTTAGTACCCCAGGTTAAAGTGGGACATGTAACAATTCAATTTGAGGGATGTTCCCAAATTCTACGAGGACCTCAATCATTTGCCTATTAAACAGATTAAAAACCAGCTGTTTACCAATAGGTAGGGTCTGGACAATCCACCTTCCTGAGCATTCTGATTCATCTTTATGTTGAATGTTTGAGCCCATTTTCTGAACAATTCTTCCATCGTTCACTGCCTACTATACACGCAACCTCTGCTTAGTTCTACATTATTTAACAGTACTACTGTATACAGAAGTTCAAATTAACAGTATTTAATCAAATCAAAAATTTGATCAAGAATCATTTCTTTGATTTGATAGCTTCTGAGTCCTTAGCAGCAGCTTTGTTCGGTGGTTTTCCACTCCACAAAGTATTTCCCAGGAGTCAGTGTTAATATTATTTGATTTACACTTTCTTTTGATTTTACTAGGTAGGCCTTTAACAACCAGAAGGCATGATGGTTTTTACACCAGTTTTAGATTCAGAATTTAGAGCAGTGATATAAACAAAGGTTATTGTATAGGAAGTACTGCACTGTGGTATTGTTAGGGGACTAGAGCCAGAATAAGTTTCATTTCAAGAAAGCTCCAGTCAATTTTTGATAAAGCAAAGAAACCGAGGTCAAAGGTCAGGTTTTGAATACCTTCTGGTGCTAGGCAGTTTTCCCTCAGAGCAGGGATGAAATTTCTACAGCCAAAATGTTTACTCATTTTGATGATGTCATTCGTAATCATATGTAACACTTTTGAGACAAAATATTTTGTATACACCTTTCTACATACTGGCCTGTGGGTACTGGTTTGTGGAGGGTGTGGGAAATTCTGTAAACTTGACATCCCTACAGTAATGCCTTTGAAGCAGATTTTCCCATGATGCTTCAGTGGAGCTGCTATATTACATTCACATATAGTATCAGATTGAGCTCATTTCCTGCAATCCTACAATCTTATGCTCATTCCGTGCAATCCTATGCTCATTTCCTACAATCTTATGTTCATTCCGTGCAATCCTACAATCTTATGCTCTTCCCTGCAATTCTACAATCTTATGCTTATTCCCTACAATCCTACAATCTTATGCTCATTTCGTGCAATCCTATGCTCATTTCCTACAATCTTATGCTCATTCCGTGCAATTCTACAATCTTATGCTCATTCCCTGCAATCCTACAATCTTTTGCTCATTCCCTGCAATTCTACAATCTTATGTTCATTTCCTGCAATCCTACAAATTTATGCTCATTCCGTGCAATCCTACAATCCTATGCTCCTTTCCTACAATCTTATGCTCATTCCCTGCAATCCTACAATCTTATCTTCATTCCCTGCAATCCTACAATCTTATCTTCATTCCCTGCAATCCTACAATCTTATGCTCATTCCCTACAATCTTATGCTCATTCCTTACAATCTTATGCTCATTCCCTACAATTTTATGCTCATTCCCTACAATCTTATGCTCATTCCCTACAATCTTATGCTCATTTCCTACAACCTTATGCTCATTCCCTGCAATTCTACAATCTTATGTTCATTTCCTGCAATCCTACAAATTTATGCTCATTCCGTGCAATCCTACAATCCTATGCTCATTTCCTACAATCTTATGCTCATTTCCTGCAATCCTACAATCTTATGTTCATTCCCTGCAATCCTACAATCTTATGCTCATTTCCTACAATCTTATGCTCATTCCCTACAATCTTATGCTCATTCCCTACAATTTTATGCTCATTCCCTACAATCTTATGCTCATTCCCTACAATCTGATGCTCATTTCCTACAACCTTATGCTCATTCCCTGCAATCCTACAATCTTATGCTCATACCCTGCAATCCTACAATCGTATGCTCATTCCCTACAATCCTACAATTAAATCTTAAAAAACAAAAACATTTTTTCTCTCATTAGGGGAGGGGCAGGACGGGCCCATGGAGGGGGGCACGCCTGTGAAACAGCAAAGCTAGGGGTCTGAATTTGAAAACTGGAAGTGACGTTATGAGCACGGTGGCGTTCACTTCTGAATTTATTTATGGGATGATACCTTTCCTTTAAAAGGTGAACAGAATAACAAAGTGATGTTTATGCAGAATGACAATACAATATCAGTAAGCAAATTTTTTAACCATTTTTGAATGTGTGTAATACTTAGGGGTGAGAATTGCTGTTAATGTGGTTATAAAATAACGAGCCAATTTACCATACCGTGATGGTATAGCCCATATGAGCAATATATACTGTATCATGTGATATAATTTAGCCTCCATGAAACAATTTAACCAATCACAATGTCATACTACTTTAAGGGAATTGAATAACGACAGGTGAATAGGTGTACTACACGCTCATTTGTTTCTTGTTGTGTGCATTGATGAAGTCATGTGATATCACAACAACACACTAGGTCAAAAGGTCATTGAGCTCTGTCATAAGCTCTTATGATGTCATTAGGATTGCTGCTGTGTTTACTGATACTTGTGAGGGAAACAGATTAAACAGTCACAAGCTTCCTATCAAATGAAGGATGGTTCCTGAAGGAATTTGCTACATTTCTTGGCTTTTGTTACCTGTATTTATGCACTAGTCAATTGTGTGACTCACCCCTACAACTTCGGACAAGGTGAGTCATTGCACAATACAATGGGTCTGAAGTAAATTGACCCACCCCAGAGTCACTCTGGTGACTGACAATTTGGTACAATGACACACATGTGAGTCACTATTTCATATGTTAATGACTCACCATTGACTGACATTGTCAGGGGCAGTAGGGGTGAGTCATACAACTGACAAGTGCATTACATCTGTTATTTGCATGAAAACTATATTGTTAGGTCATTTTTTCCCAGTAAAGTGGATACGTGGAATTGGATTATTTTTGCAATACTTTGAATGTTTCAGGAAATGTTTAGGATTGAGTATGTGACAGTAGTTGTTAGGGCTTTATGACATTTCTCTGCTTTGGTCGCCTTCTCCTCCCCTGTACAAATACCTAGGGAATTGAAGATGCAAATAGCCACAACACATGATTATCAAGGAAAGTGGCAACCATGAACATGAAACATACAAATATTTAAGATAATGAAATGGTTGAAAATATGTTGATGCAGTTTCTAGCCCTTGACAAAGTGACTCGGTCTTAAATTTGATGTACATTTAATTCCTTGTGGAAGTGTTTGAAAATGATCATTTCGAGTTTTTTGCTTATAAATCATTTTCTAGATACTCTATATTGCTGATGCTGAGTACTGTATATTAAAGAATTTAATTAAAAAAATTCCATCTAGATTTTTATGAATGAAATTTTGTTGATGAAGACCTTATAAGGTAGAATATGTTCAGAGTACATTGTTTTCAATCTCTTAGTGTTGTTTTTAAAAGTGTGTCCAGGTGCCCTGCACCATGCTCCTATTCCTACTAAAACATGCCATTTTAGATCAAACCAAAAATGCATGTGATTTATGCTGTGATGGCCTGCCAGAACCCATCTTTCGGGCTTGATACTTTTGTTTGTCGGCCCCCCCCCCTTCCTTTCCCTCCCCCCATAACCTCTGTGACAAGGTACTATAAGTACTTGATTATGTGCATTTATCACTTGTTTGATATATTTTTGTGTATTTTACCAGATAATATTTCTTTAATTGATTGCATAGTTATCATAATTTCCTACTTTTTGATTGGTTCATTTCAGAGAGGGGTATGGTAGATGTCATAGATACTTTATCAGTAAGGAGTCCAACGGATACAGACTTTGAAGGTAAGTCATAAACATAAATTCCGTTAAGAAGAACTAGTCAGAAAGGCAGAACGTAAAATTCATTAAGTGAATAAGAGTTGACTCACCTTTGCCTCAATATGGAATTAGATAGCAAGATGCAAGTGTGTATTATTACAGTACTTCATAGCTGCTGCATGCTTAACAAAGAGGGATACATTATAAAATGCTATCCGCTGATTGTTGATATAAAAAGATGAAAATAAAAAATAGCAGGTAGTATATATTGTACTTCTTTTTTTGATACCAGTTATATGTAAGTAGACAATAAATATTAAACTATACGTGCAATGTGTGTGAAAAATTAATTGATTTCAAGCAGAATGATAAAGAAATGATTGATATCAATTTGGAAATTCATGCTGCAAAAAATCATTAGCAATCAAATCAGTTTGAATGTTTTGCTTCTGAAGAAAAATAAATTGGGGCTCAAAAATTTAATCATTTAAACCTCAAATGGAATTGGTAGAATGAGATTTGTTTCTAAAGAGGGGTGTGTTTGGGGGAATGGGTATTGGAAGGAAAGTATACAGTGAGAGCAAAAGGGTCGTTGGCAGTCAGGTAACGTACTGGAGAATGACATACTTATGGGGTCTCCAAGGATTTGCTTGTGCCATTCTGTAGTCTGTCACACATGGTGAATGACCTACAAGTGTTGAATGCACTCCTGTACAACGGCTGGAGAATGACCCACAAGTGTTGAATGCACTCCTGTACAACGGCTGGAGAATGACCCACAAGTGTTGAATGCACTCCTGTACAATGGCTGGAGAATGACCCACAAGTGTTGAATGCACTCCTGTACAATGGCTGGAGAATGACCCACAAGTGTTGAATGCACTCCTGTACAATGGCTGGAGAATGACCCACAAGTGTTGAATGCACTCCTGTACAATGGCTGGAGAATGACCCACAAGTGTTAAATGGACTACTGTACAATGGCTGGAGAATGACCCACAAGTGTTGAATGCACTCCTGTACAATGGCTGGAGAATGACCCACAAGTGTTGAATACACTCCTGTACAAAGGCTGGAGAATGACCCACAAGTGTTGAATGCACTCCTGTACAATGGCTGGAGAATGACCCACAAGTGTTGAATGCACTCCTGTGCAATGTACATGTAGGAAACCGATTACAGTATAATTACTGTGCAAATTTTGTGTCTCAATTACACCTTTAGATCAAATTTTGTCATAGGTCGTAGGTCATCGTACCCTTGGCAAAGCTGAACATGAGTATAAAAGGATC
Source organism: Chiridota heheva (assembly GCA_020152595.1). Classification (NCBI taxonomy): domain Eukaryota; kingdom Metazoa; phylum Echinodermata; class Holothuroidea; order Apodida; family Chiridotidae; genus Chiridota; species Chiridota heheva. The sequence goes on along the minus strand of JAIGNY010002899.1, from coordinate 491,077 downwards.
TTAAATTACACCTATCCCATAGGTACAGACCCTTGATGTGTCCTCCTACATCTTGATCAATTGTTGACTGCCTTTTGGTTCAGGTCATCTCTGCTCTTCTTTTGAAGTTGATGGTATGTCATGGTACTGTGCTACCACAGCTTGGCACCCTCTCTATCTATTTCTTTGCTTTTAACCAGCTGAGAATTTTGTTCATTCACCCACAAGTATTCAGTACCAAGCTGGCATTTAAAGGTATGTGGACAGTATCAGCATAAATGTGTGTGTGTGTGGGGGGAGGGGGGCGGGGGTAAGAAATGGGACTCTGAGAGATGGAGGAGCCTTCCCAGCTATGTAAGAGAAGGGGTCAAAGTCTTCCTTGGCATTGTAGAGGAAGTAGTTATTCATCAAGAATATTTTCCCAAATAATTTTGTTGTTGTTGTATATATATTTTAAATGTTCCAGAAAGTAAAATGTTCTCTTAAGTGGTATAGTATAGCCCAGGGTAGGGAACACGGGATCCAAACCACCCCACAATGATGTTAGCAAGGTCGTTGCACCTGCCACTTCTTGAACATTGACATGACAAAAACGTGTTCCCTTGCCTTCTGCATATCAGTACTAGAGCACTGGTTCCTTTCCATGTGTATGGGTGCACTCAGATTCTTCTGTTTCTTCTCCTTTAAATAGTATCTGATGTAATAGTAATTATGAAATACACCTGTTTGTGTGTAGTGAGTGAGGAGGGGGAGGGGGGTTGCAATGGTTGAATGTTGTATAATATTGGGGTGGGGGGGTGGGAGATGAGCAAGTGGCAATGCATGATCAGTTTCTTGAGGATTTCAGTCATATGTCAGAAACTGATGTCTGTAATTCCCCACATAATTGCCCAGTAACAATTTACTATATTACTTGTAGTGATTTTGCCATGTATGGGCAGTGTGCAGACCTCGCTAGATTTAAAAAGGGGCAGGGTGCAAGATTCGTTGAGGGGCAAAGTAATGCGCACGCTAAGCATTGTGCCTTTTTGGCATGGGGTTTAGGGGTCCCCCCTAATTAAGGCTTGAGCCCCTGGTGATTTTAGCTGTAATCATACCTTAGAATGAAACTATTCTGACTGATAAGGACCAGTCATGAGCCAAACAGGACAAATGCTTACTATGCTATCATTCTGTGTTCTGTATCTATGTAAGATATCTCATTTATGAGTTTAATTCAGATTACTAAGCTTTTGGGATTGGGAAGGGGCGGGCCCCTCCTGAAAGAACAAAGCTATGGCACTGGTGTGGCTTATAAATGGTGCCGTCAGTTTGGGATGTAGTACAGAGGTCATCTCCTACTAACAGCTTCTATTTTTAAAATGGATTTCTATTGTCAAAATGGACTGGAATAAAGCCTTTAAATTACCATTATACTCCTTTTTCGGTAATTAAAAAAAACTCTGTACCAGAATAGCTAACAAAATTCTTGTTTGCTATTCTGGTACATAGTTTATAAAGTAACAAAAAAGGAGTAAAATGGTAATTTAAAGGCTTTATTCCAGTTCATTTTGACAATAGAAATCCATTTTGAAAATAAAAGCTGTTAACTATGCATCTCTGTCTACAGTATTAGTAGTATTTTTTTGGATGAATGTGACGTACAGTAATGATAGTAATCTCATTGTTATACAAAACCCTGTAGTTAAGAAAAGAAGTTTTTCAAGGTATCAATCAGTACAGAGATGGATTGTATTCAACTCCTTTCACATGTGTCTAATCAATGGTTGAGTTGAAGATGGTAATAGATGAAATAGTAGGATTATCTTCACTGTAAGAATACTTTGTGAATTTGTCCATTCAGGTGTTTTCATGCTAGAATGAATTAGTTGTAAGTAAGCAACACTGTATTACAGGTGATCAACCTATTTGAAAGAATATTCTTACTAGAGGAGGGATTGTAAAGAAGTTGATAGTTGAAATGGCAGGGACCAAGAAGGAATTGGGTGCACACATACCACAGATTGTTCTCTTGTTTGCACTGTACAGGAGTTCATATGTAACCACCAGAAGGTATTCTTTTCTGCGAATAAAATGTGGAGGGAATGAATGCTTGTATTCTAGTCAGAGTGCCAAGTATGGCTCACTTGAACTTCAGGGACGGATCCAGGATGGTCAAAATGATATTTTTCACTTCTTCCTCCCCCTCTCCTTCCTACCCCCTCTCCTTCTCTCAACCTTCTCTGTCCTAACTCTTGCACCATAAATTTGTAACACCCTCTTGGCATTTGACTCTGACTGTCGCAGTGCTGTTAAACATCAACAAACAAACGAACAATTTAAAATGGGGCGGTACAAGCCTTGTGGAGGGGGGAGGGGGTCCTGACCCCCTTTGGATCCGACCTTGAAGTTTGTGGTTTCATGTGCATCATCCGCTTTATTATATAGTAAGACTATCTTTGTGAGGGTATGTAACTTGATTTTCCATAACATGGACTTCCACATTTGTCATATTCCTGTCATTATGAGACACAGTTGGGAGGGGACATGTAATGCTTTTCCGCTCCCTTCTTGGTGGCACCGTTGTTCAGTTTTTGCAACTCTGCTAATGATTATGCTTTCGTTCAATTATGATTACAATAATCATTATCAGTATACAAGTAGTAATTATCAATTCAACACAACATGGATTTAAGGAAATACTTTTGAAGGCTGTACTGAGGTCAGGGGTCACAGATTACAGTTGAGCCCTTGATTAAGTAGAGTAACCTCCTTATTATCAATGAAGACAATTAATGGTTTAATTAAGTTATAGAATTTCAACTTTATTTTGACAAGAAATGGCAATGTGATAATATAAATTTGTAATGTGCAAAGTTATGCACTGTACAAATAACAAGAAGTCAACAATCAAATTAAGTTCAAGAAGTAAGACCTCTACTGGTGATGTTTTGAAATAGCCACAATGCAAAATGTGCTTGGTCTGAGAGATAGGCCTAAAATGTGCTTGATCTGAGAGATAGGCCTAAAATGTGCTTGGTCTGAGAGATAGGCCTAAAATGTGCTTGATCTGAGAGATAGGCCTAAAATGTGCTTGGTCTGAGAGATAGGCCTAAAATGTGCTTGATCTGAGAGATAGGCCTAAAATGTGCTTGGTCTGAGAGATAGGCCTAAAATGTGCTTGATCTGAGAGATAGGCCTAAAATGTGCTTGGTCTGAGAGATAGGCCTAAAATGTGCTTGATCTGAGAGATAGGCCTAAAGTGTGCTTGATCTGAGAGATAGGCTTAAAATGTGCTTGCTCTTAGAGATAGGCCTAAAATGTGTGCTTAATCTGAGAGATAGGCCTAAAATGTGCTTGCTTTGAGAGATAGGCCTAAAATGTGCTTGATCTGAGTGATAGGCCTAAAATGTGCATGCTCTGAGAGATAGGCTTGAAATGTGCTTGGTCTGAGAGATAGGCTTAAAATGTGCTTGGTCTGAGAGATAGGCCTAAAATGTGCTTGGTCTGAGAGATAGGCCTAAAATGTGCTTGATCTGAGTGATAGGCCTAAAATGTGCATGCTCTGAGAGATAGGCTTGAAATGTGCTTGGTCTGAGAGATAGGCTTAAAATGTGCTTGGTCTGAGAGATAGGCCTAAAATGTGCTTGGTCTGAGAGATAGGCTTAAAATGTGCTTGCTCTGAGAGATAGGCCTAAAATGTGCTTGGTCTGAGAGATAGGCTTAAAATGTGCTTGGTCTGAGAGATAGGCCTAAAATGTGCTTAATATGAGAGATAGGCCTAAAATGTGCTTGATCTGAGAGATAGGCCTAAAATGTGCTTGATCTGAGAGATAGGCCTAAAATGTGCTTGGTCTGAGAGATAGGCCTAAAATGTGCTTAATATGAGAGATAGGCCTAAAATGTGCTTGCTCTGAGAGATAGGCCTAAAATGTGCTTGCTGTGAGAGATAGGCATAAAGGTAGTACAGTAGTTTTCTGTTATTTCAGTTATAAAAGCTGGTTCAATGTACACACATCCCTTTGCCACCATTTTGTATCCAGCGCTTGGAGAAAAATATCTATTCATGAAAGTGTGATTACAAGTAAACACATATTGTACCATTTCTACCTTTCAACCACAAAGCCAAATGGACACCAAATATTCTATATTAAGTGGGTTTTTCCTTCAGTACTCTCAGCACATGCTGCTCATAAGAACCAAGTATGCTTTGTATAAACAGGGATAAAATAGCTCTGGTATAAATACCCATTCATGGTTTCCTAGAACCCCTGTCCTATTATCCCTAATGAATGGCATTAACTTTGTTTGTGGTCAGGGTAACAGTATTTCTGTATAACTGTTATAGGTCTTTCCAGTTAGAGTCTCACCCACTGTTTATCTCTGAAAGTTAACTTTCAAACATGCTTTGTTTAGTGGCTTGTGGTCAGCCTGCTTCATTTAAATTCATCAATTGACTTTGTAGCATTGCTAATTATTAAGCTGATGTGAAGTGATTGATCATTTAAATACAGATAGAATGTTACTCAAGGTCATGGCATTTCTGGATGGGATGTGAATTATTTCTTGGTACATATGAAGAGGTAGAGGCAATCAATATATTTCAATAGTGTTAAATACATCAACAAACAATCACATGCCAAAAATATGTTAAATCAGTTAGAAATGGACCATCATATATAGCTTTTTAAGTTCTCAAGTTGTAAAGTAAATTTGTGATCTGATGTTTTGTTGTTTTACTAACTTTGTGACTGCTTAGTTCAAACGTAAGAACTTAAGATTGTCTTATTGTGAACCCCAGAATTATTATTCTTCAGTCAGAAAAAAAAGCATGCGAATTTGAGTGGGAGATACATGTTTCTCACTTTTTTGAAAATATCTTTATAATGCAGAAAGATTGTCAGACTGCGGGATGTACTGTTACAGCCTGTCCGTTTCAATCATCCCTCGGACCCATACAGATCAGATATAAACTTGCAATTTAAATCTTATATTGAGCCCCCATTTTTTTTGTGCCAATTTTCTTCACTGTATAATCTATAAACACGGTTGACCACTAAACTTAATCCTTAAAGGCTGGTCCACCTACTGTACTGTAGGGTTGGACAAAATTCAATTTTTAAATAGATTAATATTTTTTGGTAAAATTTCACCTTTTAACCTGTTCTGTATTTACGAGATAAAAAAATACTATTCACTGGGATTGTTGATAATTTGTACCTAAAATAAACCACTGAAATCATTTTGTGGTTAGAAGATCTTCTAAATTTGCATATAGGTCCTGAGGATATGATCAAAAAATGTCTTTGTATTTAGCAAAACAAATTTTACCAGCCACTTCTTTTTTAAAACTTGCCAATATAAAATTTCTTAGTGATTGGCTTTTTGGTGGTTTTGAGTGGACAGTATACTACCAATATATTTGTTCTGTTTGGAGGCTTTTTCTTGAGTAAAAAGCTCTTAGCTAAAGGGAGGGGGTATTCTGTGAAGTGAACTAAAGCCTTTACTATGTGCAAGTACACAACATTTTTTAGATTTTGTTTATGTATTACATAATACCCATTGCTTGTCATAACATGTGTTTTTAGTTCATATGTTGGATGTGCCTGAATCCATTGCTTGTCATAACATGTGTTTTTAGTTCATATGTTGTATGTACCTGAATGTAAATACTAGTTACTATGGATGTCAATGTTAATCTTTCATTTCTTCCTGATTTGGTAGGAAAGCTATCAAATTGTTGTCGTAATCATCAAAGCTTGGGGAAAGGTTTTGCTTGTTGACGTTGTTATGCTAGTCTTTGTTGAATTCCACTTTCTTGATAGATGTCAACATGGCATATGGGGTGTATCTTAATCCAGTCTTGTGTTGTGCTTTGAGGTCTGTGGTTTAAATGGGCCTGGAAATGACATAACCAGGCACTCCTTATTGTTTTGAGGTGGTTCACCACTAATTTGAGTGTTTCATAACAAGGGATGGTACAACCACAGGACAGTACTTCATACCCTTTATTGAGTGATGGATGGGAAGATTATTTCCTCTGTTATGTAACATTGGTTGATTGAAAAAAATGCTTCAATTAATTGCAAACATACTGTATCTCTCAAATGTTGTTCTAGGACTTGTGTTTAAAGAGGGAGGCTCGTGTCATTAAAATACGGTAAAATTAGGGATGCGATATTTTGATGTCACTTCCGGTTGTGGACGCAAGATCCGATCCACTGTCTGTTTGTACATCCAGACACTAGCATGTACGTTGTATGTGCCGAGTTACATACACAGCGCATTACGTTACTGTGACGAGAAACTTGTTTTGTTTTTTCAATGCATTTGTCAGAAAGAAAAAGCGATAGTAAAATATTAGTATTATAATACTACAATAATAGTCACCAAATGAAAATTACTGAGAAAAAAAAAAGGAAAAGATAAAAGAAAAGTGCAATAAACATTTTACCGGGACTCGAACTCACGACTTGGTTTGAGAAAAAAAAAACGACTTCCGATTGCTGTAATCAACTGGGCTTACTCGTGTAATGACCTTCAAAGTGTTTTAAATATTTATAAACCTTGCAATATGAGACAACGAATTGCGCAGCAAAATTTTAACCAATCAACAAATTTGAAAGGAATTCTAAATATTGTGCACATATGATGATTTCGCCTCTTCAACTATTACATTGATTGTTCAGATCAGAACCATTCCATTTAGTTTACTGTGATATAATTTTAACCTCTGGCACTATTTAACCAACACTGTTGAGGTGCCTGTAAACTGCTCCAACCACCCAACTATCAAAATGTTAAGAGTTTGACAAAAACCTAAGAAATTGGACAAAATTAGGACAAAACTGCAGCTGATCCTAAGATCATGGATAGCAGTTGTTTGATCATGCCTATGCCCCCAGATATACATCTCTACTTTGCACCTCTTGCAAATATTTGAACAATTCAATTTGAAAACATGTAACCCTAATTGAACTTCTAACTTTATTTTGAACCATACTTTTTGCAAAGATATAAATTGAATGAAATTTTTTTCAGATAAAAGGCTTTTTTAAAAACATTTTTCTAACACTTAATTAAGTATAGGACAGGAGTTAGTATTAGAAGAGTGGTTAATGGCCTTATTACCAGGAATTGTGCTTCACCTCTTAAATGGTAAATAGTGCAGAGGGATTTGTGTTTGTGTTTACATCTCTGTGGGGTAGAGCTGTAAACGTTTAGGGATTTTAGTAAACGTTAATTTTCATGATTTGTGATGGTTGAGCAATTGCAATCAATGAGATTTTAAATCCTTAAACCATCGCATCTGACTTTCTCAAAAGGAATACCGAATCCCCAAATTTATGTCAAAAAGCCCCTAACTGACACATGAAAGTAGATTTTATCCTCAAAACTAAAAGATTTCATCCTCAAAACAAAGATATTTCCCACTAATTTGTCCGTTCACACATCTATGCTTTTGCACAGTAAGCAGCACAAGTACAAACAGTGTGTAGATTTCTTAGCCCACTCCTCTGATTTTTAGTAGCAGAGGACATTTATTGACTTCTGAATGTCCAGGTCTTTAAAAAAAAATGCAAAAATGATGCTCTTTCAGTAGGAAATCAAAACAAGTAAGTGGGACATAGTATTCAAAGGTAAAGTTGGCCTGTTTTTATTACCAAAAAAAGCTATGTACCAATTCCAGGAAAACAGTGAAAAAATGATATGTTGAAACTTAGAGAATTTCAATGTTTCTGTGATTTAATTTTTGAGAAAGAGAAAAATGTAAAAAACGATTCCTTTCAGAATAATGCAAATTTATTTAAAGATTTATGTACATATTTTCCATTCAATTCTGTAAATTTACTTTAAAATTTGTACTTTCCATTTTTTGTGCTGGAGCAATATTACCTGGTATATTATTTCAATGTGACGTCTTGCAATTGGCATATCCATATTTTGATATTATCGATATATATATGTAGCGATATATCGATATTGTCTGAAGGTGAATATCGCCCAATCTTAAAGTATACCAAAATTGCTCCAATTGACGATGCTAAATAATTATAAAAAAAATGCGCAACCAGTATGGCAAAAGTATTGACTCCATTGCTCAAATAGACCTGGAATTTTGCTTTCCAAATTGTAAAAAGTTTACTTCTACAATATAAATTATCATTTTTATGGTCCCTTCAATGTCATTTAAGCTCAACATCATGTAACTCTTTTGCCATACTCGCTAGGGCTTTCACTGTGAAAATCTTGCATACTATGATACCTCGCCGTAAAACATTATCAGTCCTCTCGAAAAAATTGCCACCATCTTTGTAAAGCACGCAGAATTTCAGCTCTGTTTAAACCTTTTTTTGTTTGTTTATTTTGCAATATTTTTTCTTTCTTGCAAAATTTATTTGACTAATCAGGTAAAATTTACATGTTAAATGTACTGATTGTCACGATTCAAGTATTTTAACCGTGTTTTTTTTGATGGATTTAACAGCTTGTAAAACAGGCCTTGATTGAGTGGGATTTAAATAAGGATGTTGTGATCCTTAACCGATCATCAATCATCGTGTACAAGATCGAAAACTTTGTTTACGTTTACAAAATTAATACATTGTTTACACAGAAATTCACCCTGAAAGTGCCCCAATCAGTTTCTCAACAATACTCTGCATTCAAAATTAGTAGTCATTCACACCTCAGACAAAACTTTCAATCAATGATCTTACAATTCAAACTTAATGAACAATCAGCCAAGGATTTAATGCGAGAGTTCAATTTGCACAAATGTTTCATTTTGATTTGTCGAATTTAGAGCTACTTGATGTACTGTAGGCTTCGGCCCGGTCAACAATACACTATTCAGGCTTAAATCTGAATTAGGTTAACACCCGGTTTTACAAGCTTTCAAATGGACCCAGAAATTTATGGAATTGATTGTTATTTTCACTACAAATTAATGCAAAGATTACCTGATGGTTCAAATAAATTGTGCAAAAAAAGAAAACAGATTGCGCAATAAACAAACAAATATGTTTCAAAGTTGCTGAGATTTCAGCGTGGATCGTAAGCATCAGCGCCATTTTGCCAAGAGGGTTGCATAAAATACAGTACAGTTGGGAATGACACTGGGTTGGAATATTTTTTATACAATAAGCTAGCTGCAAGCTAGTGGCACACCTTTTAATCTTGTACGGCATGGCAATATGTGTTAAAAGCATCAAAATAGATGCTTGCAAGACACTGCAATTAACTTGCTAATATTTCATTTCTGCATCGTTTTAAAGCATCCTAAAACCATGGATCATTATTTTTGACAACTTTTTTCAGCCTCACAGGTAATTTGAAGACTTAATATAGCCCCCCACTCAAGCTTTGTGACATTCCTTACTTCTTTTTGGCCCAAAGTGTTATAAATACTCAAAGATACAAATGAACTTGTATAATGATAAACGGTTATTTTTTAAAGTTCGATGGAAGCAAATTAATGAGAGATGAAGGACATCTTTTAGTTTCCATAATCTTCCGCGGTGTATTACACACTATGTTGCATACCACGGTATATTACACACTATGTTGCATACCACGGTATATTACACACTATGTTGCATACCACGGTATATTACACACTATGTTGCATACCGCGGTATATTACACACTATGTTGCATACCACGGTATATTACACACTATGTTGCATACCACGGTATATTACACACTATGTTGCATACCACGGTATATTACACACTATGTTGCATACCATGGTATATTACACACTATGTTGCATACCACGGTATATTACACACTATGTTGCATACCACGGTATATTACACACTATGTTGCATACCACGGTATATTACACACTATGTTGCATACCACGGTATATTACACACTATGTTGCATACCACGGTATATTACACACTATGTTGCATACCACGGTGTATTACACACTATGTTGCATACCACGGTGTATTACACACTATGTTGCATACCACGGTATATTACACACTATGTTGCATACCACGGTATATTACACACTATGTTGCATACCACGGTATATTACACACTATGTTGCATACCACGGTATATTACACACTATGTTGCATACCACGGTGTATTACACACTATGTTGCATACCACGGTATATTACACACTATGTTGCATACCACGGTATATTACACACTATGTTGCATACCACGGTATATTACACACTATGTTGCATACCACGGTATATTACACACTATGTTGCATACCACGGTATATTACACACTATGTTGCATACCACGTATATTACACACTATGTTGCATACCACGTGTATTACACACTATGTTGCATACCACGTGTATTACACACTATGTTGCATACCACGTATATTACACACTATGTTGCATACCACGGTATATTACACACTATGTTGCATACCACGTATATTACACACTATATTTGCATACCACGTATATTACACACTATGTTGCATACCACGTATATTACACACTATGTTGCATACCACGGTATATTACACACTATGTTGCATACCACGGTATATTACACACTATGTTGCATACCACGGTATATTACACACTATGTTGCATACCACGGTATATTACACACTATGTTGCATACCACGGTGTATTACACACTATGTTGCATACCACGGTATATTACACACTATGTTGCATACCACGGTATATTACACACTATGTTGCATACCACGTATATTACACACTATGTTGCATACCACGGTATATTACACACTATGTTGCATACCACGGTATATTACACACTATGTTGCATACCACGGTATATTACACACTATGTTGCATACCACGGTATATTACACACTATGTTGCATACCACGGTATATTACACACTATGTTGCATACCACGGTGTATTACACACTATGTTGCATACCACGTGTATTACACACTATGTTGCATACCACGTGTATTACACACTATGTTGCATACCACGGTATATTACACACTATGTTGCATACCACGTATATTACACACTATGTTGCATACCACGGTATATTACACACTATGTTGCATACCACGGTATATTACACACTATGTTGCATACCACGGTATATTACACACTATGTTGCATACCACGGTATATTACACACTATGTTGCATACCACGGTATATTACACACTATGTTGCATACCACGGTATATTACACACTATGTTGCATACCACGGTATATTACACACTATGTTGCATACCAAAGTTATGATCATGTTTCCACTAAATTTATAATTAAATCACAATTGCAGCGTTGCTGCATTCTGTACTTTTATTATTTTTTATTCAACACTGGAAGATATTGTGTTAGACTCCAAAATAAAACCCTTTTTTGCTTTTTTTGCCCAACGATTCTCAACATTTTAACCAAAATGTAAATTCTAAATCCAAACATTTTGAAGCAAAACATGACAATCATTTTCAAAAATTAGAAATCCAATCTCCTGCTTGGAAGTGGGTTGTAGAAAACACAAACCTTATTTTTAGCTGCAATGGAATAAATAAGATGGAAATTGCTGAAAAGAACACCTTGCATGAATGATCACCTACTGATGATGCTGGCTACAACTCTAGCTCTGTTATACGGCCTCAGCCTTTAAAGATTGAATTATTAGAATCTAAGAACTGGGTTCTCTGATTTAGTCCCACAAAGCACTCTGAATGAACTTCTTTGTGGAGAAGTCGGTACCTTGTTGCTGCAGGAATAAACGCCAGTATACAGGTATACCAACACACCTTCACAAAGGATACTGCAAGTAGGTTGCTTACCTCTGAAAAACAGAAATGACTAATATAGGATTGCTCAGGTCACATGAGGTTCATGCAGCCCTGGCTCCTCCTGACTTCAGCTCTTTTAAATACAATGGAAAATATTAGCGGGTGCCCCATAGGGAAAGCACATTGTGCAAGAATGACGAGGTTCAAGGCCATATAGTATAGTAAGCTAACATACAAACAGATTTCATAACTGAATCAGCTGATCAGGGTTTACATGGGTCACTGGTTTCGTCATTTACAACAACCAGTAGTTAATAATTCCAAACTGGAGGATACAAGTGCTGGTATTGGTGCATTGTGGGTCATGCATGCTGTTTAGATCCTGCAAGGTTTTTTTTTTTAGTGCTGTTTGCAAGATTCTGATTGGTTAGAAATAAGCTGTTGTTTGTTTGATTTATTCTACTTCAGATTTTGAAACCGGTTCTTTCAAAGCAATTAAATTGTATTATTCCTTTTGTCAGCTGTGGCTTTAAAGGAGTATAGGTAGAAGTTAGTTTTTCTTTGTGAATAAGATTAAGATTTAAAGTTCATGTTTTGTTTTTTTCTTGTGATGTTTGTTTGTTTGCTTTTGTTTTAATGTTCAGCTTGAATAACTTATGGTGGGAGTTAATCTTAGAGAATTGGATCATTATTTTGGCGGTGCAAAACTTTTGACAATAATTTTTTTTTTTTTGATGATGAACAATGTTTGCTGCTTATCAATGCATGCCAGTCTTATAATGTTATATCACCAATTTCTTCTTGAAGCAGAATTTGGGGGAACTTTTTTGGCCTTGTTTCTTTTTGTTGATTAAACAGTGATCAGTTGCACTGTACATTACTTATCATATACCATACAGTACGTTTGCCCTTTCTGGGTAAATGTCAGAGTTTTTGCCTTCCAGTATTGTAAGAGTGTTTGCCTTCCAACATACTGAATATATGAATTATTTAAAAAACATGATTTTATTGAGGCATATGGTGGTGTAAGATTATGCTTAACCCTTACTCTACCACGCGGCGATAATATCGCCATTTGAAACTACATTTTCCCAAAAATAAAATCGGGACCTTACCAAAATTCTATATGGGTGCAAATAGTTTTATTGCAAAGATGTCGGAACGGTCTTTCGTAAAATTGTATTTTTTTTTGGGGGGGGGGTTATACTCACTTTTTTTTGGCAAATTTTGTCCAAACATTCAGAAATTTTACTTTTCGACTAAAATGTCCCAAAAAATGCATATTTTTGAAAAATTCACAAAAATTGCTTAGAAAATAAATTGAGATATTTTCTTTCAGACATATTGTCCAAATCTAATCACATTTTGCTCATACGTGGTCATTAATTTGTAATTGTTTGTAAAATATGTAAAATTTTGTGATTTTTGGTAATTTTTTGACCCCTTTTGTTCAAAAATTGTGTGATCCACCCCTATATCGTAATGAAAAGTTTCAAATGCCATTCTATAGCAAAAACAATGTGCTTTAAACATGGATTGCTGCAATAAAAGACATACCCCTTAGATCGTTGCTAAAATGTTTATGGCTACGTCACTCGAGTTATTTTTAGATTTTTTTGACATTTACGTTGAGACGACAGAAGAATGTGTATCATGAATCTTGTTTGAAAGTGAAAATGAGGATTAGGAAATGTCAGAAGGCTATTGCCAGTGATGGAAATCTTTTAGTACCTGGACCCAACCCAGTAGAGGCCTAAAGATTATCAGAACCAGGTGAAATAATTTTTTCAAATCCAAAATGACGAGTGCATTTTTCAAACTTCATGCTCACTAACGTTACTCGTTAGGCTTAACGTTAGGCATAGCTAATGTTAGTTCCAATCTGTTCAAATTTAAGCAAAAACAGTGTAATTTAGCAGGGATTATTTACTTGTAAGGATTATAAACAAGTAAATGGGTCACTAAAATCCAACGTTACTAACATGAATTGTCTTCATTATAGTAATTTTGGATGAAACTTGACAAATCAATCGTTAATTTGTAGTGCAACAGTGCCCATATACCTATTTCGTGAATTCTCAATTCCACGTTGTGAGGTTGTGGTGCAGTGGAGTAGGATTAAAATTTTAAGGGGAAAGAGTCCCATGTTGTTGGAAAGAGACGCATGTTGGGGCAAGAGACCCATGGTGGGGGCCAAGCTGTCCCATGTAGGGGGAAATTATTTTCTTTGAAGCAATTTGGATCCTGGAAGAGGGTCATAATTTTTTTTTTTTTTTTTTTTTGGGGGGTGGCATTTCCCCTGGTTCCTCCCAATATAGATAAGCCAGAACCCCCACCCCCAACCCCTGTTTTTTCTTGGAAACAGTTGAAATTGTATTTCTCTGAAGTATTTTCCTGAATTTGGACAAACTTGTTGACATTTCATATGCGGTACCAACTGTCAGCGTGTCACTCAAGGATACCAAGTTTGGCAACGTCAACATGATTACTGATGCTTTAAACCAAATTAGCTAATTTGCATATCATTTGCATAACATTTTAATTGAAATATTGGTGTAAACATTTTCTTTTTATATTATATTAGTTTTGTGCATCATAGAAAGGAACAATGCATGTTTTTACAAAGTATAGTGTCAAATCCTCTCAGATAGATCATTGGCAAAATCAGAGGTCAATTTTTAGGCCCAAAAGGTCAAAATAATTAAAATTGACGTATTAATTTTTTTCTTGCTCAAAAAAATCAAGAGTACTATCAAATGAAAGGTCCTTCTTTCAACAATTCATAAATTCTATCAATTTTTTTTCTTCTTATTAGCCACAAGAAAGCAGAATTTCACAAAGATAGCAGTTTTAGGACATTTATTAATCTGAATTAATGACCTCATTTGCATAAGTTTGCTTATTCACCAGAGAATTATGCAAACCAACATAAAGTTTAAAGTCTTAGCTTTTATATAACATTAACTTATTACAGTAGAAAATAAAGATAAATTTGTGAAAAAGCCCCATTTCCAAAAAGTTCCCTAAATAACACTTGTAATCTCAAATGCTCTGGTAGAGTAAGGTTCAACTCATTCATTGGGTGCTGCATTTTGTCCAATTCACCAGCTGTTGTACGCACACATCTGATCTTAAAATGATGGGTATTTAGATCCTGCTTTTTCATGTGGTGTAGCAATTATTTCCTGCTAGCAAGTGAAAATGAGTGACAATGAAATACCTACTTGACATACGATACATCCGATTATAATACAGTGGTTTAGATTTATGTACAATAGTGAATGATGAAGATTTCAGTGAATCCATCCACTCGTAGGTGTCAAATTTACTTTCATTTGTTAGCTCGATGCCGACCAGACTACGACCTTGAGGTTATAATACGGGACGAATCTGTTTACTTATGTCGCCCATCTTTGTAGTTATCTAGTCAAGAGGGTTTTGACCAAAAATTGTTGAATTTGGCAGGATTGAAGAGCATGAAAATATTCACACAGGGTGTGTGTTCAGTTTCCATTTACTCTTTGCATACCTGAAATAGAGCAATTTTAGTTTTCATCATTTTCACAAAAACCTGCAGTAAAAGTGGAAAATATGTGCTGATGCGTAAATAATTAGTTGACAAATACACTGTACAAAGACTGAAAGAACTGTGCATGTAGCCATGTCTTTCTACCTCCATGATGTAGCTATGCATAGTGGTTCACAATTGTAATATGACACCATTCAGGATAAGAAATTAAACAAAAAAGTCTTCATGCATAAGAAATTTGGTACCAACTTACTATGATTGATTCATTTGTCATTTGCAAGAGTTACAACGCTTACAGAGGATTACAGGAAACAAGGCACCTCCCTCCCCCACATCCACCCCAGTAATAATCAGTGCCGCCAAGGGGAAGCCCAAGGTCCCAGGAAAACCCAAACGTAAATGGAGGAGGAGGAGGGGGACAGAATACAAAGCCTAATGACCATAAAAGCACAGCCACATGTGTGAAAACCTCCGCCCGAAACCCATGCTTTACAAAAACGGTATAAATTGGACTAAGAAGGCCTTAATTCTTTGCCCTTGAAATATTTTGAGGTATGAGGGACCCCAAATGTTTTCCTGAGCCTCGCTATTCTCTTAACCTTGGTAGGCCTAGGCCTAAAAATGGTGCCTTTTCAATGTTAAAACAAAAATAAAACTTGATTTATTTTAGACCGAAAGTGTGAGGAGGGGAGACATAAATGGGGATAAGGGGCCTAGACTCTCCTCCCAAGACGAAATGTTCAAATTTAGCTCACTTCTGAGGGCAATTTTGTTTTTAAAAAGCAAACAAGATAAAAAAAAATAACCAAGATTATCCCAATTTTGAAAAATTTCCTCAAAAAATTTCCCCATTTGCCGCTCCTGTACCTACGATACTGGGGAAGTCAATAGTGGGGGGTAATCAGGCTAAGATACCAAAATTTACCATACCAAAGAAAGAAGAAACTTGTCTCAAATTTTAATTCACATCGAAATATGGGATTTAAAGGGAAAAAGGAGTGATCGTATGGCTTAATGAATTTTGCTTGGGAAACTGTCTTTGGCGTATGGGCCATGTGGAGTTTTGGACCATGTGGAGTTTTGGACCATGTGGAGATTTGAAAGAAAATGTTTGTTTACAGCTCATACAAAACAATGTTACGATGTAATGATTAGTCCAAAAACATGATAAAGTTGTTGTCATGGATGATTATTTATTCATGATATAGTACATGATGATGGTGTCACCTAAATACATTTTTGAAAGGTTGAAAAGGCAATTCTAAAACAATAGCAACAATTTTCTGTCCCCAAACTTTTGAAGAAGAAGAGTGGTCTAACTTTTTCAGCACAGATGTGCAGTGTATTGTAATTATGGGCTATATACAGTGAACCATGCTTGGAAGTAGGTCATCATTCTGCACAGATGTGAATTATGGGCTATATACAGTGAACCACTCTTGGAAGTACATTATCATTCAGCACAGATGTGCAGTGTATTGTAATTATGGGCTATTCACAGTGAACTAGCTTGGAAGTAGGTCATCATTCGACCTGATTCCTAGGGGAGTAATTTTCACAACAAACATTCATGGCCATGGAGCTAACTTGTGTGGAAGTTGTTCGCTAACACTATGGTGAAGTGGCCATTACTGTGTGATTCAGGGCTGTAGCTAGGGAGGGGGAGGGGATTTACCCCCAGATTTTCCGCCCATTGTGAATTAATGCACGTAATGTATATGCATAACATGGGAACAGAAGGAATTTTTTTTCCCCCATCCCCCCCTCCAGATCCACCATGTCCATGTTTCTCATATTTTACCCCCTGGAAAGTTTGTGCTAGCTATAGCCCTGGTGTGATTTACTGTGATTTTTCATGATTATACTGATGTTTTCTGGTTTAATATAAACTAAAACACGAAATGATATCAAAGCTAGGGAAGACATTTTTTAAAACTCTATTTTCCCGATTTCATGAGAGTATTCAAGGTCACGCCCTGATTGAGAATTGTACAGCTTCCGTATAAAAAAGAAAATATAAGAATGCCTGCCAATAGTTAGCATTTATGTTACTTGCTCCCTCCTCCACATCAGGTACTTTTTGTACTCCAACTTGGTGAGGGGTAACAATGTGTTTAAAGGGATAGTAACAGTTCTGGTATAAGCTGCTTTTACATATCATCATTAGGTGGTTCTTTAGGAAACATTTAACATTTTATACTCGTTACTCGATACTTGTGCTTTCACTTTAAGAAAATATATATTCTAACATTGGTTGCAGCTCCTTGTCAATGGGCCAGCCCCCCCCCCCCCAAAGTAGGATTAATTCTAACATTGGTTGCAGCTCCTTGTCAAAGGGCCAGCCCCCAAAGTAGGATTAATTCTAACATTGGTTGCAGCTCCTTGTCAAAGGGCCAGCCCCCAAAGTAGGATTAATTCTAACATTGGTTGCAGCTCCTTGTCAAAGGGCCAGTCCCCAAAGTAGGATTAATTCTAACATTGGTTGCAGCTCCTTGTCAAAGGGCCAGCCCCAAAAGTAGGATTAATTCTAACATTGGTTGCAGCTCCTTGTCAAAGGGCCTGCCCCCAAAGTAGGATTAACTCTAACATTGGTTGCAGCTCCTTGTCAAAGGGCCAATCCCCAAAGTAGGATTAATTCTAACATTGGTTGCAGCTCCTTGTCAAAGGGCCAGCCCCCAAAGTAGGATTAATTCGAACATTCGTTGCAGCTCCTTGTCAAAGGGCCAGCCCCCAAAGTAGGATTAATTCGAACATTCGTTGCAGCTCCTTGTCAAAGGGCCAATCCCCAAAGTAGGATTAATTATTTTGTCTGATCATTTGAGCATTTTCTCCTAATGGAATTTACTGTAAATTTCCACACAACCTCCACCACCCATCTACAGTACTCTTGTATTCATCATAGCTCAACCTTTGCTCAGGGAAGTGCCATTTTAACATATTCTCTAATAAGTCAATTATGGTGCCCAACTATATCATGTTTCACAATTACTTGGTTAGGAGGAAACCTTGAGCCATTCCACAGTTGTGGCCAAAAGTGTTCGGACAAAATCACTCAAATAAAGTGAGTGGTATTTCTCCCTCCTACCCCCCTCCCCCCCTCCCCCCTCCCATTCCATTGTTGTGCTCTGCAAGAAAGCAGGATAAATGTGACTACAACCTTCATGCAGGAGATTGAGTTGTCATTTTTCTCAACTTATTGTGGCCACAATTTAGCTTCTTTTTGATAGTGGAAAGAACAGCTGTCAAGTCTTTAATATCAAACTGCCAGAGTAGTTACAGTACAAACACTTCTGATATCCATATAAATGGAATCGAAAAGTTCAATAAGTAATTTTTTAAATGGTATGAAAGACCATATATTGCCATACCTACTTTAACTATTGAATGGTTTATCAGTTAGCCGGTGAATGAACTATTGAATGGTATACATGTGTTAGTTAATCAGTGAACCTTGTCATGAAATGCAATTGTGTTGATGTGATTCTTAAAACCTCAAGTATTTGGCATAAGGCAGGTTATGGTTCATACAGTAAGTCTATTCACATACTGTATGGGATGGAAATTCCTTTTGTCATAGTTTCTTTTATTACTGTAGGAATGACAAAAAGAATACCCGCTACAGAGCAGAGGGAATAAGTTCAAAATCAGTATTTAGCCACACACACACATTTTGCTGTAAAATGTTCATAGCGTAATTGACAGACATTTTTGCAGTAAGCTTCGGGTCAGCTAAGCCTCTCAAGCCATGGCCTATATGAAACTTGCTCTTTACCATGTGTTGTTTTCCATGAAATAATACCTTAATTCTCTTTTATCTGTTCAGTTTGTCCATTTCTGTCTTACAAGTATTTATTCTGGTTATATACTGTACCTTTGTGAAATTGTCCTTATTGCTTTGAAAGGATTGATTATGTTTTAAGCTAATTTTCTGTAATGTCATTATCTAAACCTAGAAACTCAACTCTTTATGACTTCACCTCAGTAGAGAGGGGTTAATGTCTCATCGGCACCACTCTATTATATATCCAGTATAATGCTAAACTTTTGAACCTCGTTTCTGAGAACATAGTTTTTTCATCTATTTTGAGATTCACATTTTGAGGCTCTGATAGGGTGGTTATCAATATCACTGCTTGCACCAAGGCTCTTTGTGTACCTAATGGTGGATATATTGTGCTTTGTTGAAGGCGGTGCCCAATTAAGCATCCAAAAAGGACCTTTTCACCCAAGGTCAAACAGAGGCTAGGAATGTTTATCGGTCGTTGAGAAAGGTTTACACATTATCCTTGCACTGTTGAACATAGGAACAATTCAGGTGGGATACTGGTGTTAAAATTTAGGGGTTAAAGTTCTTAAGAAGATCCAAAAAAATGGGTTAAAGGTGAATCTTGTGTTTGTATGGGTTGGGTGGTTTTTTAATTGTGTACTTGTTTGATTTGTTGGAATTTTTCAATTTATCGAGGGACTTTTGGGGTACTAGTAATTATTGAACAAAGGCTTTGTTGGTTTTCAAACAAGTTTGATTTTCTTCAGTGGAAGAGGTATCTGCAAAAGGCAAAGATGTTTAATAATTTAGGATAAGAGTTTTTGGTGTGCTAAGAAAATGACCGGACTTTTTTTTAATTAAAAAGAAGTAAAGTTTGAATACAAATTATTTTAAAGTCATTCAAATTGAGAAATGTAGGTGATTATGGATTTCCCAATTACTGATGCAATTATTTTCCTGAACTAATAATCTAATTATGATGTAATTTCTTTTTGGTATTCTTGTTGAATGTGATATTTATTTCAGCTGTTCCATTCGTATTGCTGTGCTGATTTGTCGTTTATAAGAATTTTCTTTTATATTTGAACTGAAATTGAACCTCAATACTCCTTTGATTGAAAACATGTTCTTTTGGGTCATAAGTTTGAGGAGTGGGTTGTTGTGCTGTGGGATAAGACCTTATTTCTAAAGCTGACAAACATAAAGGCAGCCTTTCACTTCTTTTATTTATTTTGTTTTGTTTTATTTCATTTTTCATATATAGTGTTTTATTAACAGGGAATTTGAATGACTTCTGGTAGCTGGTATTGTGAATGAGAAAAATGAAAGAATACTATTCAGCCTTGGGTTACATTAAGTTTAATTGATTTTTGTCCCTTCGGATTGGCATAATTATTCCTTTGTAAATTAAAGTTCTCCAGTCCATGTAATATTTTTTTTTTCTTATTCAAAATCAAATTCAAGCATGAGAATCCAATAAATTGATCAATAGAAATATACTAAGGAAAGCATTCACTAATATTGTATGGTAGTGATAAAGATGTTGATACCGGGATTGGTTATGCATTCAGCTATAAGAAATGATTGTGTCATCTACGGTACCCAGAGGCTCTGGCACCCTCTTGACTCAGACTGTTGCGGTGTCGTTAAACATCAACAAACCAAATTCTTTGTAGGAAGATTGTCAGCATCAATTCGAGCTGAATACATAGATCTTACATCTATGGGCCGTCAGATTGGACAGCTTGGCAGTTATTACACAGATAAAGGATGAATTGTATTTTGTAGGGACTTATAAGTATCAATTGAACAGTACAATAATATATCTTTGACTTATAAGTATCAATTGAACAGTACAATAATATATCTTTAACTTGTAAGTATCAATTGAACAGTACAATAATATATCCTTATAAGTATCAATTAAACAGTACAATGATATATCTTTGACTTATAAGTATCAATTAAACAGTACAATGATATATCTTTGACTTATAAGTATCAATTAAACAGTACAATGATATATCTTTGACTTATAAGTATCAATTAAACAGTACAATAATATCTTTGACTTATAGGTATGAATTGAACAGTACAATAATATATCTTTGACTTGTAAGTATCAATTGAACAGTACAATAATATATCTTTGACTTGTAAGTATCAATTGAACAGTACAATAATATATCTGTGACTTATAAGTATCAATTGAACAGTACAATAATATATCTGTGACTTATAAGTATCAATTGAACAGAACAATAATATATCTTTGACTTGTAAGTATCAATTGAACAGTACAATAATATATTTTTTACTTATTAGTATCAATTGAACAGTACAATAATATATCTTTAACTTATAAGTATCAATTGAACAGTACAATAATATATCTTTGACTTATAAGTATCAATTGAACAGTACAATAATATATCTTTAACTTATAAGTATCAATTGAACAGTACAATAATATATCTGTGACTTATAAGTATCAATTGAACAGTACAATAATATATCTTTGACTAATAAGTATCAATTAAACAGTACAATAATATATCTTTGACTTGTAAGTATCAATTGAACAGTACAGTAATATATCTTTGACTTATAAGTATCAATTGAACACTACTATAATATATCTTTGACTTGTATGTATCAATTGAACAGTACAATAATATATCTTTGACTTAAAAGTATTAATTGAACAGTACAATAATATATCTTTGACTTAAAAGTATTAATTGAACAGTACAATAATATATCTTTGACTTGTAAGTATCAATTGAACAGTACAATAATATATATTTGACTTGTAAGTATCAATTGAACAGTACTATAATATATCTTTGACTTGTAAGTATCAATTGAACAGTAAATTAACATATCTTTGACTTGTAAGTATCAATTGAACAGTACTATAATATATCTTTAACTTGTAAGTATCAATTGAACAGTAAATTAATATATCTTTTGAAAATGAAAGCATTAACCAGGTGAAGTTATTGACTGCTTAAACATATATACAGTATCTTATGTAATAAATACTCATGATCAGTTGTTGAAAAATATATCAGTATTTTACAGAAGAATTTAATAAGTAGTGTATGTGCACCCCCCCCCCCTCCCCCCAAGAAAAAAACAAAACAAAAACCTATTAACTTTTATTCTCAAACAAGTAATCCTTAAAATTAACGTTCTTCAAACCTATTAAAGTACCCTGTGCTAACGAAATCCTAGGAGTATCTGTCCTAATTATTCAGGATTTCCCCATTAAACACTTACACCGAAGGCAATAACGTGGCACATTGAGACACCTTGTTAGCATCTTAAAGGAAATTTGCATTGAATGTTGACATACAACTGAAAGAGGATTTTTATCATTGCAGCTTGCAATAACATTGAGATGTAGGGTTGCATTGAATGTTGACATACAAACTGAAAGAGGATTTTTATCATTGCAGCTTGCAATAACGTTGAGATGCAGGGTTGAAAATAGTACTGTACATCCTTCGTATCCATCAGACTTCAATTCATATGTAATTGTATCTGAAAACAGATTTGACTTCCTAGATAATGGTGAGCGTCATATGGGGGAAAGTGGACCCGAGTGCTCTTCTAAAGCTTGTAAAATAAGGAATTTATAAACATCATTTTCAAAGTAACCATTTTTATCGTACATTCATCAATCTTGTCGCTGTTAAATTAATAGTTGTTTTTATCAAGTTCATTAAACTAAATGTAAAGAGGGTAGAAAATAAAGTGTTGATATCAGTTTCAGTCTCTCACAAGATAACGGTAGTATCAATCAGAGGTTGCGTTCTAATTATTTGTCTGGCTTATTTGGTTACGACAAGCCCTTGATTTTTGGCATATTTTGTAAATTTACTGTCGTATGTACAGGGCACTGCGCACGTACAGCCTACAGGGCACTGCGCACGTATAGCCTACAGGGCACTGCGCACGTACAGCCTACAGGGCACTGTGCACTAGCGAAGCTTGCAATTATTCTTAACACACACACTTGTTGTGTAGGCCTGCCTCGCTAAAGTGAATGAAAAATGCACTTAAAATTCATCAAACAAACAAACAAACATAAAATACAAAAAACATTAAAAAAAATAAGACTTATTATTATTATAGAAAATATTAAGAAAAAGTTCATACCCAATCCTTGTATAATGTTGACTGTTGAATCATGAAATTTGGGCTTAACAATCGAAAATAAAAGAAAAAGAAAAATACTTTTGTTTATCGTATCCAAACTTTCATATGAGGTTTTAGTGAACTTTGACTAATTGTCAACGATAATATTTAGATCTTGAACTTGCCTACTTCTTTACAGTATAGTAACTTGACTTGCACATTGTGATCACTTCACAGATACACGATCTACACAATACAGGAGGAAAGTAGAATCCTAACTAATATCGTTGACAATTGACAGCCTGCATTCAAAACAACATCAAAACTTATACATGCACTGTGTACAGTGTACGTACATCTATGTACTAGCACTAGCCTTATGTACAGTACTTGTACAGACATGTTGAATTATTTGGCTGTTAGTCTCAATAGTTGTGTCTTTTTTCTTTTATTTCTGAGTAATTCAAAATCATTTTTGTATGAAATAAAACTTTGAATCGCATCAGAGAAGTAGTTCATGATTTTCATTCATTTATGTTAATGAAAAACTGGCGTAAAATATCACATGCTATATCTAAATCTTACGACGCAGGTACAACCTGTGCAGTAAGAAATTTCAGCAATAGCGTAATATACGACAAATTTGTCTTTAACGCGAACCTTGGTATCAATTCCAGATGGCTGCAAACACTTGCTAAGCATTGTTGTTACCCACAAATACATCAATTATCAGAAAGGTGGAAATAAAGATTATCAGAAAATCATCTTAAACTTGTGCTTATTGGGCTGTACCTTATAGAGAGCATGTACAGTAGTTTATGTGGTAAATATGAATGCTTTGGCAGTTTATGTCCTTTTCATGAACCTTTGTGTACTATTCAGCCATGACATTGAATGATACTGCTGTTGGGGCTTAATGTTGACAGTTTGCATGCATAGGCATCAAACTCATGCCGGTATGTATACTGCAATTGATGTGTACATAGCAGCACATGTGTAAGATTTCCTGTCTTTTGTAGGGAAATTTGAATATCAAATATTATGGAGGAAATAAAGACAACTTCTTCTTTTTTGTATTTTTTGTAGTGTGCTTTTTCCATCAACACATGTCTCTGTTTTGTAGCGTGAATGGTTCAGCCTGTTCATTCTATACCATATACAACACATGTCTCTGTTTTGTGGCGTGAATGGTTTAGCCTGTTCGTTCTGTACCATATTCAACACATGTCTCTGTTTTGTGGCGTGAATGGTTTAGCCTGTTCGTTCTATACCATATTCAACACATGTCTCTGTTTTGTGGCGTGAATGGTTCAGCCTGTTCGTTTTATACCTTATACAACACATGTCTCTGTTTTGTGGCGTGAATGGTTTAGCCTGTTCGTTCTATATCATATTCAACACATGTCTCTGTTTTGTGGCATGAATAGTTCAGCCTGTTCGTTCTATGCCATATTTAACACATGTTTCTGTTTTGTAGCGTGAATGGTTCAGCCTGTTCATTCTATACCATATACAACACATGTCTCTGTTTTGTGGCGTGAATGGTTTAACCTGTCCGTTCTGTACCATATTCAACACATGTCTCTGTTTTGTGGCGTGAATGGTTTAGCCTGTTCGTTCCATACCATATTCAACACATGTCTCTGTTTTATGGCGTGAATGGTTCAGCCTGTTCGTTTTATACCATATACAACACATGTCTCTGTTTTGTGGCGTGAATGGTTTAGCCTGTTCGTTCTATATCATATTCAACACATGTCTCTGTTTTGTGGCGTGAATAGTTCAGCCTGTTCGTTCTATACCATATTCAACACATGTTTCTGTTTTGTAGCGTGAATGGTTCAGCCTGTTCATTCTATACCATATATAACACATGTCTCTGTTTTGTAGCGTGAATGGTTCAGCCTGTTTGTTCTATACCATATTCAAGAAGTGTCTCTATTTTGTGGCGTGAATGGTTCAGCCTGTTCATTCTATGCCATATTCAACACATGTCTCTGTTTTGTGGCGTGAATGGTTTAGCCTGTTCGTTCTATACCATATTCAACACATGTCTCTGTTTTGTAGCGTGAATGGTTCAGCCTGTTCACTCTATACCACATACAACACATGTCTCTGTTTTAAGGCATGAATGATTCAGCCTGTTCGTTCTATACCATATTCAACACATGTCTGTATTGTGGCGTGAATGGTTCAGCCTGTTCGTTCTATACCATATTTAACACATGTCTCTATTTTGTGGCATGAATGGTTCAGCCAGTTCGTTCTATACCATATTTGTTATGTGGGATAATATTGGATTCAAGTTCAAGCTGTCAAAGTGTACTGCAGAACTAAAATCAAGTCTTTGTTCAACACCAACATGTTTTATGATTAAAAGAAACTGAAGAACGGTCCAAATTTGACATTTCTTGCAATGACTCTTCTGTGCTAATGTACCTTCAAAAGCTAAGTTGATAGTTCGTTCGGGTCGTTTTAGGAATAAAGTATGCTGTGCACCTAACTTAAGTATTTTTAGCTCAACATCCCTTTAAGATATTTTGAGCTCAAGCAAAGACTAACTCAAGAAACAGATTCTCGCCTGGATACGTTCGGATTTTTGCAGCGTTTATCATATTCTTAAGTGTCTTTTGGATATTTTGCTGTGTTGCTATGTTTGCCTTGAAAAGATCAATATGTTGATGCAATAACAGTCCATATTGGTGTGTAGTTTTAACAAATTTTGCATTTCAAAATTTGCTAAAAATGTCTCCAAATAATCAGATTTCGCTTGGCGCATTGGAAAGAATTTAGCATATATAATAACTTTGGCTTAGGAAATAGAATATTTCCAATGGAAAGAAAACTGCTTTCATTGGTTTGAGCCTTAAAATACAGTCTGATACATGCGCTAATTTGGCTTAATATCCCGTTTGTGATCTGTCCCACAATATAGCCAAAGTTGGGTATGACACTTGTACTTGATTAGCTCGTTTAGGCTATAACTTGGGTTTAAAAAGTACTAAAAGCTCAAGAATGGCTAAAATAGCCTGAATAGGATACCCTTTCCGTATACCGCAATTGATCAGGCTATAAAATCACCAAGTGTAAATAACCCACTGATGAATACATGGCCCTAGGGTAAGGGGGAAGAAGGTGCTTTTTTGAAATTGTATGGACAGTGGCAGGAGGTGCCCTCTTGAAAGCTGAGGGCGGACCAGTCAGGAGGCATCCTTTTGAACCTTATTTGAAATTATTCTAGGTGTCATTCTTGAAGCTTGAAAACAAATAGAAATCCACTTACTCACAAATACTACATAATGCATAGAGGTTGTTACTTACATGTAGTATTTATTTGACACAATTAAAGTATGTCATTTTACCAGGGGCACCGACACCAAGACCATGTTGGGAGGGGGCATGCCTCCAATACTTTTCTAAGCATGCAGCAATTTTCAAAAGAAGCACCCATATGCGGAATTTGCCTACCGAAAGATGGGAAAGCAAAAGTGTGTTGTGTGTGTGGGATAGGGGGGGGGAGGAAATCACACAAAATCATGCAGAGATATATTACATCATTATACAAATGTACCCATTTGGACAAAAAAAAAGGGTGGGGGGGGGGGAAGTACCCTTGTTTCCCTCAAATCACGTCTACAATCTTGGACAATACCCGTTGAAACACTTGGTGAAAATATATTGATAGTTTTTTATTGTAAATTATTCCACATTTAGAAACCAGAAATGCTGAAAAATTTTCTGTTGCGCCTTCAATCTCTACTCTTTCAATTGTAATTAATATTTTAGAATTTTAAGAACATTTTCATCATTTCATTGACACCACTAGTGTCCCCTTCCCCTACCTCACTATATTAATGTTGGCCGTTGTTACTGTTTTTTCTGGAAATGAAGTTAAGAAAGAAAGAAATTCAATATTGAAAAGGGGGAAGGGGGTAGGGGTTACAATTCTCAGAAGAAGAAAAAACATAACACTATAAGATATGTAGTTCTCAAAAAGCTAAAGCGTTCCAACAGTTTTGTCTAAGATAGTAGATGCTCAAACCATATGTGTAGGAACCATACCCATCACAATTTATATGTTCAACTACTACATTATTGATGTTCAATAGGCCATTGCTTAGTGGCGTGTAGGAACCATACCCAACCCAATTTATATGTTCAACTACTACATCATTGATGTTCTAGTTTCAATAGGCCATTGCTTAGTGGTAGAGGTTTCATTAATGATAAAGTTTCATCGTTTTCCTCCTGAAATTAGAGAAACATGTTTTTGAGATTTTACAGCTTAATTATGTAAATACATGTAGATCTAATCAGGCCCCTTTCAGCTCAATTATGTAAATACCTGTAGATCCAATCAGGCCCCTTACAGCTCAATTATGTAAATACCTGTAGATCCAATCAGACCCCTTTCAGCTCAATTATGTAAATACCTGTAGATCCAATCAGGCCCCTTACAGCTCAATTATGTAAATACCTGTAGATCCAATCAGAACCCTAACAGCTCAATTATGTAAATACCTGTAGATCTTATCAGGCCCCTTTCAAGGCATGACCCAGCAAAGGGTTACTCTTAACCCTTATCTGACTGAAATTAAGTATTTATATTTGTGTCAAACATAAGAACATAGTTCTAAATATTGAGAAATTTGGGTAATGGTGAGTGCATGCATTCTCAATAAGGACATGTCATACCCTGATTGTTGGTTCGCATGCGAAGCAAAATGTGAACCTATGTAATGGCGATTACGTCTGGCGGGCTGTCTACAGATTTTTCCTGAGATTTCCTCAGAAATGTTAAAGCTTCTTGAGAATTCCTCAAAAAATATTAAAATTTCTTCAGACTTCCTCAGAAAAAGTTAAAGTTTCTTCAGATATCCTTATGGAAGGTTAGAATTTCCTTACAAAATGTTAAGATTTTTCAGAGACACTTAAGACAGGATTGAAGACTTAGTTTCCTTAAAAAGTATATAAAACATTTGATATTTTCTTAGAAGATAACTGTTAAACGATAACATTTTCCAGTATTATTCAGAGAATCCTTAAGTCTCTCTTGTAGCACTGGAGATTTGAAATCCTTAAAATTCTTTAAAATATTTGGGCACCAACAGTTGTATCAGGCATGATTATTAAACTCCACCTTTATTATTGTGGTCATTTGCATAAAGTTGCTACAGTATATGACCCGACCAGATGTTTTTATTTAGTATGCTTAGTCAGGGAGTGGGACAGGATGTGATTGCATATGGACATAGGGAGGGATGCCATGTGGGACATGGATGGGGGCCATGAGGGACATATGATATAATATATACCATGTCCTATACACCAAGGGCTATATCAGGCATAATTATTTGACTCACACCTTTTTTTCTTATTCAGCAACTCATTTGCATTTAAGTTATTATATGAACTGACACTTTCATACATAGTATGCTCAATCAGGGACTGTGATAGCTAGGATGAGACTTCTTATGAAGCCTATGGGATGTCATGTGTGACATAGGGTGGGATGCCATGTGGGACATGGGGTAGGATGCCATGTGGGACATGGGGTGGGATGTCATGTGGGACATGGGGTGGGATGCCATGTGGAACAGGGTGGAATGACATGTAGGATATATGGTGGAATGCCAAGCAGGACATAGAGTGGAATGCCATGAGATGGAATGTCATGTGGGACATGGGATGATATGGGATATCATGTGGGACATGGGATCCCACCCCATTTCAACAAGTCATTTGCATATGAACTGACACTTTCATACATAGTATGCTCAATCAGGAACTGTGATAGCTAGGATGAGACTTCTTATGGAGCCTATGGGATGTCATGTGGGACATGGGGTGGGATGCCAAGTGGGACATGGGGTGGGATGCCATGTGGAATAGGGCAGAATGCCATGTGGGACATGGTGGGATGCCACGAGTAACACAGAGTGTGACGTAGGTTGGGATGCCATGTGTGACATAAGGTAGGATGTCATGTGTGACATAGGGTAGGAGGCTATGTGGGACATAGGGTAGGAGGCCAAGGGGACATGGGATGTGATGCCATGTGGGACATAAAGTAGGATGTCATTGAGACTTTGGGAGGGATACCATGTGGGGCATAAGGTGGGATGCCATGTGGGACATCAGGTGGGAAGCCACTGATGCTGGACACAGGGAGGGATGCCATGTGGGGCATAGGGAGGGATGTCATGTGGTACATATGGTTGGATAAATGTGGGACATACATGTAGGATGGGATCCATGTGGGTCATAGCGTGGGATGCCATGTGGGACATATGTTGGAATGCCATGTGGGACATGAGGTGGGATGTCATTTGGGACATGGGATGTGGGACATAGGGTGGAATGCCATGTGGGTCATAGGATGGGATGCCCTGTGGGACATATGATGGAATGCCATGTGGGACATGGGATGGGATGTCATGTGGGACATGGGGTGGGAAATATGGTGGAATGCCATGTGGGACATGGGATGGGATGTCATGTGGGACATGGGTTGGGATGCCATGTGGGACATGGGATGCCATGTGGGACTTAGGACATGGGGTGGGATGCCAAGTGGGACAAGGGATGCCATGTGGGACTTAGTGTGAGATGCCATTTTTATAGTTAGCCGGGTCATATGATATGGGTGTCAATTTGCATGGGCATGCGAACCATGACGGTATTTACCGTTCTAGTTGATAAGGTTTTCAAAAAAAATCTTAGAAATGACAGAATGAATCTAATACTTACAGTAAAAGAAAGATGTTTGAATTTATTTCCTCTTTTTTTTTCTTTTTTTTCAGTTTTAGGGGTAAACACACATCATGAACTGGTGGACAGCTTTTTATGTAGTGGTGTCTTCTCAGCCCTGGAACTCAGAAGAATCACACAAGGTAACTGCCATCCTAGGGGTGTAGCTGTGGGGATGGGGTGGAGCTTGTGGGGTATAGCT
Organism: Chiridota heheva; assembly: GCA_020152595.1. NCBI lineage: Eukaryota > Metazoa > Echinodermata > Holothuroidea > Apodida > Chiridotidae > Chiridota > Chiridota heheva. Next base: position 460,994 of record JAIGNY010002899.1, on the reverse strand, counting down.
GTGGGGATATGGGTGTATAGCTATATGGTGTGGCCGTGAGGATGGGGCATGGCTATAAGGATGGGATGTAGCTGTGGGATGGGGTGTAGCTGTGCGATGGGGTGTAGCTGTAGGATGGGGTGTAGCTGTGGGATGGGGTGTAGCTGTGGGATGGGGTGCAGCTGTGCGATGGGGTGTAGCTGTGGGATGGGGTGTAGCTGTAGGATGGGGTGTAGCTGTGGGATGGGGTGTAGCTGTGGGATGGGGTGCAGCTGTGGGATGGGGTGTAGCTGTGGGATGGGGTGTAGCTGTGGGATGGGGTGTAGCTGTGGGATGGGGTGTAGCTGTGGGATGGGGTGTAGCTGTGGGATGGGGTGTAGCTGTGAGATGGGGTGTAGCTGTGCGATGGGGTGTAGCTGTGAGATAGGGTGTAGCTGTGGGATGGGGTGTAGCTGTGAGATGGGGTGTAGCTGTGGGATGGGGTGTAGCTGTGCGATGGGGTGCAGCTGTGGGATGGGGTGCAGCTGTGGGATGGGGTGCAGCTGTGGGATGGGGTGTAGCTGTGGGATGGGGTGTAGCTGTGGGATGGGGTGTAGCTGTGGGATGGGGTGTAGCTGTGGGATGGGGTGTAGCTGTGGGATGGGGTGTAGCTGTGGGATGGGGTGTAGCTGTGGGATGGGGTGTAGCTGTGGGATGGGGTGCAGCTGTGAGATGGGGTGCAGCTGTGAGATGGGGTGCAGCTGTGGGATGGGGTGCAGCTGTGGGATGGGGTGCAGCTGTGAGATGGGGTGCAGCTGTGAGATGGGATGGGCTGTGCGATGGGGTGTAGCTGTGGGATGGGGTGCAGCTGTGGGGTGCAGCTGTGGGATGGGCTGTGGGATGGGGTGTAGCTGGTACTGGGCCATAAACATCCATTAGTTAACAATTACAATAAACATGAAATTACATTTTGCAAAGCTTTTTTAAGATCATTTCGAGGTGCATGATTATAGTGTTCTGTTGACAATTTCACATTTTTGAGTCAACATGTTTTAAGCACCTCTTTATTGAAGAGGCTTTGGTGAGGAGGCTGCATGGCTTCATTGATAAGGGTAGATAGGTCCACTGATACACTGTGGTTAAAGATATGAAGATTTTGTATGCTTCTTTGTGTGTGATGGGTTGTACAAATTAAAACTTGATCCATTTTGTACCAGAGCATCATAATGCTCATATGAATTTGTTTCAGAAAATATTATGGATGGAAATTTTAATATTTTGCAGGTAAATCCTTCTAGATAGTAAACTTATATTTGTTTTGATTCCTTTGTTCTATTTTGTAGCATGCATGGGAAACGACACAAGATTAGCTCATATGTCCGCCAGCGAGCTCGAACAGGCAACTTACTATGGCAACTACAATAATAACAGACATCTGCACATGTCGAACAGCATAGGCATCCGGCGGCCGATGTCCCAAAGCGGGAATCTTCCGGGAGGAGGGAAGAGGGTGAAGAGGAATTCCAGCACCATATCCACGACAGATGAGGACGTTGACAGTGTGGCGGGGGATGATCCTGACGGCATGCACACGTACAGACGATCCCCGGCCAATTCAATAAGTAGCCACTCCAGCACATGCACATGGCAAGGAGACGTAGAGGCAGGTGGGTATCCAGAAGTCTGAATTTATGGAAAAACCCAGAACGAAACCTATTTTAGCTCGGAATATTTTTTCTCTCTGTATGTCTCTTTTATGTTATAAACATATTTGCTTTGTCTGTCATTTGCTTTATCTTCCATTACCACCATCCTCCCCTCCCTCTCTTCCTCCTCTCCTTACCATTCTTTTCTCCTCTGAACCTCCCTTTTCCTCTGCCTATACTCTACTAGCTCCCATTTAATTCTAGCACCATGATTTGATAATGCCCTCTCGGCATGTCTGACTCTGTGACTGCTGCAGTGCAGTTAACTGCAACAAACAAACAGTCAGTTGCTCTCTTCTTTTGATTAAAGGATGAATATTTTTGTGATAACAATTTTTTTATCTTGTGAACTTTTCCATTTGTCTGTTTGCTAACATCTACCCACACAGGTATATCATTGAAGTACGAGACATTGTCTAGAGACTCTCAAATATTCTGCAAAGCTTTTTCACACATGTGGAGAGCTACAAAACTTCTCTAACACCAATATGTATACCAAGCGTAGTTATCTAAGATTCATGCACAATTGCACTTTATTATTTCAGGAGGCAAAACAGGACCATGTCTATTTCAAAAATTACCCAAAAAGACGCCCAAACTTATAAAGCCTAATTCTCCTTTAAGTCTTCAGGACTTTTGCTTATTTCTGCATTTTTATTACGTTATTGCCCTGCTCTTTATTCACCAAGTGGTGCAAAATTCTTTTCCAAAAAATTTAGTGGCAAATTTTCTAGTTGATATTTTTGTTGAGATAGAAAACTACAAAAACAAATGATCATTTGAAAAAAAAGATAAAATCTTTGAAGCACGTTCTGAATACTAAGCACATCATCCTGTTTGAATTCAGTCACAATTATCCTACTGAGCACTAACCTTGTTCAGTTAAATCCATGGCCTGGGTGATTAATTTTAGCTCTGCTTAATTGGAATTAATTACCTGTTGAACACAAGAGACACGTTGCCCTATTTTAGGCTTTAAAGGTTATGAGTAATTGAATCGGACATTTAATAGGGAATGTCCAGTCAATCAGTGATGTCCAGTCTGTGGGTCTGGCTGGGTAATTAGGCAGTGTGAGATTGATTTAATGATAGTAGTTGTGAAGGTACATTAAAAGGTTATGATATATGGTGTCCTAGAAAATGCTCTTAGTTGCTAACTTCAGTCTATACAAAGGTCCTTTATTTTGGTGATGGGAAGCTTTCATGAGGAAGGCAGGAAACTATTATCATTTAAAATTATCAACAATTCTGTTGTACTCTTAGTGTTTACCAAACAGAAAAGAACATAATAAAAGGAGCTAAAGTATTATTAAGAGTATCTTAGATGTACTCTTAGTGTTTACCAAACAGAAAAGAACATAATAAAAGGAGCTAAAGTATTATTAACAGTATCTTAGATGTGCTCTTAGTGTTTACCAAACAGAAAAGAATGTAATAAAAGGAGCTAAAGTATTATTAACAGTATCTTAGATGTGCTTTTAATGTTTACCAAACAGAAAAGAATATAATAAAAGGAGCTAAAGTATTATTAACAGTATCTTAGATGTGCTCTTAATGTTTACCAAACAGAAAAGAACATAATAAAAGGAGCTAAAGTATTATTAACAGTATCTTAGATGTGCTCTTAATGTTTACCAAACAGAAAAGAATATAATAAAAGGAGCTAAAGTATTATTAACAGTATCTTAGATGTGCTCTTAATGTTTACCAAACAGAAAAGAACATAATAAAAGGAGCTAAAGTATTATTAGGAGTATCTTAGATGTGTTCTTAATGTTTACCAAATAGAAAAGAACATAATAAAAGGAGCTAAAGTATTATTAACAGTATTTTAGATGTGCTCTTAGTGTTTACCAAACCGAAAAGAACATAATAAAAGGAGCTAAAGAATTATTAAGAGTATCTTAGATGTACTCTTAGTGTTTACCAAACAGAAAAGAACATAATAAAAGGAGCTAAAGTATTATTAAGAGTATCTTAGATGTACTCTTAGTGTTTACCAAACAGAAAAGAACATAATAAAAGAAGCTAAAGTATTATTAAGAGTATCTTAGATGTACTCTTAGTGTTAGCCAAACAGAAAAGAACATAATAAAAGGGGCTAAAGTATTATGAACAGTATCTTAGATGTGCTTTTAGTGTTTACCAAACAGAGAAGAATATAATAAAAGGAGCTAAAGTATTATTAACAGCATCTTAGATGTGCTCTTAGTGTTTACCAAACAGAAAAGAATATAATAAAAGGAGCTAAAGTATTATTAACAGCATCTTAGATGTGCTCTTAGTGTTTACCAAACAGAAAAGAATATAATAAAAGGAGCTAAAGTATTATTAACAGTATCTTAGATGTGCTTTTAATGTTTACCAAACAGAAAAGAACATGATAAAAGGAGCTAAAGTATTATTAACAGTATCTTAGATGTACTCTTAGTGTTTACCAAACAGAAAAGATTATGATAATAGGAGCTAAAGTATTATTAAGAGTATCTTAGATGTGCTTTTGATGTTTACCAAACAGAAAAGAACATAATAAAAGGAGCTAAAGTATTATTAAGAGTATCTTAGATGTGCTCTTAGTGTTTACCAAACAGAAAAGATTATGATAATAGGAGCTAAAGTATTATTAAGAGTATCTTAGATGTGCTTTTAATGTTTACCAAACAGAAAAGAACATAATAAAAGGAGCTAAAGTATTATTAACAGTATCTTACATGTACTCTTAGTGTTTACTAAACAGAAAAGATTATGATAATAGGAGCTAAAGTATTATTAAGAGTATCTTAGATGTGCTTTTAATGTTTACCAAACAGAAAAGAACATAATAAAAGGAGCTAAAGTATTATTAACAGTATCTTAGATGTACTCTTAGTGTTTACCAAACAGAAAAGAATATAATAAAAGGAGCTAAAGTATTATTAAGAGTATCTTAGATGTGCTCTTAATGTTTACCAAACAGAAAAGAATATAATAAAAGAGCTAAAGTATTATTAACAGTATCTTAGATGTGCTCTTAGTGTTTACCAAACAGAAAAGAATATAATAAAAGGAGCTTAAGTATTATTTATAGTATCTTAGATGTGCTCTTAGTGTTTACCAAACAGAAAAGAACATAATAAAAGGAGCTAAAGTATTATTAACAGTATCTTAGATGTGCTTTTAGTGTTTACCAAACAGAAAAGAACATAATAAAAGGAGCTAAAGTATTATTAACAGTATCTTAGATGTGCTCTTAGTGTTTACCAAACAGAAAAGAATATAATAAAAGGAGCTAAAGTATTATTAACAGTATCTTAGATGTGCTCTTAGTGTTTACCAAACAGAAAAGAATGTAATAAAAGGAGCTAAAGTATTATTAACAGTATCTTAGATGTGTTCTTAGTGTTTACCAAACAGAAAAGAATATAATAAAAGGAGCTAAAGTATTATTAACAGTATCTTAGATGTGCTCTTAGTGTTTACCAAACAGAAAAGAATATAATAAAAGGAGCTACAGTATTATTAACAGTATCTTAGATGTGTTCTTAGTGTTTACCAAACAGAAAAGAATATAATAAAAGGAGCTAAAGTATTATTAACAGTATCTTAGATGTGCTCTTAGTGTTTACCAAACAGAAAAGAATATAATAAAAGGAGCTAAAGTATTATTAAGAGTATCTTAGATGTGCTCTTAATGTTTACCAAACAGAAAAGAATATAATAAAAGAGCTAAAGTATTATGAACAGTATCTTAGATGTGCTCTTAGTGTTTACCAAACAGAAAAGAATATAATAAAAGAGCTAAAGTATTATTAACAGTATCTTAGATGTGCTCTTAGTGTTTACCAAACAGAAAAGAATATAATAAAAGGAGCTAAAGTATTATTAAGAGTATCTTAGATGTGCTCTTAGTGTTTACCAAACAGAAAAGAATATAATAAAAGGAGCTAAAGTATTATTAACAGTATCTTAGATGTGCTCTTAGTGTTTACCAAACAGAAAAGAACATAATAAAAGGAGCTAAAGTATTATTAACAGTATCTTAGATGTGCTCTTAATGTTTACCAAACAGAAAAGAACATAATAAAAGGAGCTAAAGTATTATTAACAGTATCTTAGATGTGCTCTTAATGTTTACCAAACAGAAAAGAATATAATAAAAGGAGCTAAAGTATTATTAACAGTATCTTAGATGTGCTTTTAATGTTTACCAAACAGAAAAGAACATAATAAAAGGAGCTAAAGTATTATTAACAGTATCTTAGATGTGCTCTTAGTGTTTACCAAACTTCCAAAGAAAAATTTCAAAGGAGCTAAAGTTGAAATATTGCTCAATATTTTTGATAAATACAAAAAAGAGATAATTTTTTGTGTGGAAAATGCAAACCTGGCAGAAAGAAACTTTCTTGGGTGAGGACCACACTAAAAAGATAAAGATATCCCCATTAATAAGTGATTACTGTGAATTTCTACTTCTGGTGTATAAGAGCATTATGCTAATTGTGTTAAAGTCTGTAAGCATGATTGAACACGTTGGAATTTGCGTGATTGAACACATTGGAATTTGCATGATTGAACACGTTGGAGTTTGCGTGATTCAACACGTTGGAATTTGCGTGATTCAACACGTTGGAATTTGCGTGATTCAACACGTTGGAATTTGCGTGATTGAACACGTTGGAATTTGCGTGACTCAACACGTTGGAATTTGCGTGACTCAACACGTTGGAATTTGCGTGACTCAACGCGTTGGAATTTGCGTGATTCAACACGTTGGAATTTGTGTGATTCAACACGTTGGAATTTGCGTGATTTAACATGTTGGAAATTGCGTGATTCAACAGGTTGGAATTTGCGTGATTCAACACGTTGGAATTTGCGTGATTCAACATGTTGGAATTTGCGTGATTTAACATGTTGGAAATTGCGTGATTCAACACGTTGGAATTTTGTCAGCTTTGTTTGTGAGGTATGAGTGGTATTGTTTTTTTTGTTTTTTTTTGAGGGCAACAATGAATAAAAACAAATGTTAATCACAGCTACATTGTTAGTAAACATTTATGACATTTGCAGGTGTTTAGCTTGTACATGCATGCTGAATGTTCACATTTGTGTATTTCCCCCCAACAACCAGTAACTTGCAGGTAATAAGAACAAATATAACTGCATTTGCGAAAGTGACAAACACATGCTCACCTTCCCGTCATAAACTGCACAGGAACTCCTATTAATTGAAAAGATGTATAAAACCTCCTCACAAAAAAAACACATTCACTAGGAAGGGAGCTGGGCATGTGCTTTATCAGCTGTATACTCTCAGGAGATAATATGGGTATTCATGAGGTAATATGAATTTTTATGTGGTAATATGAATGGGTAATATGAATATACATGGGGTAATATGAATGAGTCATATGAATATACATGAGGTTATATGAATGGGTAATATGAATATACATGAGGTAATTCGAATGGGTAATAAATTCGAATATACATGGGGTAATATGAATGGGTAATATGAATATACATGGGTATTATGAATGGGTAATATGAATATACATTGGGTAATATGAATATACATGGCTAATAACAATGGGTAATATGAATATACATAAGGTAATATGAATGGGTAATATGAATATACATGGGGTAATATGAATGGGTAATATGAATATACATGGGTAATATGAATGGGTAATATGAATATACATGGGTAATATGAACGTTAATATGAATGCACATGAGGTTATATGAATATACATGAGGTATATGAATGGGTAATATGAATATACATGGGTTAATATGAATATACATGGGTAATATACATGAGGTAATATAGATAGGTAATATGAATATACGTGGGTAATATGAATGGGTAATATGAATATACTTGAGGTAATATGAATATACTTGAGGTAATATGAATGGGTAATATGAATATACATGGGGTAATGTGAATACCCATCCACAGCAGATTAAACTATTGTATTATCTTTATGCATGGTAAAAGGCCAGGTTCCTAATCCACCTCGCGTATAAACAGTCCATAACGTCATAAAATTTCTGGAATCCCCTAAAGTATCATGTGTACCACTTTTACTGAAGACATGAGGTAAAAGTGAATAAATTAATAATTCAAAATCATTTCAATCATGATAATTCATTTAAGTATAAACTAGAATGATGAATACTATATTTTCTTCATATGTATTATATCTTAATTCACCTGTTTTGGGTAACATTTGTTCATAATTGTTAAACACGTCTAACCTTTGTGTTTCTATGATAACCATTTAACCCCTTCACTCCCAACTCCATCCACAAAGCAGCCTGCTCTCAAATTATAACATCACTTGATAAATTGTTAAATAAGATTTGATGTGTTGAGATTAATACCTATTAAGTCATGATTCCTACTGTAAGAAATGTATGCGTGATTGCCTTTTATTTTCCCCCTTGATTTACAGACGTTTCCTTAACACAGACATATCCTAAGTCCGGAAATTGTATATTTAAGATGGGTATTGGGACACCTGATTGGCGGTTGTGACGGTAATAGGGAACGACAGAAGATTCAATACAATGTAGAGTGACTTCCTACAAAAATCCCATTTGCAAATTTCCACGCTTTCCTATCTAATGGTATAAAGGGCATGTCAATGCTTAACTGTAGTGTATTTACTAAAATCACGTTCAAAACTAGAATCTTGGACAACTTTCGCCTCAACATGGTCTATATTTTCTTATTTCAAATTGAAATGAACTGATTGGATTTGACAGAAATGTGAAATCTTTCAAAATAGATCATATTTTTGGACATTAGACAGTTTGTACAGAAATGGAACTGGGATGACTGATTTGAATAAAAGATTTGATAATCATATGTGGTTGTACTTTTTTGGAGAAAGAGCAATGGTTCTACGGATGCAAGTTTATGCCTATAATTCAGAGAGGAAAAAATTATTTCATGAAAGACTCTACGTTTTCATTTTTGGGATGTTTAAGAGATTTCTTTTATTTCACTCCGACACATTTTAAATTACAAATTCACAAAATTAACGAAGGTCAAAAGATACAACCATGACAGACAGGTGTGAAATATTTAGCCTGCAATCTTTCTTTTTCGGGCGATAACATTTAGGCAATTCTTGATTCGGATAACAAATATAAAGCTCATCTTGATATAATCACTTGAAAGGTATTTTCCAAATCAGTTTTCATGAAAAGAATTCTAAAGAAAGAGAGCTTGATAACTTTTAAATGATTAGTTTAGAGGTCAAGCATGTCCATCTTATATGAAAGAGGACTTCAAAAGAAACAAAATAGTAAAGAAAGCTTTCAAAAATCTTATTCTGTTAAGGAGATAATTAAGTTTAGAGTTTGGTATCATTTCTGTAGAAAAGACTGAAATCAGACTAGTTATGATGCCACAGCTTCTGATTCCTCAAGTCTTTATGTATTTTAAAGAAAGTTTATTTAATTTTGTTCACTATTTGAATTATTTTTCCTCAAACTTTCTTCAGGTGGTATATTATAAATCCCCTTCCTAGATTTAGTTTTACTACTTTTTTGACATATCCCATGGTTTTTAAGTCACAAAATTGCAGGAAGAAATATGATAGACTACATAAAGACTGAGGAATCTGAGGCTATGACATCACAACTAGTCTGATTTCAGTCCTTTCTACTCAAATGATACCAAACTTTAAACTTAATTATCTCCTTAACGGAATAAGATTTTTGAATGCTTTCTGCACTAATTTCTTTCTTTTGAAGTCCTCTTTCATATAAGATAAAACATGCTTGACCCCTGAACTAATCCTTTAAACCCTTTGGTATCGTTCTGTGTCCACCTTATTTCAAAACCTCAAGTATTTACCAAAGACAACCTACCCCTTTGAAACATGTGTGACCTGAAATAAAACTAAGATCTATTAGATCATTTCATATGCTTGTTCTGTCCTCCTTTGTAACATCTAAAAATATTGATGGTGAATCAGTTTTCCTGTAAATTTTGAAGTCCTTAAAAAGTGCAGTTTTGGGTAAAATGAGTCCTCAGTAATATTTCCTTACTCTTCTTCTAACCATAAAATGGTTTTATGCTGAAGTTCGCACTTCTTCCGTTTTGATCATTTTATGCTGAGGTCCGCACTTCTTGCGTTTTGATCATTTTATGCTGAGGTTCACACTTCCTGTGTTTTGATCATTTTATGCTGAGGTTCGCACTTCCTGTCTTTTCATCATTTTATGCTGAGGTCTGCACTTCCTGCATTTTGATCATTTTATGTTAAGGTTCGCACTTCCTGCGTTTTGATCATTTTATGCTGAGGTTCGCACTTCCTGTGTTATGATCATTTTATGCTGAGGCTCGCACTTCCTGTGTTTTCATCCCAAAATACTTCAGAGCTCATTCTACCCCACAAAGATAAAAACTTTCAGGAATTTTTTTCGCCATTTTTGGATATAGAAAGGCTAACACTAAAATATGAATTTGTGTGGTGGAAAATTTTTGATGAAAAATGTTGATTGAATAGATTTATAATCGAAAGAAATATGGTTATATGCCTATGAATATGAACTCATGTGATGGACAATATTCTTTGAAGAAACATGTTCTTATGTGGAATTGTTTGCTTTGACAGGTCACAGCCCGTTGATACCATCGCCAAATCTTGTCAATTCCAAAGGTCAGCCAATGGACAAGGCCAGCTCCTTCATTGCTGTTCAACCTCAACCCTTGAAAATCACACCAAAGCTTGAGCCAGGAACAAACATGCAGCACACATGTTCATTACCAAATGGTCACAATCAAGGTAAGAGTTCATTCGCTAGGTCATTTCTTTCTATTCCAGGTCAGCAGCTTTGTTTGACCTCTACAAAAGCTTCCAGTAGGATAAAAAGCTCAAGCTTGGCTGTGGGGTTATAGTCATGGATGCCTGGATATGAAAAACACAAGGGGCTGGATATGAAAAATGCAAGGGGACAAAACGCAGAAAGAGGGCTCATTTTCTGAGTCACTCGAGAAGCTAATCAGGATGCGGTAACCGGCACGTGGAAATGACCGGGGCAAAACTGAAGAGCAGGGATGCTACTGATGAGAAATATTTCATATTCATAACATAACATGCTTTTGGAGTAAAACAACCATAAATTTAGCAAAATAATTGAAAAGGAAAAATAAAAGACACTTTGTCACCTGGTGTGCAATGAAGGGCACCTTTTGGGAACGTGTATTTCATGTGTGCTGTTGCTACAGTCTTAAAGATAAGTGCCTCACCATCGATGGACAGGTGAATGACAATACTAGAAATGGCTGCAAAGAGACAACTTATGTATTTTATTCTGTTCAGGTTTTGAGGCTATATTTCAAACTTGTGCAACAATGACTCGTAGGTCTTTTGTAGATAGTCACTTCCCAGGGGAGAAATTTGTACGCATCATTACTTAAAAGCCAGAGAGAAAACAACCGGTGTAACAACTCTGCAAATTTATTATTCTTTGGAACCTTTTTTAAAAAATTGAATCAATTGTGTTTACCACCAAATGATGGGCACTGATTATTACTAAAATAGTAATGTAAGTATTCCAGAGTCAGCCCCTTTGATCACATCTGACGTAGCGACATGATGATGTGTGCCTCTCATATCACAAACTGTTGCTTCCTGTTGGCGTTGCGTGTCATAGCACTAATTGGATGTCTTAAGAAGTGACCACAGACCAGTGATTTGTCATGGTCATTTTCTATAATTGTAAAAATTACCCTTAAAATGAAATATTCAAAATGAAAAAGATTTCCTCCTAATGATTCATAGGAAGAAAATTTGTTAGATATGTAAACTGTTTTGACAGCTTTGGGAGTGGATTGTCAGTGAATCAGGCATTTCCTTTGCATCATATTTGTCTTTGTGTCCTTGGGGTATTTCTCTTTGGTAAATTGTGTTTAAGATATAGTATGCTAGGGGTTCTTACATCAATTTAAAATATCAATTAAGAGAGCCACAGCCACAATGGGCAAAATATTTGATGGGTGTATGCGTATTTTTGTACAAAAGGCATGGTAGCCTGGTTAGAATGACCCAACCTTTCATGCTGAGGGTCTCTGCTTGGACAACAGCTTTCACAGATATCCGCAAACTCTTCTTGTGAACCTTAACATAAAACAGGTACCTGGCATAACCTGGGGAGGTAGAGGGGGTAGCAGGTACCTGGCATAACCTGGGGAGGTAGAGGGGGGGGGGGGGGTAGCAGGTACCTGGCATAACCTGGGGAAGGGTAGCAGGTACCTGACATAATCTAGGGAGGGTAGCAGGTTATGAGGAAAGGATTTCTCTGTGGCTCCTGAAGTGTGGTCCTGTGTGGCTCTTTTTCACATCCCTGATGCCCAGCAATGAGAATTGGACTACCTTCATCTTTTAACTTTTTAACCTATATGAATAACTGACTTGATTTTTAAAATTGCAATGTTGCCAATGAAAACCCTCATTGTGCTGGTCATGAAGTTAATCTTCACTCTAAGGGTTTCTGTTGGGATGTTACCACTTGTAAAAAGCAGCAAAGAACAAATTCACTCGTAAGGAAAGCAATTCTAAAATTAACAAAGGAATGTAAAACAAAAATCAGTTTTTGTATTAACTTGTTTATTATCTTTGTAGAGTCTGGGTGATTGATCTCTTAGAATTCCAAGAAGGATGAAATGCATTCACCCAGTTTCAATTTACATATTTGTGCCATTCCTAGCTTTCTTGTCTTTACTTTTTCTAAAAGAATAGGTATAGAAGTTTCATACTGGCCATAAAATACTGTTTTAATTGATATCCTCCGTATAGTTTGATTACATACTTTATATGATTCTCAAGCATTTAAAAGTTCACAAAAGGAAAATGTTTAACAGTTGCAATTAAAATGCAATTTCCTGTGATATGAATTTCCTTTTTAATTTTTTCTATTCATTTACATTTCCTCTGTAGAAACAATGACTTATTTCAAATTAAGCTCTCTGAACCGGATTAAAATTCTCTAGACCCTTCTATCTGCTGTTGGATTTAATTGAGATTGACAGCGATGTCAAATTAGGAATTCTAACCTTGCCCTGGTACATCCCCTGTGTCGGCTTCTGTATATCCTGTCTAGATTAAATGTCAGCTTTGTTTTAAGAGCTTATTACGAAGAAGACGACGCAAAAACCTTTGAAACAGATGATCAGATTTTAAATTACTGACCTTATTCATGAACGCAATATTGTTTTGCAACTTTGAATAAGATTTGACAAAGTACATATTTTCTGCTTGCAGAAGACTAAGAATAATTAAAAGTTATTATCTGCTGCAGGTGGCTTTGGCTTAAAGAGTTGAAACACTGCCTGTCACAGGGATGGCAGTTTACAGATTATAAGATTAACTAATGCCCTGTTAGCTTGCAGGTACTGTAAGCCAATAACAGGAATCTCACCATTGCTCACACAATATAGTTGGAATTGATTATAAAAGTTACCACGGTGTGAATAAAGGTGTCGAAAATCTTCCCACGAAAAATCTTGTCGAAATTAATATGAATGTAGGAAGTACATCTTTATATGCCCCCTCTTTCGCAAATTAATGTACTACTCATCGCAAGGGGACGATTCTAGAGCACATATTTACCACATTGACTGCTGCTTATTCCAGAAGTCTCAGAAACGAAAATGTCTTTCCATTTTTCCCACGGTTATAACCACCGGAATCGTTGATTTTATCTGAATAAAGGTTTATCAAAAAGTCTGCAGACGTATGTGTACTTTACTTTACTTGTAGGGAACTGCAAACATGCACTTTACTTCACTTGTAGGGAAGTGCAAACATGCACTTCACTTGTAGGGAACTGCAAACATGCACATCACTTCACTTGTAGGGAACTGCAAACATGCACTTCACTTCACTTGTAGGGAACTGCATGCACTTCACTTCACTTGTAGGGAACTGCATGCACTTCACTTCACTTGTAGGGAACTGCAAACATGCATGCACTTCACTTGTCGGAAACTGCAAACATGCACTTCACTTCACTCGTAGGAAACTGCAAACATGCACTTTACTTGTAGGGAACTGCAAACATGCACTTCACTTTACTTGTAGGGAACTGCAAACATGCACTTCACTTTACTTGTAGGGAACTGCAAACATGCACTTCACTTGTAGGAACTGCAAACATGCACTTCATTTCACTTGTAGGAGCTGCAAACATGCATGCACTTCACTTGTAGGGAACTGCAAACATGCACTTCACTTTACTTGTAGGAACTGCAAACATGCACTTCACTTGTAGGAACTGCAAACATGCACTTCATTTCACTTGTAGGAGCTGCAAACATGCATGCATTTAACTTGTAGGAAACTGCAATGAATCAATTATCTATTGTATTCTGTAACTAAATATGAAATCATATATTGAAATATATGTTTATAATACAAAGTGAAAATAGCACTACAAAGGTACCATGCAGGGTAAGCCTGGGGGATACCATGCAGGGTAAGCCTGGGGGTACCATGCAGGGTAAGCCTGGGGGGTACCATGCAGGGTAAGCCTGGGGAGTTAGCTGTTCTGTCGCATCTTGGTTTTTCACGCACAGTAGTTGTGTAGATGGTGGGCATAAAGTGTGTCGCTAGTTGAGAATTATCTATGCGCCATTCAGCATATCTTTCTCTTGGCATAATGTGCATACCTAGTTGAGAATTATCTATGCACCATTCAGCATATCTTTCTCTTGGCATAATGCGCGTACCTAGTTGAGAATTATCTATGCGTCATTCAGCATATCTTTCTCTTGGCATAATGTGCATACCTAGTTGAGAATTATCTATGCACCATTCAGCATATCTTTCTCTTGGCATAATGTGCATACCTAGCTGAGAATTATCTATGCACCATTCAGCATATCTTTCTCTTGGCATAATGTGCATACCTAGTTGAGAATTATCTATGCGTCATTCAGCATATCTTTCTCTTGGCATAATGTGCATACCTAGTTGAGAATTATCTATGCACCATTCAGCATATCTTTCTCTTGGCATAATGTGCATACCTAGCTGAGAATTATCTATGCGTCATTCAGCATATCTTTCTCTTGGCATAATGTGTGTACCTAGTTGAGAATTATCTATGCGTCATTCAGCATATCTTTCTCTTGGCATAATGCGCATACCTAGTTGAGAATTATCTATGCACCATTCAGCATATCTTTCTCATGGCATAATGTGCATACCTAGCTGAGAATTATCTATGCACCATTCAGCATATCTTTCTCTTGGCATAATGTGCATCGCTAGTTAAGAATTATTTATGCACCATTCAGCATATCTTTCTCTTGGCATAATGTGCATACCTAGCTGAGAATTATCTATGCACCATTCAGCATATCTTTCTCTTGGCATAATGGGCATACCTAGTTAAGAATTATCTATGCACCATTCAGCATATCTTTCTCTTGGCATAATGTGCATCGCTAGTTAAGAATTATCTATGCACCATTCAGCATATCTTTCTCTTGGCATAATGCGTGTACCTAGTTGAGAATTATCTATGCGTCATTCAGCATATCTTTCTCTTGGCATAAAGTGCGTCGCTAGTTAAGAATTATCTATGCGCCATTCAGCATATCTTTCTCTTGGCATAATGTGCATACCTAGTTGAGAATTATCTATGCACCATTCAGCATATCTTTCTCTTGGCATAATGTGCGTACCTAGCTGAGAATTATCTATGCACCATTCAGCATATCTTTCTCTTGGCATAAAGTGTGTCGCTAGTTGAGAATTATCTATGCACCATTCAGCATATCTTTCTCTTGGCATAAAGTGCGTCGCTAGTTAAGAATTATCTATGCGTCATTCAGCATATCTTTCTCTTGGCATAATGCGCGTACCTAGCTGAGAATTATCTATGCGTCATTCAGCATATCTTTCTCTTGGCATAAAGTGCGTCGCTAGTTAAGAATTATCTATGCGTCATTCAGCATATCTTTCTCTTGGCATAATGCGCGTACCTAGCTGAGAATTATCTATGCACCATTCAGCATATCTTTCTCTTGGCATAATGTGCATACCTAGTTGAGAATTATCTATGCACCATTCAGCATATCTTTCTCTTGGCATAATGTGCATACCTAGCTGAGAATTATCTATGCACCATTCAGCATATCTTTCTCTTGGCATAATGCGCGTACCTAGTTGAGAATTATCTATGCGTCATTCAGCATATCTTTCTCTTGGCATGATGTGCGTCGCTAGTTAAGAATTATCTATGCGCCATTCAGCATATCTTTCTCTTGGCATAATGTGCGTCGCTAGTTAAGAATTATCTATGCGTCATTCAGCATATCTTTCTCATGGCATAAAGTGTGTCGCTAGTTGAGAATTATCTATGCGTCATTCAGCATATCTTTCTCATGGCATAAAGTGCGTCGCTAGTTAAGAATTATCTATGCGTCATTCAGCATATCTTTCTCTTGGCATAATGCGCGTACCTAGCTGAGAATTATCTATGCACCATTCAGCATATCTTTCTCTTGGCATAATGCGCGTACCTAGTTGAGAATTATCTATGCGTCATTCAGCATATCTTTCTCTTGGCATAATGTGCGTACCTAGTTGAGAATTATCTATGCACCATTCAGCATATCTTTCTCTTGGCATAATGTGCGTCGCTAGTTAAGAATTATTTATGCACCATCCAGCATATCTTTCTCTTGGCATAATGTGCGTCGCTAGTTAAAAATTATCTATGCCTCATTCAGCATATCTTTCTCTTGGCATAATGTGCGTACCTAGTTGAGAATTATCTATGCGTCATTCAGCATATCTTTCTCTTGGCATAATGTGCGTACCTAGCTGAGAATTATCTATGCACCATTCAGCATATCTTTCTCTTGGCATAATGTGCGTACCTAGCTGAGAATTATCTATGCACCATTCAGCATATCTTTCTCTTGGCATAATGTGCATACCTAGTTGAGAATTATCTATGCACCATTCAGCATATCTTTCTCTTGGCATAATGTGCATACCTAGTTGAGAATTATCTATGCGTCATTCAGCATATCTTTCTCTTGGCATAATGTGCATACCTAGTTGAGAATTATCTATGCACCATTCAGCATATCTTTCTCTTGGCATAATGCGCGTACCTAGTTGAGAATTATCTATGCACCATTCAGCATATCTTTCTCTTGGCATAATGTGTGTACCTAGTTGAGAATTATCTATGCACCATTCAGCATATCTTTCTCTTGGCATAATGTGCATACCTAGTTGAGAATTATCTATGCACCATTCAGCATATCTTTCTCTTGGCATAATGCGCATACCTACCTGAGAATTATCTATGCGCCATTCAGCATATCTTTCTCTTGGCATAATGCGCATACCTAGTTGAGAATTATCTATGCGTCATTCAGCATATCTTTCTCTTGGCATAATGTGTGTACCTAGTTGAGAATTATCTATGCGCCATTCAGCATATCTTTCTCTTGGCATAATGCGCATACCTAGTTGAGAATTATCTATGCACCATTCAGCATATCTTTCTCTTGGCATAATGTGCATACCTAGTTGAGAATTATCTATGCGTCATTCAGCATATCTTTCTCTTGGCATAATGCGCATACCTACCTGAGAATTATCTATGCCTCATTCAGCATATCTTTCTCTTGGCATAATGTGCATACCTAGTTGAGAATTATCTATGCGTCATTCAGCATATCTTTCTCTTGGCATAATGTGCATACCTAGTTGAGAATTATCTATGCCATTCAGCATATCTTTCTCTTGGCATAATGTGCATACCTAGTTGAGAATTATCTATCGTCATTCAGCATATCTTTCTCTTGGCATAATGCGATACCTACCTGAGAATTATCTATGCCTCATTCAGCATATCTTTCTCTTGGCATAATGTGCATACCTAGTTGAGAATTATCTATGCACCATTCAGCATATCTTTCTCTTGGCATAATGTGTGTACCTAGTTGAGAATTATCTATGCACCATTCAGTATATCTTTCTCTTGGCATAATGCGCATACCTAGTTGAGAATTATCTATGCGTCATTCAGCATATCTTTCTCTTGGTATAATGTGTGTACCTAGTTGAGAATTATCTATGCGCCATTCAGCATATCTTTCTCTTGGCATAAAGTGCGTCGCTAGGTAAGAATTATCTATGCGTCATTCAGCATATCTTTCTCTTGGCATAATGTGCGTACCTAGCTGAGAATTAATTTATGCACCATTCAGCATATCTTTCTCTTGGCATAATGTGCGTACCTAGCTGAGAATTATCTATGCACCATTCAGCATATCTTTCTCTTGGCATAATGTGCATACCTAGCTGAGAATTATCTATGCGCCATTCAGCATATCTTTCTCTTGGCATAATGTGCATACCTAGTTGAGAATTATCTATGCACCATTCAGCATATCTTTCTCTTGGCATAATGTGCATACCTAGTTGAGAATTATCTATCGTCATTCAGCATATCTTTCTCATGGCATAATGTGCATACCTAGTTGAGAATTATCTATGCACCATTCAGCATATCTTTCTCTTGGCATAATGTGCATACCTAGTTGAGAATTATCTATGCGCCATTCAGCATATCTTTCTCTTGGCATAATGTGCATACCTAGCTGAGAATTATCTATGCGCCATTCAGCATATCTTTCTCTTGGCATAATGTGTGTACCTAGTTGAGAATTATCTATGCACCATTCAGCATATCTTTCTCTTGGCATAATGTGCATACCTAGTTGAGAATTATCTATGCCATTCAGCATATCTTTCTCTTGGCATAATGTGCATACCTAGCTGAGAATTATCTATGCACCATTCAGCATATCTTTCTCTTGGCATAAAGTGCGTCGCTAGTTAAGAATTATTTATGCACCATTCAGCATATCTTTCTCTTGGCATAATGTGCATACCTAGCTGAGAATTATCTATGCGTCATTCAGCATATCCTTCTCTTGGCATAATGTGCGTACCTAGTTGAGAATTATCTATGCACCATTCAGCATATCTTTCTCTTGGCATAATGCGCATACCTACCTGAGAATTATCTATGCCTCATTCAGCATATCTTTCTCTTGGCATATTGTGCATACCTAGTTGAGAATTATCTATGCGTCATTCAGCATATCTTTCTCTTGGCATAATGTGCATACCTAGTTGAGAATTATCTATGCGCCATTCAGCATATCTTTCTCTTGGCATAATGTGCATACCTAGTTGAGAATTATCTATGCGTCATTCAGCATATCTTTCTCTTGGCATAATGCGATACCTACCTGAGAATTATCTATGCCTCATTCAGCATATCTTTCTCTTGGCATAATGTGCATACCTAGTTGAGAATTATCTATGCACCATTCAGCATATCTTTCTCTTGGCATAATGTGTGTACCTAGTTGAGAATTATCTATGCACCATTCAGTATATCTTTCTCTTGGCATAATGCGCATACCTAGTTGAGAATTATCTATGCGTCATTCAGCATATCTTTCTCTTGGTATAATGTGTGTACCTAGTTGAGAATTATCTATGCGCCATTCAGCATATCTTTCTCTTGGCATAAAGTGCGTCGCTAGGTAAGAATTATCTATGCGTCATTCAGCATATCTTTCTCTTGGCATAATGTGCGTTTAGCTGAGAATTAATTTATGCACCATTCAGCATATCTTTCTCTTGGCATAATGTGCGTACCTAGCTGAGAATTATCTATGCACCATTCAGCATATCTTTCTCTTGGCATAATGTGCATACCTAGTTGAGAATTATCTATGCATCATTCAGCATATCTTTCTCATGGCATAATGTGCATACCTAGTTGAGAATTATCTATGCACCATTCAGCATATCTTTCTCTTGGCATAATGTGCATACCTAGTTGAGAATTATCTATGCGCCATTCAGCATATCTTTCTCTTGGCATAATGTGCATACCTAGCTGAGAATTATCTATGCGCCATTCAGCATATCTTTCTCTTGGCATAATGTGTGTACCTAGTTGAGAATTATCTATGCACCATTCAGCATATCTTTCTCTTGGCATAATGTGCATACCTAGTTGAGAATTATCTATGCGCCATTCAGCATATCTTTCTCTTGGCATAATGTGCATACCTAGCTGAGAATTATCTATGCACCATTCAGCATATCTTTCTCTTGGCATAAAGTGCGTCGCTAGTTAAGAATTATTTATGCACCATTCAGCATATCTTTCTCTTGGCATAATGTGCATACCTAGCTGAGAATTATCTATGCGTCATTCAGCATATCCTTCTCTTGGCATAATGTGCGTACCTAGTTGAGAATTATCTATGCACCATTCAGCATATCTTTCTCTTGGCATAATGCGCATACCTACCTGAGAATTATCTATGCCTCATTCAGCATATCTTTCTCTTGGCATAATGTGCATACCTAGTTGAGAATTATCTATGCGTCATTCAGCATATCTTTCTCTTGGCATAATGTGCATACCTAGTTGAGAATTATCTATGCGCCATTCAGCATATCTTTCTCTTGGCATAATGTGCATACCTAGTTGAGAATTATCTATGCGTCATTCAGCATATCTTTCTCTTGGCATAATGCGCATACCTACCTGAGAATTATCTATGCCTCATTCAGCATATCTTTCTCTTGGCATAATGTGCATACCTAGTTGAGAATTATCTATGCACCATTCAGCATATCTTTCTCTTGGCATAATGTGTGTACCTAGTTGAGAATTATCTATGCACCATTCAGTATATCTTTCTCTTGGCATAATGCGCATACCTAGTTGAGAATTATCTATGCGTCATTCAGCATATCTTTCTCTTGGTATAATGTGTGTACCTAGTTGAGAATTATCTATGCACCATTCAGCATATCTTTCTCTTGGCATAATGCGCATACCTACCTGAGAATTATCTATGCCTCATTCAGCATATCTTTCTCTTGGCATAATGTGCATACCTAGTTGAGAATTATCTATGCGTCATTCAGCATATCTTTCTCTTGGCATAATGTGCATACCTAGTTGAGAATTATCTATGCGCCATTCAGCATATCTTTCTCTTGGCATAATGTGCATACCTAGTTGAGAATTATCTATGCGTCATTCAGCATATCTTTCTCTTGGCATAATCGCATACCTACCTGAGAATTATCTATGCCTCATTCAGCATATCTTTCTCTTGGCATAATGTGCATACCTAGTTGAGAATTATCTATGCACCATTCAGCATATCTTTCTCTTGGCATAATGTGTGTACCTAGTTGAGAATTATCTATGCACCATTCAGTATATCTTTCTCTTGGCATAATGCGCGTACCTAGTTGAGAATTATCTATGCGTCATTCAGCATATCTTTCTCTTGGTATAATGTGTGTACCTAGTTGAGAATTATCTATGCGTCATTCAGCATATCTTTCTCTTGGTATAATGTGTGTACCTAGTTGAGAATTATCTATGCGTCATTCAGCATATCTTTCTCTTGGCATAATGTGCGTACCTAGCTGAGAATTAATTTATGCACCATTCAGCATATCTTTCTCTTGGCATAATGTGCGTACCTAGCTGAGAATTATCTATGCACCATTCAGCATATCTTTCTCTTGGCATAATGTGCATACCTAGCTGAGAATTATCTATGCGCCATTCAGCATATCTTTCTCTTGGCATAATGTGCATACCTAGTTGAGAATTATCTATGCACCATTCAGCATATCTTTCTCTTGGCATAATGTGCATACCTAGTTGAGAATTATCTATGCGTCATTCAGCATATCTTTCTCATGGCATAATGTGCATACCTAGTTGAGAATTATCTATGCACCATTCAGCATATCTTTCTCTTGGCATAATGTGCATACCTAGTTGAGAATTATCTATGCGCCATTCAGCATATCTTTCTCTTGGCATAATGTGCATACCTAGCTGAGAATTATCTATGCGCCATTCAGCATATCTTTCTCTTGGCATAATGTGTGTACCTAGTTGAGAATTATCTATGCACCATTCAGCATATCTTTCTCTTGGCATAATGTGCATACCTAGTTGAGAATTATCTATGCGCCATTCAGCATATCTTTCTCTTGGCATAATGTGCATACCTAGCTGAGAATTATCTATGCACCATTCAGCATATCTTTCTCTTGGCATAAAGTGCGTCGCTAGTTAAGAATTATTTATGCACCATTCAGCATATCTTTCTCTTGGCATAATGTGCATACCTAGCTGAGAATTATCTATGCGTCATTCAGCATATCCTTTTCTTGGCATAATGTGCGTACCTAGTTGAGAATTATCTATGCACCATTCAGCATATCTTTCTCTTGGCATAATGCGCGTACCTAGCTGAGAATTATCTATGCACCATTCAGCATATCTTTCTCTTGGCATAATGTGCATACCTAGCTGAGAATTATCTATGCGCCATTCAGCATATCTTTCTCTTGGCATAATGTGCATACCTAGCTGAGAATTATCTATGCACCATTCAGCATATCTTTCTCTTGGCATAATGCGCATACCTAGTTGAGAATTATCTATGCACCATTCAGCATATCTTTCTCATGGCATAATGTGCATACCTAGCTGAGAATTATCTATGCACCATTCAGCATATCTTTCTCTTGGCATAATGCGCTGCATTCTAGCTGAGAATTATCTATGCACCATTCAGCATATCTTTCTCTTGGCATAATGTGCATACCTAGTTGAGAATTATCTATGCACCATTCAGCATATCTTTCTCTTGGCATAATGTGCATACCTAGCTGAGAATTATCTATGCGCCATTCAGCATATCTTTCTCTTGGCATAATGTGCATACCTAGCTGAGAATTATCTATGCCTCATTCAGCATATCTTTCTCTTGGCATAATGTGCATACCTAGTTGAGAATTATCTATGCACCATTCAGCATATCTTTCTCTTGGCATAATGTGCATACCTAGTTGAGAATTATCTATGCACCATTCAGCATATCTTTCTCTTGGCATAATGTGCATACCTAGTTGAGAATTATCTATGCACCATTCAGCATATCTTTCTCTTGGCATAATGTGCATACCTAGTTGAGAATTATCTATGCACCATTCAGCATATCTTTCTCTTGGCATAATGTGTGTACCTAGTTGAGAATTATCTATGCACCATTCAGCATATCTTTCTCTTGGCATAATGTGCATACCTAGTTGAGAATTATCTATGCACCATTCAGCATATCTTTCTCTTGGCATAATGTGCATACCTAGTTGAGAATTATCTATGCACCATTCAGCATATCTTTCTCTTGGCATAATGTGCATACCTAGCTGAGAATTATCTATGCGTCATTCAGCATATCTTTCTCTTGGCATAATGTGTGTACCTAGTTGAGAATTATCTATGCACCATTCAGCATATCTTTCTCTTGGCATAATGTGCATACCTAGTTGAGAATTATCTATGCACCATTCAGCATATCTTTCTCTTGGCATAATGTGCATACCTAGTTGAGAATTATCTATGCACCATTCAGCATATCTTTCTCTTGGCATAATGTGCATACCTAGCTGAGAATTATCTATGCGTCATTCAGCATATCTTTCTCTTGGCATAATGTGCATACCTAGTTGAGAATTATCTATGCGCCATTCATCATATCTTTTTCTTGGCATAATGCGCGTACCTAGTTGAGAATTATCTATGCGTCGTTCAGCATATCTTTCTCTTGGCATAATGCGCATACCTAGTTGAGAATTATCTATGCACCATTTAGCATATCTTTCTCTTGGTAGAAATAAAGTACAAACTGTTTTGCGAACTAAGTGATAAATCCCCGATAGTGTATAAATGTTTGTAGTATTCTCTGCTTTTAGGTGCTTTTGTTTCAAAACTGATTCTCTGAATTTATCATCTTAACACAATTTGTGAATGTTTCTTTTTTTCAGTAAGATTGTAACACTTTGATATAAACCACATAAATACTGAACAGTTTGATGAAGCGAGAATTTAAGATACTGCTTTCTTAAAAAATTAATATATCACTTTCGAGAAGGTACAGCGATGTACATTCAAATCAGTGTTTATTTAAAGCCATTTGTTTCCTTTACTTGAGACGTGGAAGTCGAAGCTAGAACTCCTTTCCGATATAGTTTAAGTGAAGTAAAAAGCAAGCTTATTAGAAGATACTAACATTTTTAAACTGCCGGATATGTTCAAAATCAGTTAAATGTATTTTCAATGAAAATAAAGTTGTTCTTATTTTTATTATACTTTCGTATCGTGCGTTTCAAAGTTATTAAAACGAAACTGCAGGCATATTGTCCGGATTTGAAACTTATTTAAAGAACGAAACAATTCTTTTTTATTCTTAAAACAATCTTAAGCGTTGATAGAATAATATTGAGGGTTTTCATACAAAAATAACGAAATACTTCCTCAACTTTGATGATGATAAACTAATAGCCTAGATAAAGCATTATAACTGTTCTTTTAAGAAATGTTTTCTTTCTAGGGTTAGAAATGGTGCATTATTTGTGGATGATCGTTTATCTTCTTAGAAACAAAGCAAAGTTTGATCGAAAGTTATCAGAGGTGGATGAACACAAACACGCATGTTTTACATTTCAGTTTTGTGTCGCTTTTTGCTTCCTTCTTGGGGAAAAGATCCTGTTCCTAAAGAATATCTGAGTGGCAGTTTGCGATCTAAAATAAGATAAGGAAATGATTGTTTGCATTGGTGGATGATTGTTTTGTTGCCCTTCATCAGTCAGTTAGCAAATTCTAATGTACTTTTAGCTCCACCCATTACACAGAGTGTAATGAGTGGAGCTTATCAAATTATATGTGAGCTCCCATATGTGCCTGTGCAAAGTTTTGTGTTTAAATGCATATCTTTGGTTTGAACAGTTTTACTCTTGAGATTCTGTATCAAGAGAGATTTTTGTATGCTTCATGAAACTTGTATTTTCATAAGAGATATTTCATGTGGTATTTGAATTGAAGCTCCAGAAAGGTAACATTTTTGTCTACAAAAGTGTCAGATTTCATTACGTAATGGCGCTAAAAATAGCTCCTTTAGCTGTAGTCACTTGGTATGGTAGGTCCTTCATACATGTGCATGTCTATTAGTTACATGTATGGACATGTATGTGTCCTGTTGATAATCATATTGCAGTATTTTCCAATCAGAATTCAGACTTTCTTCTATATATATGCAAATTCTGGGAATCTTATTTAGGCCATGCTGTATCCTATCGTATCGGATTGGAGTACAAGTTCTTAATAGGTCATGACATAACCTAGAAGATAACATGTGAAGTTGTTTGATTATTTTTGCTTGTTGTACTATAAGTCTGTAGTGTCAGTGAGTCTAATTGTGCTACATTGCATCATGGGGGATAGAATGTTATACCAAAGAAATGTATGTGTGAAAGCTCTTTGGTTATACTTAAATGCACTATCTATCATGGGGTTGAGAATTTTAAGCTTAAATGTACTATCTAAGGTGGGATCTAAGGATAAAGTTTTCTTGCGTAAGTGAACGCACGTTGCATTGCGTAAGCCTGGAGTTGTTATTTATGTGTCGTATAGGCAGCAGGTCAATTTTGATACCTGCAGTATGAGTATTTAATGAAAATATTGTAAAAATGGATCAGCAGTACAGAATAAACACAGTAAAACCTCATTTTGTGGGACCTTTTACTCTGTAAATGATGAAGAAGAATTATTTTTTTACACTATTTTTGTATATCTTTTTAGTACAATTGTTTTTGGGTTTTTTAAAGTAAAAAACGACACCTGCACTACGAAAATGGTACAAAAAAGCCACCTGCTCGGGCTGCACATATACATATACCTCACATATGCAAGTGCCATCCTCCTACCTAGAGTATGGGACATCCCGGGGCTGCTAGTAAGGTTGTGACGGTTAACCGTTTAGGAAATCATGCTCCATGTAAATGAATGTTATTTCAATTTTTGTTTTTGTTTTTTAAAGTTTGCATGAATTCACGAAACCATCCAACCAACATTCTTCTCGTGTCAATCTTTACCTACTAAAGTTATTGCCTTCACATATTACCCGGGGTCCATATGCATAACACTAAACATTTCCATGTATCTGGGATTGGATGCATGTAACGCAGCTAGCTTGTGCTCATTAACATAACCCGTCAAATACACACACGAGAAATTTCTGCCCATATTCATTCATTATCGAATCACAGTACATATCTCCCAACCACTGACTGGCCCACATGCAAATCTTTCGATGGGAGTAGGTAATTTGCATTGCACTATTAATGTACAGTAAAGGTTCAATACAGGGCCTTAATTGTATTCTTTTCAATTGCGCCAGCAATTGAAATCTTTTTTATACAAAATAATATTGATAATTGTGATCCGATCGTCAGCTTTTTTGAAATTTGTTATTTTTTCTCAATGTTTTATGTATACAATTAACCATAGTAAAGTTGAAGCCGGATAGCTCGACTCGGAGGTTGAAGCTTAATATCATGAATGCACTTCCAGGTGTACCAGAAGTTTTTCCCGCTTAAATCTTCCACAGACGTAAAGTCAACACCCTGAAACTTCCTTACTTTGCATGAACACAGCACGTCTTTACAGACGGACAGTTATATTGTAACCAATCAGGTTTATCAACTTTGGTATGATTAGGTTAATGAGCCCTAGCCCAGCTCTAGCTGTGCACACAAATATTGGAGTGGTGTGGTTTTATCGTTAATCATTGCGCTAACGGGAATGCCGATTGCGCTGTATGTACATTGTGTGAAAAGACAGTAAGTCCATGTAATATTATAGGTACCGGTAGTGAATAAGTGACCTACATATCCCAATGCTTTTATAAATAAATTATACAACCACGGAGTAATGGCGACTTTGAAACTATATTGTAAATATTGAAAATATGAAAGTAGAATGTTTTCCTTGATTTTCAAAATACGAAATCTTGGTTGCATGTATTTATAGGCCTATTTTGGGGAAGCTTCTCGTAATGAACGTTATTAAAAAACAACATTTTCCATACTTTATTGTTCAAGCTCTTTTGCATAAATAAATTGATATAAACAAATGGTTGTTAATATAACATTCTTTAATTGCATGGTTGATTTATTCAATAATATAATTAAGGTACACAATACATCTGAATGAGTTGCATTTACATTTAATTTGGTCTGGTGATTTTAAGTTACTTTTATTGAAGTATTTACTGAGCTACTTTTCATTCCATAAAATAGTCTGACAAGCTCTCCAAAGTACAGTCAAAGTTCAAAACACTGCATTTTAGGGGGTATTAGGTTTTAGATTATTTGAGGAATTAATTTTTTAGTACCGGCCAAATGAAATTAACTTAACATTTATGAAGATTAATGTGTAAATGTTAGAATTGTTTTTATGTTTACAAAATGTATTTTCTAACCATACATTGTGGTGTAATTGACCTTTGACCTCCTCAATGTCAGTAATCGAGCGAGACATGATGGCACCATGCATTGAATGTCACATAGCTTTTGTTAGAAGCATAATTTCTCAGGCATCTGGCAGTCATTCACAACTAATCTCGTTTGGCACATAAGACCTGACTGTGAAGGTGCCATTTAACCCAAACAAACAAACTGAATACAACTCATACAGGAAAGTGAACACTCTTGGATTTTTAACATGAAGATTGATTGCCCAAAAATGGAATAGACTTTAAATAAAACTTTTAAAAAACATCATAAAAATATCAGTTATGAAAAAAATAAATCAATAAAAGCATTCAATTCTTCTTGCATTGTTATGGGTTGAGCTATAACATCATTGATGTCTAGCTAATTAGATGCCTTGTACATTATCAAACTTGCTTTATCAGGATCAGTAATACTTCATTATGGATAAATCCTAAAATATTATATATAAAATACATGTGCAAAGACTTTGAGGAGCGTGAGGTTCTAGTAGTCTTATTTCAGTTATTACTTCACAAATCTTGTAGAACTTAAAAGGGTAAATTATCTCCTGCATGAAATAAGACTTTTCATCCTTTCTTCACTATTTGTTCATTTAATTGCAGTAATTCCCTGAGAGACCGTACGGGTCTGCTAGTTTCAGGGTCATCCTCCAGTTAGTCACGTGTGTGACAGACTGGATGCCTAGCCACTCCTATAAACTTATCTTTTAAAATTACATTTTTCTTTCATGCTTTCACAATTTGACCTTCGTTGTCATGGTGCCTTAAAGCCCTCATCAAACAAACAAACAAACCACCCCTCTCTCTACTTTCTTTTTGTTTCACCCATGCACTACCTTTCTCGATCACAGCTTTCTGACTTTTTGTTCTGGAATTTCTCTCATTCTTTCCCTGTTTTCTTTCCTTCCTACCTCTAGAATGATCTGACCTCTCAGGCACAATTTGACCTTCGTTGTCATGGTGCCGTTAAGCCCTCATCAAACAAACAAACCACCGAATTTCTCTCATTCTTCCCCTGTTTCCTTTCCTTTCTACCTCTAGAATGATCTGACCTCTCAGGCACAATTTGACCCTCGATGTCGTGGTGCTGTTAAGCCCTCATCAAACAAACAAACAAACAAATCATACTTCATTTTACCACATTGTTTCTTGTTTGTAAAAAGGATTGATAGATAAAAGAGATAACTTAGAGATAAGTTTGCTGTAAGATAAGTTTGCTGTAAATATTGAAAGTTGATTAAATCACCACATGTTTAAGAATCGCTCCCCTTCATCGGAAAGAGAAATAGGGAAATTCACTTTGTAGATGTGTGTTTGCACTTCTTTTTGTTTTAATGTATGTTGACAAAAGCTGGATCATCTAAATACAGGAAATATGAAGAAAACATTTTGAATCGTGTATGGTCCTGGATGAGAGAAAATATTTTAGGATGAGTTTTGTTTCTCGTTAGCACTCAGTTTGGCTCCTAACCAAACTTTAGTTCCTAGAAAAGTCATTCAAAGACCTACACAAGATATAAGTATAGGAAGATAAAAGCATCAATCATATATTGCTCAGTGAGAAGTGGTTTAAAAGGTAGGAGTGACATGTATTGAAAAGTACTGTGCAGTCGCTTGGTTGTTGTTATGAAAGATTGATTTGATTGTTGATATAAAGGTGCATGACGAAATGTCATGTACGCCCATCCAAATAGGTATCATGTCCTGCGCTGTTTTGTACATAGGTATTAGATTACAAATATCAGAAGGAAACTAGATGTCTGACCAGCGGACTTTGTCAATATAGTATTTGCCCGCAGGTTGAAAGATGGTTTCTATAGTAGTGCTAGTGATTTGTTGATATCAGTAGCCTTATAGATTTAGGAAGATCAGCCAGCTTCCAAATATGGATGTGTTCACAAGGAAGTTACTTCAAAACCTATGAAAGAGGAAGGAGACACAAAATTGTATTCAAGCCTATTTAGAAAAGAAGGTGAATGACAAACAATCCAAAATCAGTTTAGAGCTGGCAATGGTTTGTACAAATATATCAACTTTATGATCTGAATATGCCACAATTGGTGATGTATTAGCAGGTAGACCCCTTCATTCTGCTGCTAGGACCCCTTCATTCTGCTCTTATATCTGGACCTCTTCATTCTGCTGTTAACCCTGGACCTCTTCATTCTGCTGTTAAACCATGGACCCCTTCATTCTGCTGTTAAATCTGGACCCCTTCATTCTGCTGTTAAACCATAGGCTTCTTCATTCTGCTGTTAACCCTGGACCCCTTCATTCTGCTGTTAACCCTGGACCCCTTCATTCTGTTGTTAAACCATGGACCCCTTCATTCTGCTTTTAAACCATGGACCCCTTTATTCTGCTGTTAAACCATGGACCCCTTTATTCTGCTGTTAACCCTAGACCCCTTCATTCTGCTGTTAAAGTATGGACCCCTTCATTCTGCTGTTAAACCATGGACCCTTCATTCTGCTGTTAAACCATAGGCTTCTTCATTCTGCTGTTAAACCATGGACTCCTTCATTCTGCTGTTAACCCTGGACCCCTTCATTCTGCTGTTAACCCTGGACCCCTTCATTCTGCTGTTAAAGTATGGACCCCTTCATTCTGCTGTTAACCCTGGACCCCTTCATTCTGCTGTTAAACCATGGACCCCTTTATTCTGCTGTTAACCCAGGACCCTTCATTCTGCTGTTAACCCTGGACCCCTTCATTCTGCTGTTAACCCTGGACCCCTTCATTCTGCTGTTAAAGTATGGACCCTTCATTCTGCTGTTAAAGTATGGACCCCTTTATTCTGCTGTTAGCCCAGGACCCCTTCATTCTGCTGTTAACCCTGGACCCCTTCATTCTGCTGTTAACCCTGGACCCCTTCATTCTGCTGTTAAAGTATGGACCCCTTCATTCTGCTGTTAACCATGGACCCCTTCATTCTGCTGTTAAACCATGGACCCCTTTATTCTGCTGTTAACCCAGGACCCCTTCATTCTGCTGTTAAACCATGGACCCTTCATTCTGCTGTTAACCCTGGACCCCTTCATTCTGCTGTTAACCCTGGACCCCTTCATTCTGCTGTTAAAGTATGGACCCCTTTATTCTGCTGTTAACCCAGGACCCCTTCATTCTGCTGTTAACCATGGACCCCTTCATTCTGTTGTTAAACCATGGACCCCTTCATTCTGCTTTTAAACCATGGACCCCTTTATTCTGCTTTTAAACCATGGACCCCTTTATTCTGCTTTTAAACCATGGACCCCTTCATTCTGATGTTTAACCATGGACTTCTTCATTCTGCTGTTAAACCATGGGCCCCTTCATTCTGCTGTTAACCCTGGACCCATTCATTCTGTTGTTAAACCATGGACCCCTTCATTCTGCTTTTAAACCATGGACCCTTCATTCTGCTTTTAAACCATGGACCCCTTCATTCTGATGTTTAACCATGGACTTCTTCATTCTGCTGTTAAACCATGGGCCCCTTCATTCTGCTGTTAACCCTAGACCCCTTCATTCTGCTGTTAAAGTATGGACCCCTTTATTCTGCTGTTAAACCATGGGCCCCTTCACTCTGCTGTTAAACCATGGACCCTTCATTCTGCTGTTAAACCATGGACCCCTTCATTCTGCTGTTAAACCATGGACCCCTTCATTCTGCTGTTGAACCATGGATTCCTTCATTGTGCTGTTGAAGCATGGATTCCTTCATTTTGCTGTTAACCCTGGACCCCTTCATTCTGCTTTTAAACCATGGACCCTTCATTCTGCTGTTAAACCATGGACCCCTTCATTTTGCTGTTAAACCATGGACCCTTCATTCTGCTGTTAAACCATGGGCCCCTTCATTTTGCTGTTAAATCATGGACCCCTTCATTCTGCTGTTAAACCATGGGCCCCTTCATTCTGCTGTTAAACCATGGACCTCTTCATTCTGCTGTTAAACCATGGACCCCTTCATTCTGCTGTTAAACCATGGGCCCCTTCATTCTGCTGTTAAACCATGGACCTCTTCATTCTGCTGTTAAACCATGGACCCCTTCATTCTGCTGTTAAACCATGGGCCCCTTCATTTTGCTGTTAAATCATGGACCCCTTCATTCTGCTGTTAAACCATGGGCCCCTTCATTCTGCTGTTAAACCATGGGCCCCTTCATTCTGCTGTTAAACCATGGACCTCTTCATTCTGCTGTTGAAGCATGGATTCCTTCATTCTGCTGTTAACCCTGGACCCCTTCATTCTGCTGTTAAACCATGGACCCTTCATTCTGCTGTTAAACCATGGGCCCCTTCATTCTGCTGTTAAACCATGGACCCCTTCATTCTGCTGTTGAACCATGGATTCCTTCATTTTGCTGTTAAGCCATGGACCCCTTCATTCTGCTGTTAAACCTCAGACCTTTTCATTGTGTTGTTAAACCATGGTTTAATTCTTTGAAGGCAAGCAGCTGATGCTGATAAAATGGGTTGATTTTGGAAAGTAATCAACATTAGCTGTAAAAGACTGTGACATTGTTTAAAAAGAAGCCTGAAACCCTATTTATTATTCTTTTATTCCTAATTGTATTGTTTTGTTAAAGGAGAGTCCACAGTTTTCCTGGGGGTGGGGGTGTGGGCCAGGACAGATGGGGTGAGGTAAGGTGGGGTCTATATCTTTTTGTAATCTTAAACTGTATAATTGTTTTTCATATCGCTTATATTTATTTTTGTTTTATATCCACATTGTCCATATAAATCCATGTCTATTAAGAATATTTTTCATATATCATCATACGGGGCACCATCTTTGTAAAAGCTTTGATATACTTATTATGGTCTCCACCACATCAAATATCCATTGTTTTTGTTGTATTTTACATAAACAAGTGGAAATAAATATAAAACAAATAAATGGTTTAATATTCAGAAATGTAAGAAATTACATTTGAGCTATCTTCCTAATAGGAAAATGTATCTGAAACTCCTGGTACTTAATTAACTGCTTATATGATTGACTATTGCCCTGGTACTTTATTAACTGCTTACATAATTTACTATTTTTGGAAACCTGAAGACTTAAACCCCAAATCTAAGTCTTTTTGAAGTGTGGAAGGAAGACTGGATGTTGTATGCCTGTAATGGCCTCATTCTCCATATGACAGATAACCACTTGCACTTTGTGCCAATCTTCAGCACAATTCGGAAAAAATACAATATTTTTTATTTCTTTGAATGTTGAATGCATTTAGAAACATAAAAGAAGGAAAATACCATTAATTTTTTTGAATACAGTTTTTATAAGTATTCGTCCTTGTACATAAATGTTTCTATGCTTATTCTCTCAATTAACGTACTGATAGGAAGAGATTTTAGATTGGAGTGGCCTTTGTTTGATCCGATTTAGGAAAAACCAAAAAAACAGAAAACGATTGACTTGAAAGGTGGCTCAGGAATATCACGTGTCATTGGGAAGTTATGTTGGTGGCTCAGGAATATCACGTCTTATTGGGAAGTTATGTTGTAATGCTTTTACAGGAAACATTGATGTTTTAATTTGGAAATAGTTGTAGCAATCTTAATGTGACAGTTTCCTGACCGATGTGATCTATGGTCAGGGAAATTCCCTACTGGAGAACATATACAACACTTTTGATACTTCTGAATTATTTTTTTGTCTGCTCATAGTGTTTGGTGGTTTTTTCGGGGATATGCAGTGTGCATGTTACTTTGTTTTTTCGTTATCTTCCACCGAAAAGAAAAGAAGTTGTCACTTATCAATTTATTTGACCAAGTGCTGGAACTTTCAATTTTTTTGACCAAGTGCCTGAAGTGTTCAGGAATGTTATTAGAGAATGACACAAGTGTTAATGGTTCATGCTTTGTACAGTAAAATTAAATATGATAGATTTTAAACTTGAGTTTCTCCCCTTTTTTGTGTTAAAAAGGGTGATAACTACAAATAAATGTTAGAAAACTTTATTAACACAAATAAGACTATTCTGTAGTGTTACTTTTTTATGCTGCCACCAAATTTTAAAAGTGATACTTCCTTTGCCTCTCTTCGTATTCATCAAACTACTTACCTATGAAAAGGGGCTAATTGTTATCAGACCAAGCACCAAAAGAACAATAAGACCAAGCACCAAAAGAACACCAAGACCAAGCACCAAAAGAACACCCAAGACCAAGCACCAAAAGAAGACCAAGCACCAAAAGAACACCCAAGACCAAGCACCAAAAGAACACCAAGACCAAGCACCAAAAGAACACCAAGACCAACCACCAAAAGAACACCAAGACCAAGCACCAAAAGAATACCAAGACCAAGCACCAAAAGAACACCAAGACCAAGCACCAAAAGAATACCAAGCACCAAAAGAACACCAAGACCAAGCACCAAAAGAATACCAAGACCAAGCACCAAAAGAACACCAAGACCAAGCACCAAAAGAATACCAAGACCAAGCACCAAAAGAACACCAAGACCAAGCACCAAAAGAACACCAAGACCAAGCACCAAAAGAACACCAAGACCAAGCACCAAAAGAACACCAAGACCAAGCACCAAAAGAATACCAAGATCAAGCACCAAAAGAACACCAAGCACCAAAAGAACAATAAGACCAAGCACCAAAAGAACACCAAGACCAAGCACCAAAAGAACACCAAGACCAAGCACCAAAAGAACACCAAGACCAAGCACCAAAAGAATACCAAGACCAAGCACCAAAAGAACACCAAGCACCAAAAGAACACCAAGACCAAGCACCAAAAGAATACCAAGACCAAGCACCAAAAGAACACCAAGACTAAGCACCAAAAGAATACCAAGACCAAGCACCAAAAGAACACCAAGACTAAGCACCAAAAGAACACCAAGACCAAGCACCAAAAGAACACCAAGACCAAGCACCAAAAGAACACCAAGACCAAGCACCAAAAGAATACCAAGACCAAGCACCAAAAGAACACCAAGACCAAGCACCAAAAGAACACCAAGACCAAGCACCAAAAGAACACCAAGACCAAGCACCAAAAGAACACCAAGACCAAGCACCAAAGAATACAAAGACCAAGCACCAAAAGAACACCAAGACCAAGCACCAAAAGAACACAAAGACCAAGCACCAAAAGAACACCAAGACCAAGCACCAAAAGAATACCAAGACCAAGCACCAAAAGAACACCAAGACCAAGCACCAAAAGAATACCAAGACCAAGCACCAAAAGAACACCAAGACCAAGCACCAAAAGAATACCAAGACCAAGCACCAAAAGAACACCAAGACCAAGCACCAAAAGAACACCAAGCACCAAAAGAACACCAAGACCAAGCACCAAAAGAACACCCAAGACCAAGCACCAAAAGAACACCAAGACCAAGCACCAAAAGAACACCAAGACCAAGCACCAAAAGAACACCAAGACCAAGCACCAAAAGAACACCAAGACCAAGCACCAAAAGAATACCAAGACCAAGCACCAAAAGAACACCCAAGACCAAGCACCAAAAGAACACCAAGACCAAGCACCAAAAGAACACCAAGCACCAAAAGAACACCCATAGTCACTTTTTTTCATCAAATTTATGCTACTTTTTTTTCCATTAAGCTGAATTGTTTTGCATTTTACATTTTTTCTTCGAAAATAACAATTTAGCCCTCCCCCCTCTCCCCCTACCACTTTTACCAGCTTTCTTTCAAGGTACAGAGAAACTCTCCTAAAACTTAAACTCCACAGGCATCAACAATTCTATTTTGTTTTGTGCTCGTATGCATGTCATTTGAGTCTGTAACAAATCCATTTTTGAGTTGGCTCATTTCTAATAGAAATGCATGTCTGAAATCCTGTTATGGCTGGGAAAATGTTTTCCTTGATGTATATGTACAGTAGCTATTGATGCACATAATCTATAATGTTTTCCTTGATGTATATGTAGCTATTGATGCACATAATCTATAATGTTTTCCTTGATGTATAGCTGATGCACATAATCTATAATGTTTTCCTTGATGTATATGTACAGTAGCTATTGATGCACATAATCTATAATGTTTTCCTTGATGTATATGTACAGTAGCTATTGAATCTATAATGTTTTCCTGGATAATGTTTATTGATGCACATAATGTTTTCCTTGATGTATATGTAGCTATTGATGCACATAATCTATAATGTTTTCTTGATGTGTATAGCATTGATGCATAATCTATAATGTTTTCCTTGATGTATATGTACAGTAGCTATTGATGCACATAATCTATAATGTTTTCCTTGATGTATATGTACAGTAGCTATTGATGCACATAATCTATAATGTTTTCCTTGATATATGTAGCTTTGATGCACATAATCTATAATGTTTTCCTTGATGTATATGTACAGTAGCTATTGATACATAATCTATAATGTTTTCCTTGATGCTATTGATGCACATAATCTATAATGTTTTCCTTGATGTATATGTAGCTATTGATGCACCTAAT
Organism: Chiridota heheva; assembly: GCA_020152595.1. NCBI lineage: Eukaryota > Metazoa > Echinodermata > Holothuroidea > Apodida > Chiridotidae > Chiridota > Chiridota heheva. The sequence continues at coordinate 425,415 of JAIGNY010002899.1, read as the reverse complement.
CTATAATGTTTTCCTTGATGTATATGTAGCTATTGATGCACATAATCTATAATGATTTCCTTGATGTATATGTAGCTATTGATGCACATAATCTATAATGTTTTCCTTGATGTATATGTACAGTAGCTATTGATGCACATAATCTATAATGTTTTCCTTGATGTATATGTACAGTAGCTATTGATGCACATAATCTATAATGATTTCCTTGATGTATATGTAGCTATTGATGCACCTAATCTATAATGTTTTCCTTGATGTATATGTACAGTAGCTATTGATGCACATAATCTATAATGTTTTCCTTGATGTATATGTAGCTATTGATGCACATAATCTATAATGTTTTCCTTGATGTATATGTAGCTATTGATGCACATAATCTATAATGTTTTCCTGGATGTATATGTACAGTAGCTATTGATGCACATAATCTATAATGTTTTCCTGGATGTATATGTACAGTAGCTATTGATGCACATAATCTATAATGTTTTCCTTGATGTATATGTAGCTATTGATGCACATAATCTATAATGTTTTCCTGGATGTATATGTACAGTAGCTATTGATGCACATAATCTATAATGTTTTCCTGGATGTATATGTACAGTAGCTATTGATGCATATAATCTATAATGTTTTCCTTGATGTATATGTAGCTATTGATGCACATAATCTATAATGTTTTCCTGGATGTATATGTACAGTAGCTATTGATGCACCTAATCTATAATGTTTTCCTGGATGTATATGTACAGTAGCTATTGATGCACATAATCTATAATGTTTTCCTTGATGTATATGTACAGTAGCTATTGATGCACATAATCTATAATGTTTTCCTTGATGTATATGTACAGTAGCTATTGATGCACCTAATCTATAATGTTTTCCTTGATGTATATGTACAGTAGCTATTGATGCACATAATCTATAATGTTTTCCTTGATGTATATGTAGCTATTGATGCACATAATCTATAATGTTTTCCTTGATGTATATGTACAGTAGCTATTGATGCACATAATCTATAATGTTTTCCTTGATGTATATGTAGCTATTGATGCACATAATCTATAATGTTTTCCTTGATGTATATGTACAGTAGCTATTGATGCACATAATCTATAATGTTTTCCTGGATGTATATGTAGCTATTGATGCACATAATCTATAATGTTTTCCTTGATGTATATGTACAGTAGCTATTGATGCACATAATCTATAATGTTTTCCTGGATGTATATGTACAGTAGCTATTGATGCACATAATCTATAATGTTTTCCTTGATGTATATGTAGCTATTGATGCACATAATCTATAATGTTTTCCTGGATGTATATGTACAGTAGCTATTGATGCACATAATCTATAATGTTTTCCTGGATGTATATGTACAGTAGCTATTGATGCACCTAATCTATAATGTTTTCCTTGATGTATATGTACAGTAGCTATTGATGCACATAATCTATAATGTTTTCCTTGATGTATATGTACAGTAGCTATTGATGCACATAATCTATAATGTTTTCCTTGATGTATATGTACAGTAGCTATTGATGCACATAATCTATAATGTTTTCCTTGATGTATATGTAGCTATTGATGCACATAATCTATAATGTTTTCCTTGATGTATATGTACAGTAGCTATTGATGCACATAATCTATAATGTTTTCCTTGATGTATATGTACAGTAGCTATTGATGCACATAATCTATAATGTTTTCCTTGATGTATATGTACAGTAGCTATTGATGCACATAATCTATAATGTTTTCCTTGATGTATATGTAGCTATTGATGCATATAATCTATAATGTTTTCCTTGATGTATATGTAGCTATTGATGCACATAATCTATAATGTTTTCCTTGATGTATATGTACAGTAGCTATTGATGCACATAATCTATAATGTTTTCCTTGATGTATATGTACAGTAGCTATTGATGCACATAATCTATAATGTTTTCCTTGATGTATATGTAGCTATTGATGCACATAATCTATAATGTTTTCCTGGATGTATATGTACAGTAGCTATTGATGCACATAATCTATAATGTTTTCCTTGATGTATATGTAGCTATTGATGCACATAATCTATAATGTTTTCCTTGATGTATATGTACAGTAGCTATTGATGCACATAATCTATAATGTTTTCCTTGATGTATATGTACAGTAGCTATTGATGCACATAATCTATAATGTTTTCCTTGATGTATATGTACAGTAGCTATTGATGCACATAATCTATAATGTTTTCCTGGATGTATATGTACAGTAGCTATTGATGCACATAATCTATAGAAGTTTGAGGAATTCTGATATTAGTTGTCTATATCCTTATATTGTTTGGGCTTTCTTGAAACCTTTCAAATGGATTGCAACACCAGAGGTGATGTATTACATATGGGCAATCTGGTATTCTTTCGTTGTTCATTGAATATATAATTTTGATCCAACTTAAACTAAACAAAGCAGTTTCTGTAAAAAGTATGAAATAAGGTTGAAATATTTAAATTGTCACCCTAAATTTTTTAATTAAAGAGTTTAATTATTGCATATCATTCTTTCCAAATTGTTTTTATAATCAGTGGGAATGACTGGATATCGTCTATCTGTGTATTGATATCACAACAGTTGTGTATGATGATATCATGAACAATTATCTTATAGTAAATATTATTAAGCTTAGCCTCTCCTATGCTGTTAGAACCCTCACCAACACCCAGAGCCCTGTTTACAACCTCATTAGGTACCCCAATTTCTCCACCTTCTTTGATAGGACTAAAACCTTATCTTCTCCCTTCAGCTTACTCATCAAATCAGACCTTCATCTCGGCATCAGCCCTGCCACTCTTGGCACCTTTTCCTGGCCCACTTTTCTTTCCTGGGCCACCCCCTCCCTTCTATTCACCTGGGCCTCTCCACTCATCAGGAAACTCAAACCCACCCTAATCTCTTCATCAAACTCCACAACCAAATTAAAGACCAACTCTCAAACTACACCTCCATCTATACCGATTGCTCCAAGGAAGGCGACAAGACAGCTGCTGCTGCTGCCGTCTTCCAAGACATCACCCTCAGTAGCAGGCTTCCCGACCACTTTACCATCTTCTCCCAACTCCAAGGCTGTCCTTACTTCTTTACTCAATTTTAAATGGGATAACCCCACATCCCACTTCCTCCCTAAACCCCTTTTGCCCCCCTTTGCATGAAAAGTATTCTTTTCTTCAGGAGACCCAGCCATGTTGGTATCAGTGGCAATGACGGAGCTGATGCAGCCGCTAAACTTGCCCTCAACCTCCCCCTCTACCCCTTTCCCCAAACCCTTTCTGACACCAAACCACTTATCGCTTCCCTTGTTCGTGACCGCTGGCAAACCTTATGGAACTCCCAAATTGATAACAAACTCCACGTCATCCAGCCCACCATTCCAATCAAACCCACCATCAACAACCTCTCTCGTATCGACAACGTTCATATTACCTGTCTTAGAATAGGTCACACCCACCTCACTCACTCCCATCTCCTTATTGGCTCCCCCCAACCCCTCTGCAACATTTGCCATTGCACCCTCACAGTCCATCACATTCTTGCTTGCTTGCCCCCTGTACAACCTTCCTAGAGCTTCCTTCGCTCCCCACAACTCAATTGCTGATTCCTTCCAGAAAAAACCTTTGGATAAAATGATCTCCTTCCTTCATCATGCTTCCGTCTACAACCATATTTAGTCCTCTCTCCCACCCCTCTTAATATTTTTTTTCACCCACGCACTTCCTTTCTCGATCTCAGCTTTCTGGCTTTTAGTTCCCATATTTCTCTCAATTTCCCCGTTTTCTTCGTACCTCTGGCACATTTTGACTCTCGCTGTTGTGCCTTTAAATCCTCATCAAACAAACAAACAGTCAATATTATCATTTAAATATAATTCATTTATAATTTTCTTTGCATTGAAGGAAACAATTAATTATACAAATTTTAAAAAAATATGTTTAAATTCCTTGTGAAATTGTTTATTTCCCTGTGAAATTATGCATGAGATGATATCAGTGGTGTCTTTTTTAATTGAGTACAAACTTTGATTTCAACCAACTAATAAACCATATACAGATATACTGTAATGAAGATGATCTTATGAAATAACGGTTTCAATGTCGATATCGTGATCTGACAATTATCGTTGCATCCTTAATGAGCAGTTGAGACTTTTCTGTCCTGTTGCAATAAAGGGTAAAAAATGTAATTTGTTCACAAATCTTGTATTTCTTTGTGCAGGTCCACTCAATGGTCAGTTGTCTCCTTTCACCTGTGCTTCTCTTCATCACCAGTCAGCATTGAGTGCCTTCACCCAAGCCACCTCTCAGCTTCACTCAAATCCAGACATGGCTCCACTCTCTGACTTTGTGCAGCTCGTATGTCACCAAGAGGCAGCCCACAGACTGGTCAGTTACAACTTCTCATCTTTTCAGCTTTTTAACTCTAGTTTTAAAAGAAGAAAAAAAAACCTGCAAGTGTTCATATGTTTCTTTAGTGGCGTAAAGAGACGTTGAAAATGTTGTTTCAAGAATTTTACCGCATGTAGCATTACCTATTGTTGCATTACGGTATGTAGCATTACCTATTGTAGCATTACTTATTGTAGCATTACCTATGTAGCATTGCCTTGTGTAGCATTACCTTATGTAGCATTACCTATTGTAGCATTACTTATTGTAGCATTACCTATTGTAGCATTACCTATGTAGCATTGCCTTGTGTAGCATTACCTTATGTAGCATTACCTATTGTAGCATTACCTATTGTAGCATTGCCTTGTGTAGCATCACCTATTGTAGCATTACCTATGTAGCATTACCCATGTAGCATTACCCATGTAGCATTACCTATGTAGCATTACCTATGTAGCATTACCTATGTTGCATTACCTATTGTAGCATTACCTATTGTAGCATTACCTATGTAGCATTACCTATGTTGCATTACCTTTGTAGCATTACCTATTGTAGCATTACCTATGTAGCATTACCTATGTAGCATTACCTTATGTAGCATTACCTATTGTAGCATTACCTATTGTAGCATTGCCTTGTGTAGCATTACCTATTGTAGCATTACCTATTGTAGCATTACCTATGTAGCATTACCTATTGTAGCATTACCTATTGTAGCATTACTTTATGTAAGTCTGATGTTGATACTTACCCACATACCTGCCATTGTGGTTTGTCATCTTACCCACATACCTGCCATCGTGGTTTGTCATCTTACCCACATACCTGCCATCGTGGTTTGTCATCTTACCCACATACCTGCCATCGTGGTTTGTCATCTTACCCACATACCTGCCATCGTGGTTTGTGATCTTACCCACATATCTGCCATCGTGGTTTGTCATCTCACCCACATACCTGCCATCGTGGTTTGTCATGTTACCCACATACCTGCCATCGTGGTTTGTCATGTTACCCACATACCTGCCATCGTGGTTTGTCATCTCACCCACATACCTGCCATCGTGGTTTGTCATCTCACCCACATACCTGCCATCGTGGTTTGTCATGTTACCCACATACCTGCCATCGTGGTTTGTGATCTTACCCACATACCTGCCATCGTGGTTTGTCATCTCACCCACATACCTGCCATTGTGGTTTGTCATGTTACCCACATACCTGCCATCGTGGTTTGTCATCTTACCCACATACCTGCCATCGTGGTTTGTCATCTCACCCACATACCTGCCATCGTGGTTTGTCATCTTACCCACATACCTGCCATCGTGGTTTGTCATGTTACCCACATACCTGCCATCGTGGTTTGTCATCTTACCCACATACCTGCCATCGTGGTTTGTCATGTTACCCACATACCTGCCATCTTGGTTTGTCATGTTACCCACATACCTGCCATCGTGGTTTGTCATGTTACCCACATACCTGCCATCGTGGTTTGTCATCTTACCCACATACCTGCCATCGTGGTTTGTCATCTCACCCACATACCTGCCATTGTGGTTTGTCATGTTACCCACATACCTGCCATCGTGGTTTGTCATCTTACCCACATACCTGCCATCGTGGTTTGTCATCTCACCCACATACCTGCCATCGTGGTTTGTCATGTTACCCACATACCTGCCATCGTGGTTTGTGATCTTACCCACATACCTGCCATCGTGGTTTGTCATCTTACCCACCTACCTGCCATCGTGGTTTGTCATCTCACCCACATACCTGCCATCGTGGTTTGTCATGTTACCCACATACCTGCCATCGTGGTTTGTCATCTTACCCACATATCTGCCATCGTGGTTTGTCATCTCACCCACATACCTGCCATCGTATAATAATATATGCCGCTCCGCTTCACTTGCCATCAGAAAAATCAGCCAAATTCGTAAATATCTTGATCAAAAGTCAACTGAGACACTTATTCACGCATTTGTATCATCCAGACTTGATTGTTGCAACAGTATCTTATTTGGACTTCCTTCTCAACAAATCTCAAAGCTTCAGCGCATTCAAAATACTGCTGCCAGATTAGTTACTCTCACAAGTAAGAAATCTCACATTAAACCCATCCTCCACCAACTTCATTGGCTTCCTATATGTGAAAGAATAAACTACAAGCTTCTCACCCTCACATACAAAGCCATCCATGGTCTTGCTCCAAATTATATTTCCAACTTACTCACCTTACAATTACCAACTCGCTCACTCAGATCTAACAGTGCTATTCTCCTAAAGCCGCCAAAAATTAACACCAAGACTTACGGTGAACGTTCTTTTCAATATGCAGCCCCCAAACTCTGGAACATTCTCCCGATCTACATCAGAAATGCCCCTACTTTAGATATTTTTAAGAGTGTATTGAAAACACACCTTTTCATGAGTTCCCCTCATTGGAACTTGTAACTTTATCCTGCTTGTATCTTTTTAAGTATGGTTTTTTGTTATCTTACTGTTTGTATCTTAAGGTTTTCTCATCTTATATTTGTTTATGTAAAGCGCATTGAGACCGTTTGGTATAATGCGCTATATAAAAATGTATTATTATTATTATTATTATCGTGGTTTGTCATGTTACCCACATACCTGCCATTGTGGTTTGTCATCTTACCCACATACCTGCCATCGTGGTTTGTCATCTTACCCACATACCTGCCATCGTGGTTTGTGATCTTACCCACATATCTGCCATCGTGGTTTGTCATGTTACCCACATACCTGCCATCGTTGTTTGTCATCTTACCCACATACCTGCCATCGTGGTTTGTCATCTTACCCACATACCTGCCATCTTGGTTTGTCATGTTACCCACATACCTGCCATCGTGGTTTGTCATGTTACCCACATACCTGCCATCGTGGTTTGTCATCTTACCCACATACCTGCCATCGTGGTTTGTCATCTCACCCACATACCTGCCATTGTGGTTTGTCATGTTACCCACATACCTGCCATCGTGGTTTGTCATCTTACCCACATACCTGCCATCGTGGTTTGTCATCTCACCCACATACCTGCCATCGTGGTTTGTCATGTTACCCACATACCTGCCATCGTGGTTTGTGATCTTACCCACATACCTGCCATCGTGGTTTGTCATCTTACCCACCTACCTGCCATCGTGGTTTGTCATCTCACCCACATACCTGCCATCGTGGTTTGTCATGTTACCCACATACCTGCCATCGTGGTTTGTCATCTTACCCACATATCTGCCATCGTGGTTTGTCATCTTACCCACATACCTGCCATCGTGGTTTGTCATGTTACCCACATATCTGCCATCGTGGTTTGTCATCTTACCCACATACCTGCCATCGTGGTTTGTCATCTTACCCACATATCTGCCATCGTGGTTTGTCATCTTACCCACATACCTGCCATCGTGGTTTGTCATCTCACCCACATACCTGCCATTGTGGTTTGTCATCTTACCCACCTACCTGCCATCGTGGTTTGTCATCTTACCCACATACCTGCCATCGTGGTTTGTCATGTTACCCACATATCTGCCATCGTGGTTTGTCATCTTACCCACATACCTGCCATCGTGGTTTGTCATGTTACCCACATACCTGCCATCGTGGTTTGTCATGTTACCCACATACCTGCCATCGTGGTTTGTGATCTTACCCACATACCTGCCATCGTGGTTTGTTATTTTACCCACATACCTGCCATCGTGGTTTGTTATCTTACCCACATATCTGCCATCGTGGTTTGTCATCTTACCCACATATCTGCCATCGTGGTTTGTCATGTTACCCACATACCTGCCATCGTGGTTTGTCATCTTACCCACATACCTGCCATCGTGGTTTGTTATCTTACCCACATACCTGCCATCGTGGTTTGTCATCTTACCCACATACCTGCCATCGTGGTTTGTCATCTTACCCACATACCTGCCATCATGGTTTGTCATCTTACCCACATACCTGCCATCGTGGTTTGTCATCTGAAAAATAATGATTATACTTCATGATTCAACGTTCTGTCAATTATGAAATATGAATGAAGATTATTGCTTAAGGTCCTTAATAACATTGAATTTATTTATTTCATTTCAACAGTCAAAGTCATTAGGTGGAGCTAAAATGGACCCATCTTCAAACATCGCTGGATTTATTCCTTCTGCCATGCTTCCACCGCCCCCACCACCTCCAGTTGCAAGGCCCATTGCCCTAACAACAGCTATAGGCCAGACGGGGGCACTCTCCAATGGACCCAATCAGCAGCTTCCACCTGTGTCGTCCCCTGTCGGAACCACAGGTATGGCCAAGAATAATAGCATTAAATGAAGTAGAGTGCTGCCTCCTTCGCCAATGAGTGCCATCTTAAAGCACTTTTGAAAAAACTCTTGTAAATTATGACAACAGGGAAAAAAGCCCATCAAAATCATTTAAAACTTTTTTTGCAGCTTTTCTTTTAATTATTTACAAATAAAACAAATATTTAAAATATTTTGATATATGTAATTTGATGGTTCTTTTAGTTAACTAGCTCTCCATTTTTATTTTCAATAATACATGAGGTCACTCTTGTGAGTAGTCTTTCTATGCCAGTCATTTTTTAACAAGCTCTGAAGTCACTCTTCTAAGTAGTCTTTCTGTGCCACTCATGGCATTTTTGAAGGATAGGTTGACAGTCAAACGTAACTAATTCTTGGTCGCTCAGACTAAGTCAGTAAAATAGTTCCTTTAATAGCTGACTTTAGACAGACATGTCTCACTACTTCTAGCCTTTAAAGTGTTTCAGTCTTGGTCTTCTGTCGAAATTAAAGGTCAGTTTAAAGACATGACTCATTCTAGTCTTGTACCAACATGTTACAGTCTGTCTTTATGTAATCTTCTGTGGTACGTAATCTTTTGTGTTGTATGTAATCCTTTGTGTTATATGTAATCTTTTGCATTATATGTAATCTTTTGTCTTGTATGTAATCTTTTGTCTTGTATGTAATCTCTGTGTGTTGTATGTAATCTTTATGTATGTAATCTTTTGTGTTATATGTAATCTCTTGTGTTGTATGTAATCTTTTGTCTTGTATGTAATCTTTTGTGTTATATGTAATCTTTTGTCTTGTATGTAATCTTTTGTTTGTAATCTTTTGTCTTGTATGTAATCTTTTGTGTTATATGTAATCTTTTGTTTTGTGTATGTAATCTTTTGTGTTGTATTTAATCTTTTGTCTTGTATGTAATCTTTTGTTTTGTATGTAATCTTTTGTGTTGTATGTAATCTTTTGTGTTATATGTAATCTTTTGTGTCGTATTTAATCTTGTCTTGTATGTAATCTTTTGTCTTGTATGTAATCTATTGTCTTGTATGTAATCTTTTGTGTTGTATGTAATCTTTTGTGTTGTGTGTAATCTTTTGTGTTGTATGTAAACTTTTGTGTTGTGTGTAATCTTTTGTGTTGTGTGTAATCTTTTGTGTTATATTTAATTTTTTGTGTTGTATGTAATCTTTTGTGTTGTATGTAATCTTTTGTGTTGTTTGTAATCTTTTGTGTTGTGTGTAATCTTTTGTGTTTTATGTAATCTTTTGTGTTATATTTCAATCAATCATTGTTGAACTGTTAGGAATTTATAACTCTTTTGTTTTCTTGATAGCGGCCACCATCAACCACACCACCCTCCACTCTCCCTTACCAATATCAGTATCGAGTAACAGTGATATATCAAGACCAGGGTCACCTCCCGTCACGTCTGCCATCACAAGTCCTTTCATGGTGCTCAACAAATCAGAGAATGGATTTTTTCACCACTCAAACCAACAGGTATGTATATGGTTATATAAGATCACTCACAGATTAACCAATGCTGACGCGGTGCAGTGTAACCCACCAACAGCACGACCAATTACAGATATGACCAATGCTGACGAGGCGCTGTGTAACCCACCAACAGCAGGAGCAATCACAGATATGACCAATGCTGACGAGGTGCCGTGTAATTCACCAACAGCAGGAGCAATCGCAGATATGACCAATGCTGACGAGGTGCCGTGTAACCCACCAACAGCAGGAGCAATCACAGATATGACCAATGCAGACAAGGTGCAGTGTAACCCACCAACAGCAGGAGCAATCACAGATATGACCAATGCAAACAAGGTGTCGTGTAACCCACCAACAGCAGGAGCAATCACAGATATGACCAATGCTGACGAGGTGCCGTGTAACCCACCAACAGCGGGAGCAATCGCAGATATGACCAATGCAGACAAGGTGCCATGTAGCCCACCAACAGCAGGAGCAATCACAGATATGACCAATGCTGACGAGGTGCCGTGTAACCCACCAACAGCAGGAGCAATCACAGATATGACCAATGCTGACGAGGTGCCGTGTAACCCACCAACAGCAGGAGCAATCACAGATATAACCAATGCAGACAAGGTGCCATGTAGCCCACCAACAGCAGGAGCAATCACAGATATGACCAATGCTGACGAGGTGGCGTGTAACCCACCAACAGCAGGAGCAATCACAGATATGACCAATGCTGACGAGGTGCCGTGTAGCCCACCAACAGCAGGAGCAATCACAGATATAACCAATGCTGACGAGGCGCCGTGTAACCCACCAACAGCAGGAGCAATCACAGATATAACCAATGCTGACGAGGCGCCGTGTAACCCACCAACAGCAGGAGCAATCACAGATATAACCAATGCAGACAAGGTGCCGTGTAACCCACCAACAGCAGGAGCAATCACAGATATGACCAATGCTGACGAGGTGCCGTGTAACCCACCAACAGCAGGAGCAATCACATATATGACCAATGCAGACAAGGTGCAGTGTAACCCACCAACAGCAGGAGCAATCGCAGATATGACCAATGCAGACAAGGTGCAGTGTAACCCACCAACAGCAGGAGCAATCACAGATATGACCAATGCAGACAAGGTGCAGTGTAACCCACCAACAGCAGGAGCAATCACAGATATAACCAATGCAGACAAGGTGCCGTGTAACTCACCAACAGCAGGAGCAATCACAGATATGACCAATGCAGACAAGGTGCCATGTAACCCACCAACAGCAGGAGCAATCACAGATATGACCAATGCTGACGAGGTGCCGTGTAACTCACCAACAGCAGGAGCAATCACAGATATAACCAATGCAGACAAGGTGCCGTGTAACCCACCAACAGCAGGAGCAATCACAGATATAACCAATGCAGACAAGGTGCCGTGTAACCCACCAACAGCAGGAGCAATCACATATATGACCAATGCAGACAAGGTGCCATGTAACCCACCAACAGCAGGAGCAGCACCAGGATCTTGATGCTGGGGGCAAAAGACGGGCAGTTTTGTTTCATGTGGGGGCCTGTAGATAAGACAAAACATGTTGCCCAGACAACTTTTTTGGGGGGTTAAGGGTGGGAAAAGTGATCTGGGGGAGGGGGGATTACCTGCCACTGCTTCTCTGTCATCATGTCATCTCTGTTTTATCACCTTTCTGACATATCCAAAGGTTGAAAGTCACAAAATATTGAATTTGCATTGCTGTGATGTAACCAGTATACTTATTTCAGTCTATATTATTTCTACAAATACTTGATATAACTATCAACTGAAATATCTTCTTGATAAAGATGTAATACAAGTATGAATACGTATAGTTAGTATCTGAAAGGGTATATATGCTAGATTAACCCGGAAGTGCCAGTTTTTAACCTTTGACATTAGTCTAATTAGTGCCAAGGGTGGAGGTCAAAGACTTTGCTTTTCTCTAATGTCATCATATTGTATTACTTCTGTTTTTCTGCAGGTTTTTTCTTATGCAAGCATCAGTCCTGTTAACTTTAGTCCCACATCGTTTTCATTATTTGCCTCACCTGTTGCCACGCCAAGAAATACACCAAGATCTACCCCTATACCAAAGTGGAATGCCCCTCTGATTTCTTTGGATGAGACAGTGGATTACAATTCCATGATGGCAGGTAAGGATCTGTGTCATACGATTAGTTAAATCGATAAAGGCCCATCAGGCAGGTGTCTTTAAGTAGATGTGAGCATGTGACTCCCCTGGAGAGGACGCGAGTCCATGGCAGGTCAACTCCCCAGCTGTGGTGGTAATTATTTACAGCTTAGTGGACTGGATCAAGTAGTGTAAAGTGTCGTGTAGCATCACACTAAACTAACTGTACACTTGTGAAGAATCTGTTCACCAATGCTAAGAGGGATTGTCTAAAAGAATTTCTGATTGTGGTACCGATCAAAAACAATTATTCAGTATTATGCATTCTTTGGAAAATAAAAGTAAACCAGTTTTGTCTGATTTTTTGTCAAATAAGAAGATTGCTGACAAATTCTGCAATTTCTTCAATGGTAAAATAGAGCAAATTAGGGGGAAGTTTGGACAATTTTGTCACAGATAATGATTCAATTAGCTCCATTTATCAAAGTACAGCTATTTGTCAGTACCTGTATAGTTTTAAATTAGGTTTCAGAATCTTTTGTTGAAAAGATAATCAAAAAGTCTTCTGCCAAGTGTTGCGACTTAGATCCGTTACCAACCTCAGTTTTCAAAGCGTGCCTTCCTAGCATTATAAGCAGCATTACATGTATTATAAATGTATCCTTAAGCTTAGGCTGTGTTGCAGAATCTGAAATAAGTGTGTGTCACCCCCTTGTTCAAAAAGCCTACCCTTGACCCAAGTGGAATAGCTTACTACCGTCCAGTCTCTAATCTGCCATTTCTATCCAAGTTCTTGAAAAAGTGGTTGCCATAGAGTTATGTGCACATCTCAGCATAACATCACTCAATGATCATTTTCAATCTGTTTATAGACCTTGCCATTCAACAATCGCAGAGCAGTCGTTCTTGTGATGTTGGATTTATCTGCAGCGTTCCATACGATTGGTCACATATAGACCTTGCCATTCAACAATCGCAGAGCAGTCGTTCTTGTGATGTTGGATTTATCTGCAGCGTTAGATACGATTGGTCACATATAGACCTTGCCATTCAACAATCGCAGAGCAGTCGTTCTTGTGATGTTGGATTTATCTGCAGCGTTAGATACGATTGGTCACATATAGACCTTGCCATTCAACAATCGCAGAGCAGTCGTTCTTGTGATGTTGGATTTATCTGCAGCGTTCGATAGGATTAGTCACAAATACTGTGTGACTGACTGAAAGAATTTAGGATTTCTGGCTTAGCTTTGGACTTGTCCATTTGAATGCAAGGACCCAGTTTATTACCATTAAGAATGTACAGTCAGGCTGAAGTATAGTGTCCCATAAGGGTCTGTACTTGGCTCAATCTTGTTCACTCTATATATCAAACCATTAGGGGATATTATTTGTGCTTATGGGTTTCAATTTCACTCCTATGCAGATGATATCCAAGTCTACCCCACTGATGTGAATGACACTTTAAGTACCTTTGGAAAGTTGTTAAATCATTTATGTGCAGAAGTAAGCTAAAAGTGAATGATGACAAACCAACATGATATTGTTTCCTTCTAGATACATACCTACACCATGTCCCCTACCTACTATTAGAATAGGTAATAATCTCATTAGTTCTAATCATTCTGTGAAAATTTGGGTGTCTTTCTTAACTCTACTAAACTGGGTATGGAATATCACATTTCTCAATATATGTAAGTCAGCAAATTTTCACTTACGTTATCTTGATAGATCTCGATAATTTCTAACATACAAAGCAGCTGAGTGTCTTGTACATGCTTTTGTATCATCTAAGCTTGATTATTGCAGCTCACTTCTGTATGGTGTGTTGTACATGTGCTTTTGTATTATCTAAGCTTGATTATTGCAGCTCACTTCTGTATGGTATCTTGTACATGTGCTTTTGTATCATCTAAGCTTGATTATTGCAGCTCACTTCTGTATGGTGTGTTGTACATGCTTATATATCATCTAAGCTTGATTATTGCAGCTCACTTCTGTATGGTGTCTTGTACATGTGCTTTTGTATCATCTAAGCTTGATTATTGCAGCTCACTTCTGTATGGTGTCTTGTACATGTGCTTTTGTATTATCTAAGCTTGATTATTGCAGCTCACTTCTGTATGGTATCTTGTACATGTGCTTTTGTATCATCTAAGCTTGATTATTGCAACTCACTTCTGTATGGTGTCTTGTACATGTGCTTTTGTATCATCTAAGCTTGATTATTGCAGCTCACTTCTGTATGGTGTCTTGTACATGTGCTTTTGTATCATCTAAGCTTGATTATTGCAGCTCACTTCTGTATGGTGTCTTGTACATGTGCTTTTGTATTATCTAAGCTTGATTATTGCAGCTCACTTCTGTATGGTATCTTGTACATGTGCTTTTGTATCATCTAAGCTTGATTATTGCAACTCACTTCTGTATGGTGTGTTGTACATGCTTATATATCATCTAAGCTTGATTATTGCAGCTCACTTATGTATGGTGTGTTGTACATGCTTATATATCATCTAAGCTTGATTATTGCAGCTCACTTCTGTATGGTGTCTTGTACATGTGCTTTTGTATTATCTAAGCTTGATTATTGCAACTCACTTCTGTATGGTGTGTTGTACATGCTTATATATCATCTAAGCTTGATTATTGCAGCTCACTTATGTATGGTGTGTTGTACATGCTTATATATCATCTAAGCTTGATTATTGCAGCTCACTTCTGTATGGTGTCTTGTACATGTGCTTTTGTATTATCTAAGCTTGATTATTGCAACTCACTTCTGTATGGTGTCTTGTACATGTGCTTTTATATCATCTAAGCTTGATTATTGCAACTCACTTCTGTATGGTGTTGTACATGCTTATATATCATCTAAGCTTGACTATTGCAGCTCACTTCTGTATGGTGTCTTGTACATGTGCTTTTGTATCATCTAAGCTTGATTATTGTAACTCACTTCTTTCTGTATGGTGTCTTCTTGTACATGCTTATATATCATCTAAGCTGGATTTTTGCAGCTTACTTCTGTATAGTGTCTTGTACATGTGCTTTTATATCATCTAAGCTGGATTATTGCAACTCACTTCTGTATGGTGTGTTGTACAAGCTTTTATATCATCTAAGCTTGATTATTGCAACTCACTTCTGTATGGTGTCTTGTACATGTGCTTTTGTATCATCTAAGCTGGATTATTGCAGCTCGCTTCTGTATGGTGTCTTGTACATGCTTTTATATCATCTAAAATGGATTATTGCAACTCACTTCTGTATGGTGTCTTGTACATGTGCTTTTGTATCATCTAAGCTTGATTATTGCAGCTCGCTTCTGTATGGTGTCTTGTACATGCTTTTATATCATCTAAGCTGGATTATTGCAGCTCACTTCTGTATGGTGTGTTCTACAAGCTTTTATATCATCTAAGCTGGATTATTGCAGCTCACTTCTGTATGGTGTCTTGTACATGCTTTTATATCATCTAAGCTGGATTATTGCAGCTCACTTCTGTATGGTGTGTTCTACAAGCTTTTATATCATCTAAGCTGGATTATTGCAGCTCACTTCTGTATGGTGTCTTGTACATGCTTTTATATCATCTAAGCTTGATTATTGCAACTCGCTTCTGTATGGTGTTGTACATGCTTATATATCATCTAAGCTTGACTATTGCAGCTCACTTCTGTATGGTGTCTTGTACATGTGCTTTTGTATCATCTAAGCTTGATTATCGCAACTCACTTCTTTCTGTATGGTGTCTTGTACATGCTTATATATCATCTAAGCTGGATTATTGCAGCTCACTTCTGTATGGTGTCTTGTACATGCTTTTATATCATCTAAGCTGGATTATTGCAGCTCACTTCTGCATGGTGTCTTGTACATGCTTTTGTATCATCTAAGCTGGATTATTGCAGCTCACTTCTGCATGGTGTCTTGTACATGTGCTTTTGTATTATCTAAAATGGATTATTGCAACTCACTTCTGTATGGTGCTCCTAATTGTCAAATTAAATGACTACAAAATATTCAGAACACTGCAGCTCGTATTGCAGCTCTTCACAGAATGCATGACCATAACATTCCAGTTGTAAGGGATTTACACTGGCATCCATATAGAATCTAATTCAGTTTGAATGTTCGTTATCAAAGCATACCATGACGTCGCCCCTACCTACTACCTCACCAAAAAAATAACAAAACAAATACATAATCGTAATTTGCTGTCATGCAATCAAATTTGATTACATCAGTCTTGCTTTAATCTTGCTGCGTACGGTGCCATTTCATTTTCTTACATCAGTCTTGTTTCAATCTTGCTACGTACCATGCCAGTTCATTTGATTACATCAGTCTTGCTTCAATCTTGCTACGTACCATGCCTTTTCATTTTCTTACATCAGTCTTGCTTCAATCTTGCTTCATATGGTGCCATTTCATTTGATTACATTAGTCTTGCTACGTACCATGCCATTTCATTTTCTTACATCAGTCTTGCTTCAATCTTGCTACATACTGTGCCATTTCATTTGATTATATCAGTCTTGTTTCAATCTTGCTACGTACGGTGCCATTTTATTTGATTACATCAGTCTTGCTTCAATCTTGCTACGTACGGTGCCATTTCATTTGATTACATTAATCTTGCTTCAATCTTGCTGCGTACGCTGCCATTTTATTTGATTACATCAGTCTTGCTTCAATCTTGCTATGTACGCTGCCATTTCATTTGATTACATCAGTCTTGCTTCAATCTTGCTATGTACGCTGCCATTTCATTTGATTACATCAGTCTTGCTTCAATCTTGCTACGCACCATGCCATTCCATTTTCTTACATCAGTCTTGCTTCAATCTTGCTACGCACCATGCCATTCCATTTTCTTACATCAGTCTTGCTTCAATCTTGCTACGCACCATGCCATTCCATTTTCTTACATCAGTCTTGCTTCAATCTTGCTACGCACCATGCCATTTCATTTGATTACATCAGTCTTGCTTCAATCTTGCTACGCACCATGCCATTCCATTTTCTTACATCAGTCTTGCTTCAATCTTGCTACGCACCATGCCATTTCATTTTCTTACATCAGTCTTGCTTCAATCTTGCTACGCACCATGCCATTTCATTTGATTACATCAGTCTTGTTTCAATCTTGCTACGCACCATGCCATTCCATTTTCTTACATCAGTCTTGCTTCAATCTTGCTACGCATATGGTGCCATTTCATTTTCTTACATCAGTCTTGCTTCAATCTTGCTACGCACCATGCCATTTCATTTTCTTACATCAGTCTTGCTTCAATCTTGCTACGTACCATGCCATTTCATTTGATTACATCAACCTTGCTTCAATCTTGCTACGTACCATGCCATTTCATTTTCTTACATCAGTCTTGCTTCAATCTTGCTGCGTACCATGCCATCTTATTTAATTACATTAGTCTTGATTCAATCTTGCTACGTACCATGCCATTTCATTTTCTTACATCGGTCTTGCTTTAATCTTGCTTCATATGGTGCCATTTCATTTGATTACATCAACCTTGCTTCAATCTTGCTACGTACCATGCCTTTTCATTTTCTTACATCAGTCTTGCTTCAATCTTGCTACATATGGTGCCATTTCATTTGATTACATCAGTCTTGTTTCAATCTTGCTACGTACCATGCCATTTCATTTGATTACATCAGTCTTGCTTCAATCTTGCTACATATGGTGCCATTTCATTTGATTACATTAGTCTTGTTTCAATCTTGCTACGTACCATGCCATTTCATTTTCTTACATCAGTCTTACCTCAATCTTGCTTCATATGGTGCCATTTCATTTTCTTACATCAGTCTTGCTTCAATCTTGCTGCGTACCATGCCAGTTCATTTTCTTACATCAGTCTTGTTTCAATCTTGCTACGTACCATGCCATTTCATTTTCTTACATCAGTCTTGCTTCAATCTTGCTACGTACCATGCCATTTCATTTTCTTACATCAGTCTTGCTTCAATCTTGCTACGTACCATGCCATTTCATTTTCTTACATCAGTCTTGCTTCAATCTTGCTACGTACCATGCCATTTCATTTTCTTACATCAGTCTTGCTTCAATCTTGCTATGTACCATGCCATTTCATTTGATTACATCAGTCTTGTTTTAATCTTGCTACGTACCTTGCCATTTCATTTTCTTATGCTGCTCCTGTTTTATTCAACCATCTGCCAAACCACATAAAGTCTGCTGCTAGTTTAAGTTTGTTTAATTTCAGCTTAAAACCCGATTTTTTACCTGGCTTTTTACACTGAGATAGTTTTTTATCTTTAATATTATCTTGTATCTTGCTTTTGCTTGTTTTACTTTAAATCCTTGCCTATTGCCCTTTAAGCAACTCGTTCTTATGAATTTGTTACTCATTTTCTTAGCATTTTCATTATCTAAAAAATTATATATTTTTGCTGTATCTGATTTATAATCTTTTAATGTCGTTTGGTATATATAGGGAGGCAGGTAAGCTCAGTCAGCTAAGCATATGCTGGAGGTCCTAGGTTTGAGTCAAACAGTGATTTAACCAGCGATTTTTTCACAGATATGCAGAATGTTATACGCTGATATCAAGCGCAGAGGTTTGTCTTCTGCATCACACCTTCTCCCCCACCTGACCTTTGTGAAAAGTGGCCAATGGTTGGGTGGCGCTCACTGTCCTTCGGAGGGGACGTAAATCCCTCGGTTGATGGTAGGAGTTTCACCCCCTGCCTGGTTCTCTGAACACTTCTGGAAAAGAGCAGGGTATTAACCCGGTATTCATCCACTTTTCATCCTGGCAAATTCATGGGGTACACACAGAAAACAAGTTATTGTGACTTACGTGTGCTTTCCCTGACATGTCTAAAAGTGATAAAAAAAAAACTATAAAAAATATTGCATATATTGTGAAGAGCATTGGTTCCTTTTTTTGATATTGCGTTATATAAATACATTATTGTTATTATTACTATTATTATTATTGTTATTATTACTATTATTATTATTGTTATTATTATTATTTCAGCTGGTTTATGTCTTAAAAAGAGATGATAAAAGGATTAATGGAGGGGTCAAGCAACATAGTGAAGAATGCATTCAATAATCTATTGCATTAATTAGATATTTAAGTTTGATATCATGTTTGTAGAAACGACTGAAATCAAGACTAGTGGTGACATCACAGCCTCAGATTCCTCAGTCTTGAATGTTTTCAATCATATTTTGCCCTGTGATTTAGTGGCTTAAAAACCATGGCTTTGTCAGGAAAGTAATACAACAGTATCTAGTAAAAGTAGTTACAATTGTCCACCTAAAGAAAGTTCAAGGAAAATTAAACCAATTAGTAGAAAGGTTCAATCAATTTTCTTTGATGTACATTAACACTTGTTAAGAATGTGAGGATGAGGGCGGCAACTTTGCATAGTAGACTTACTACACTAGTCATTTCTACATACATAAGATGGATCTTTAAAGGATTAGTTCAGGGGTCAATCAAGTCTATCTTATATAAAAGAGGACTTTACAAGAATCAAAATAGTGATGGAATCATTCAAAAATCTTATTCCGTTAAGGAGATATTGAAGTTTAAAGTTTGGTAGAAACGACTGAAATCAAACTACTTGTGACATCACAGCCTTAGATTCATGAAAGTCGTTATGTATTTTAATGAAAGTTTATTTAATTTTTTCTTTATTTGAATTATTTTCCCTCAAACTTTCTTCAGGTGGTAGTTATAAATACCCTTCCTAGATTCAGTTGTACTACCTTTTTTACATATCCTATGGTTTTTAAGCCACAAAATCGCAGGATAAGATATGATAGAATATATAAAGACTGAGGAATATGAGGCTATGACATCAAACTAGTCTGATTTCAGTCGTTTCTACACATATGATACCAAATTTTAAACTTGAATATCTCCTTAACAGAATAAGATATTGAAGTAGTTTCTTCACCATTTTATTTTTCATATAAGATAAACTTGCTTGACCACTGAACTAATTCTTTATTGGTGTGAGGGTACTATTTTGAGAAATATTTAAATTAAGATGAATTAGTAAATAGATGACTATTCCTAATCTTTTTTTCTCATAGGTTTGCTTCATGGCAGCACGGGCGAGGATGGTCTACTGAACCATGAAAGTGAGTTTGTGAAAATCCATTGTGATAATCTACTCATATAGAAATCAAACAGACAAAAATAACAACTAAAGAACCTACTGAATATTACTCATTGTAATCAATAGACAAAAACAACAACTACAGAACCTACTGAATACCTACGCGTATAGAAATCAAACACAAAAACAACAACTACAGAACCTACTGAATACCTACTCATAGAAATCAACAGACAAAAATAACAACTACAGATCCTACTGAATACCTACTCATTGTAATCAACAGACAAAAATAACAACTAAAGAACCTACTGAATACCTACTCATTGTAATCAACAGACAAAAATAACAACTACAGATCCTACTGAATACCTACTCATTGTAATCAAACAGACAAAAATAACAACTACAGATCCTACTGAATACCTACTCATTGTAATCAAACAGACAAAAATAACAACTACAGATCCTACTGAATACCTACTCATTGTAATCAAACAGACAAAAACAACAACTACAGAACCTACTGAATACCTACTCATTGTAATCAAACAGACAAAAATAACAACTACAGATCCTACTGAATACCTACTCATTGTAATCAACAGACAAAAATAACAACTAAAGAACCTACTGAATACCTACTCATATAGAAATCAAACACAAAAACAACAACTACAGAACCTACTGAATACCTACTCATATAGAAATCCATAAGACAAAAATAACAACTACAGATCCTACTGTATACCTACTCATTGTAATCAACAGACAAAAATAACAACTAAAGAACCTACTGAATACCTACTCATATAGAAATCAAACACAAAAACAACAACTACAGAACCTACTGAATACCTACTCATAGAAATCAAACAGACAAAAATTACAACTAAAGAACCTACTGAATATTACTCATTGTAATCAACAGACAAAAATAACAACTAAAGAACATACTGAATACCTACTCATATAGAAATCAAACACAAAAACAACAACTACAGAACCTACTGAATACCTACTCATATAGAAATCCATAAGACAAAAATAACAACTACAGAACCTACTGAATACCTACTCATTAAAATCAAACAGACAAAAATTACTACTAAAGAACCTACTGAATACCTACTTATATAGAAATCAAACACAAAAATTACAACTAAAGAACCTACTGAATACCTACTCATTGAAATCAAACAGACAAAAATTACAACTATAGAACCTACTGAATACCTACTCATTGAAATCAAACAGACAAAAATTACAACTAAAGAACCTACTGAATACCTACTCATATAGAAATCAAACACACAAAAATAACAACTACAGAACCTACTGAATACCTACTCATTGAAATCAAACAGACAAAAATTACAGCTAAAGAACCTACTGAATACCTACTCATAGAAATCAAACAGACAAAAATAACAACTATAGAACCCACTGAATATCTACTCATAGAAATCAAACACAAAAATAACAACTACAGAACCTACTGAATACCTACTCATTGAAATCAAACAGACAAAAATTACAACTAAAGAACCTACTGAATACCTACTCATATAGAAATCAAACACACAAAATACTGAATACGTACTCATTGAAATCAAACAGACAAAAATTACAGCTAAAGAACCTACTGAATACCTACTCATATAGAAATCAAACACACAAAAATAACAACTACAGAACCTACTGAATACCTACTCATAGAAATCAAACAGACAAAAATTACAACTAAAGAACCTACTGAATACCTACTTATAGAAATCTAACAGACAAAAATTACAACTAAAGAACCAACTGAATACCTACTCAGAGAAATCAAAAAGACAAAAATTACAACTAAAGAACCTACTGAATACCTACTCATTGAAATCAAACAGACAGAAATAACAACTAAAGAACCAACTGAATACCTACTCATTGAAATCAAACAGACAAAAATAACAACTACAGAACCTACTGAATACCTACTCATTGAAATAAAACAGACAGAAATAACAACTAAAGAACCTACTGAATACCTACTCATTGAAATCAAACAGACAAAAATAACAACTACAGAACCTACTGAATACCTACTCATATAGAAATCAAACACAAAAATTACAACTAAAGAACCCACTGAATACTTACTTATTGAAATCAAACAAGACAAAAATTACAACTACAGAACCTACTGAATACCTACTCAAATAGAAATCAAACAGACAAAAATAACAATTACAGAAGCTACTGAATACCTACTCATTGAAATCAAACAGACACAAATTACAGCTAAAGAATCTACTGAAAACCTACTCATAGAAATCAAACAGACTAAAATAACAACTTCAGAACCCACTGAATACCTACTACTCATATAGAAATCAAACAGACAAAAATTACAACTAAAGAACCTACTGAATTTGATTATTCCACAGAAGGATAATGGAGAGTTTAAAAGACTGGTTGTTGTTATCAAATCACAAATTAAAATGGAAAAAAACTGGTTTATCATTATATTGGTCTGCCTACACTTTTGTTGTTATATTTTTTCAGGTTATTAGAAGAAAAAAATAATTGATGAATGAAATACTATTCAATAGATTTATTAAAGGAATGTCCCCCATGAACTTTGATATTAAGAGGACTAGTGAAAAAACCATATTAAGAGGACTAGTGAAAAAACCATATTAAGAGGACTAGTGAAAAAACCATATTAAGAGGACTAGTGAAAAAACCATATTAAGAGGACTGGTGAAAAAACCATATTAAGAGGACTGGTGAAAAAACCATATTGAGAGGACTGGTGAAAAAACCATATTAAGAGGACTGGTGAAAAAACCATATTGAGAGGACTGGTGAAAAAACCATATTAAGAGGACTGGTGAAAAAACCATATTAAGAGGACTGGTGAAAAAACCATATTAAAAGGACTGATGATAAAACCATATTAAGAGGACTGGTGAAAAAACCATATTAAGAGGACTGGTGAAAAAACCATATTAAGAGGACTGATGATAAAACCATATTAAGAGGACTGGTGAAAAAACCATATTAAGAGGAGTGGTGAAAAAACCATATTAAGAGGACTGATGATAAAACCATATTAAGAGGACTGATGATAAAACCATATTAAGAGGACTGATGATAAAACCATATTAAGAGGACTGGTGAAAAACCATATTAAGAGGAGTGGTGAAAAAACCATATTAAGAGGACTGATGATAAAACCATATTAAGAGGACTGATGATAAAACCATATTAAGAGGACTGATGATAAAACCATATTAAGAGGACTGGTGAAAAACCATATTAAGAGGAGTGGTGAAAAACCATATTAAGAGGACTGGTGAAAAAACCATATTAAGAGGACTGGTGAAAAACCATATTAAGAGGACTGGTGAAAAACCATATTAAGAGGACTGGTAAAAACCATATTAAGAGGACTGGTGAAAAAACCATATTAAGAGGACTGGTGAAAAAACCATATTAAGAGGACTGGTAAAAAACCATATTAAGAGGACTGGTAAAAAACCATATTAAGAGGACTGGTGAAAAACCATATTAAGAGGACTGGTAAAAAAACCATATTAAGAGGACTGGTGAAAAAACCATATTAAGAGGACTGGTAAAAAACCATATTAAGAGGACTGGTAAAAACCATATTAAGAGGACTGGTGAAAAAAACCATATTAAGAGGACTGGTGAAAAAAACCATATTAAGAGGACTGGTGAAAAACCATATTAAGAGGACTGGTAAAAACCATATTAAGAGGACTGGTAAAAACCATATTAAGAGGACTGGTAAAAACCATATTAAGAGGACTGGTGAAAAACCATATTAAGAGGACTGGTGAAAAACCATATTAAGAGGACTGGTAAAAACCATATTAAGAGGACTGGTGAAAAACCATATTAAGAGGACTGGTGAAAAACCATATTAAGAGGACTGGTGAAAAAAACCATATTAAGAGGACTGGTAAAAAACCATATTAAGAGGACTGGTAAAAACCATATTAAGAGGACTGGTAAAAAACCATATTAAGAGGACTGGTGAAAAAACCATATTAAGAGGACTGGTGAAAAAACCATATTAAGAGGACTGGTGAAAAAACCATATTAAGAGGACTGGTGAAAAAACCATATTAAGAGGACTGGTAAAAAACCATATTAAGAGGACTGGTAAAAAACCATATTAAGAGGACTGGTAAAAAACCATATTAAGAGGACTGGTAAAAAACCATATTAAGAGGACTGGTGAAAAAACCATATTAAGAGGACTGGTGAAAAAACCATATTAAGAGGATTGGTGAAAAAACCATATTAAGAGGACTGGTGAAAAACCATTTTGAGAGGACTGATGATAAAACCATATTCATATTCAAATCCGTCATTGCATTTTAATATTTCATGAGTGTTGAAAAGTGACCTTGCCGTGTACAGTGTGATGTCATAATTGCAGATCTTAGACAATTTTTATGTTTATGATACTTTCAGTTTACGCACAATTGTTGATGCAGTCTAATGCAGTGTAGCTTGTATGCACACCCACACTATGGCAACTGTGACATCACACTGTTAGTATCACCTGTTTTTGTTTTATATATGTGAATATCTATTAATTTATCCATCAGTTGTTGTTTGATTCATCATTTTTCATTGATTGATTGATCGATTATATTTGATATTAAAAGGATCAAGTGTTTGATTCATTATTTTTGAATGATCGAGTTTATTTTGTATTAGACTGATTGATTGATTATAATAATCGATTGATTGTATTTGATTGATTGTTTGTGATTGATTATATTTGATTGATTGATTACATTAAATATATGATCGATAGATTGATTGGATTTGATTATGAATAAGAGAAAAGAAAATCTTTACATGATGTTTCAATTTTTTCACAGATAGGTTTGTTCCTGTTAGTGTGACAGACTCTATGGACACCGGAAATAGTGTCCCTACTACGCCAACCAAGTGATGTATTCCTTGCAAGGTGTAGACACATTCAGCGGACAATGGACCTCCACCCTCGCCATGGACCTCCACCCTCGCCATGGACCTCCACCCTCGCCATGGACCTCCACCCTCGCCATGGACCTCCACCCTCGCCACGGACCTCCACCCTCGCCACGGAGGAGGATTCTGCAATAAAGTGTGTGATCTAAAAAATTAATGAGGTGTTGCCATTCATCTGCCATCAACTGACGTCCCGGAGCAAGAAGTGGATCTGACCCGGCAATCTGTGAACCAACAGTTACAGTGATTGATCAATCAGATTGGTCAATCCAGATTTCATCAATATCCTTTGTAGTGATTTCTCGTACATTCGCTCCAACTTGAGCGTTACTGAGAAAAATCAACTTGAAAGGTTTGGAGATGGAACCATAAAAACATTGTAAAGCTTTTTGTGCTGTTTTAAGTATAAACAGCGGAATGCATGCTACTATTAACTGCTGAAATCTTGTGATACAAGATTTTTTTTTCATTTGAAATAAGATTTTAATTTTAAGTTAAGACCTTGCTCTGCTGTTGAGAATGTATTTTATTTCTGCTTATCTGGAGATTTTTGTATGGAGCAGATATGGGATACCTGATACACCAAGATTTTAAGCAATTTATTTATGAGATAACAAAGTGATCATTATTTTATATGCTTCTGCTTTTCAATGATCATTCTTGTTATTTATGATATTCACATGACTTATTGTGTACATTTGGAATATTTATGTACCCTTAAATACAATAATTTATGAGAGAAAAAATTTCCTTAAAGTTTTTAACCAAGCGTTTTAGAATTATTTCATTTCATATTTAAAAAGTATCTATGATGATTTAATTCATGTGAATCATGATGTACTTACATGTGATTAAAGAAGACGTTAATGTTGTACAGTCATCATAAGGATGATTTTAAAGGTAGTCACCTTTTAAAGTTTCACACCCCGTCCTTTGACCCAGTTTGGGGTCAAATCAAATTTGATTTAACTTTCCTTTGGTGTTAGTAAATAAATTATAACGTTCCATTAATGGGAAAAACAACAGTTCAATTTTTACAACGATTTACTTTTATTTATTTTTTATTGTTTAGTGATACCTGAAATTTTTCTGTAAATCATGCAAGTGCTATTTTCCCCCAACCCTAAAAATTGGAAGCAAAAGAGCAGCAATGCTTTCCTTAAATATTCTATTGTTCATGTAGATCAGAAATGTCTGGCTCAAATTGTAAGATTCAAGTGAAGTTTGTCTTCTATTTTGAACAAAATTGTCACAAAATGGATCATCAAGTTATAGATTTGTATTTGTAAAGCTTTACTGTATTTTGAAGTTACCCAGGTGTGTTAGCCAGCTGTTTTTGATGCCAGAATATTATATGTAACTGCTCGCTGATATGAGAGATATCAGAGGTATATAACATACTTATGACTCTTATGTAAAAGATAACATACTTATGACTCTATGTAAAAGTATAACACACTTATGACTCTATGTAAAAGTATAACATACTTATGACTCTATGTAAAAGTATAACATACTTATTTATGACTCTATGAAAAAGTGACAGATTTCACAATTGTCAGCTTCCAAAAGTGAAACAACATTTTTGGCAAATCCAATATTTGGGCTTTAAATGTTGATTATTCTTCACTCCCAGAAAAGAAATATAAAAAATAAAGTAGTACATCAATTTTCCCGAGTGTATGAGCTGTGATAAACCCTCAGTGTTAAATTTTAAATGTTTTACACAGCCCTCATGTTGACAGGTTTTAACAATTATTAGCTATTTAATCAATTTAAACAAATATTTGCCAATTTGGGATTAATGTGGGCCTTGCTTGACATTAATAGGAAAGACTGGTTGAATCATTTGTTTATTTGACAGAGAACTTTGAATTCCTTCAGTTTATTGATAAGCTAGTAGCAGAGCTACTAAGTTTTCAAACAAAAGTTGCACGTTTTATTTTCATTTGCCATAGAACAGTTGCTTGTCATATCATGTTATTACCCGCAAGATTGCATGCGGGAAGAACTGATTGCTGTGATTGTCTTTGATTATGTCAGAGACCTCTTGAAGACCTTGTTGCTTAGTTACGCTTGTGCATGCTTTCGTCTTCTTGCAACAATGACAACTTTGTTTGAAAACACATTTATTGTCATATATAGGTTTAAGTTAACTAAATATTCTTGAGTCAGTAGCAACGCAATAAATGGGGCTTTGATTCAACAAGCTATCTACTCTAATGTATCTGCCTTTCCATTTTATTTAAATATGAAAGAATTTGGTCTGAAGCATAAGAATATTCACATGTATTCTGAACTCTCATATTTCCAGGTGAGTGATTAAGTATTTCTTGTAAGCAAATCATTCTCAAAACGAATCAGATCTTCATATAGTTTGTTCATAGTATTTATGTAAATACTAAAGGTTAAAATGGCTTAGGATTTCCATCTCTGGTACATGGACTGTAGTTTGTCATATATACAAGTTATTGAGTCATTGACATCAAGACATGTTTGGGAAAAATTCACTTAGTTCTATAAGAGGAGAATAGGTAGCTCCATTGGCAGAGTGCACAGCTGAGATGCTGGAGGTCCCGGGTTTGATTTTTCCACAGCTATGCAGACAGAAACGCCGAACATCAAAGTGGAAGCATTTCGTCTGTAGCTCCTACTCATTCAGCTGTTGAGAAAAGTGACAATGGTTGTATGGCACACTCTGACCGTCCTTCGGAGGGGGACGTTAAGGGGACGTTAAGCTGTCGGTCCCGACAGCAGGAGAGTCTCCCCTGCCTGGTTTTCTAAACACTATTGAGAAGAGAAGCGTGAAAACGCGGTGTTCATTCACTTCCATTTCAAGTACTAAGTCCATGTGCGCCCATAGGCAGCTGGAGAACTAGTCTGTTAGTTGTAGAGCGCATTTGAATAGTTCTTTAAACTAGAAAATGTGCCATGTAAATTCCATATATCATATCACATCATTTCTTAGGTTGTAAATTGGAAGTATCTATAACTGGTGTAATGTGTTGTAGTTTGAAAAGGTAAATATGGATTATAGCTAAGACACTTGGATTTAAACTGACTCGAAAGAAAGCACAGAACAGGGTGTGAATTTGGTTGGTTTGTTCTTACACTCGAGGATGAGTGGAAGCTGAACAAATTATAATTTAACAGAGATCAATTTTCAATACTGCAATTGCAATTTCTGCTGTAATGTTTTTTTATTTAAAAAATGCAGCTAATGCGAAAAATGCTGTCCATTCCCAGAATGCATTGCCATGTTTCAAGTCAGTGCTGTGTCCATTCCCAGCATTCATTGTCATGTTTTAAGTCCGTGATGTTTGGATGCTTTAGAGTGCTTTGAAAAGGAAAAAAGTAATTTAGAATTTTGCAAAGTTTTTAAAGCATCCAATGTAAGGACAAGCTGTAAAACTGTGTTGACTTTTGCAGTCCTGAAAGGCGAACCTCTTTGTACAGGAAGTAAAGAAAAAAAAAAAGGTTTGAAAATTTTGTAGGAGCAAAATCAAAGTTGTATCTCAGGATTCAGGGATAGTATTTTTGTTTGGGAATAAATTGATGACAGGTCTTTCTGTGGAAGTGTCGTGGAATTAACTTGAGTTTTCCATACTTTTTTTGAGTGTCGTAGAAAGTGAGTTGTTGTCAGGCTCAGTTAGAGAAGTTGTGTAGGCTAGTTGCCTCGTTAGTTGATGGTGTTTGCTGCCTTACAAGTGTTTTTGCCTGAGAGGGTGTAAAGATCTTAGAAACTTTGTGATTGTTATAAATAAAGTTGTAAAGTAAGGCGAGGAGAAACATGATACATATTTTAAGTATTTTCACATGCACATACTTGTAAAAACGTAAAATTTTAAGAATAATTCAAAGCTCATGTACAGTTATATGAAAAATATTTTTTTCTGGACTTTTTTTTCAGGTTGAATGTACATAGTACAATTTCAGAGGATTTTTTGCTGCTGTTTGCTAATCCTTGTGAACAATATTGAAAGAATTGATTACTTTTCATTTTGTAGAGATGTAAAAATTGAATAGGTGTTCCATAGTTAAATGATTAGCCTGAAAGGCACAGTACGGGTAATAATGGTGACAGAACCAGTTTCTTTAGTCTAACGTTTCTATTTTTTAACCATTTTATGTTTCTTTTGGTTTAATGATCTATTTTACAGAGTATTTGATTTTTTCTTCCAAATTCTGTGACCCAATATTGTATCCTTTTCTTTGACCTGTGTCATTTGTCTTTATGTCTTTATGGATACTAATTAGTCCTGTCATCCAATCAGGTATCACCACATGTTGGATTAAGTGCCTTCCATATGACTATAAAATGATTCTTGTGTGTAACGCTTGGTACTGCACAGGACACAAAACTATTATGATATGTAGTCAGAACTGCATATTATTTTTGTTTCTGTAGAGTTTCCAAAGCTAATAATGTCTCACACTCATATAAAAGGCACTCGTGGAGTGCAGTCTCACACTCATATGGAAGGCACTCGTGGAGTGTAGTCTCACACTCATATGGAAGGCACTCGTGGAGTGCAGTTTCACACTCATATGGAAGGCACTGGTGGAGTGCAGTCTCACACTCATATGGAAGGCACTCGTGGAGTGCAGTCTCACACTCATATGGAAGGCACTCGTGGAGGGCAGTTTCACACTCATATGGAAGGCACTGGTGGAGTGCAGTCTCACACTCATATGGAAGGCACTCGTGGAGTGCAGTCTCACACTCATATGGAAGGTATCGTGGAGTGCAGTCTCACACTCATATGGAAGGCACTCGTGGAGTGTAGTCTCACACTCATATGGAAGGCACTGGTGGAGTGCAGTCTCACACTCATATGGAAGGCACTCGTGGAGTGCAGTCTCACATTCATATGGAAGGCACTCGTGGAGTGCAGTCTCACACTCATATGGAAGGCACTGGTGGAGTGCAGTCTTGCACTCATATGGAAGGCACTGGTGGAGTGCAGTCTTGCACATATGGAAGGCACTGGTGGAGTGCAGTCTTGCACATATGGAAGGCACTCGTGGAATGCAGTCTCACACTCATATGGAAGGCACTTGTGGAGTGCAGTCTCACACTCATATGGAAGGCACTCGTGGAGTGCAGTTGTAGTAGGTACTTGTGGGAAAGTATGGTATCGGTAGGCACTTGTGAAGTACAATATCTGTAGGTATATTGTGAGATACTCATGCAGTACTGTATTGATACTTGTGAAGTACGGTATTGGTGCTTGTGAAGTATGTTATTGGTACTTGTAAAGTACGGTATTGGTACTTGTGAAGTACGGTATTGGTACTTTAGAAGTGGTAGTGGTATTTACTTGTGAAGTACAGTATTGGTACTTGTGAAGTACTGTATGTGTACTTTAGAAGTCCGATATTGGTACTTGGGAAGTATGGTATTTTGTACTTGTGCATTACGATATTGGTACACATGAAATACAGTATCGGTACTCCTGGAGTATGATATTGATAGGTACAAGTGCTGTACTGTATGATGCAGTACTTGTGTACTCCAGTATTGTATGTGATATTTATCTATACGCGTGACAAATATGCCATGCCATTAGGCAATAAACTGACAAATATATGTGTAATTTCTGTTTGGTATACAAGTGTTTCTTCATGTGTACAAAATGGAATGAAACAAGTGAGGGCTGTTAGGTGTCAAATATCAAGGACGAGTGATTATATAAAGCGATGAGGGATACTTCTGCTAGATTCAGAGGAAGCAGAGAGAGGACCACATGCAGCTTTCATTTCACAGTGACATTGAAGAAAATGGTGGTTTATACCTTGATTTAAAGTGAACATGGTTAGCAGTGGTGTGGCCATGGGGAGTGCCATATCCCACCTCGTGGATGCTGGCCACTTGTCCTTTTCATCTTCAAAAGAGAAGATATGAATTACGCTATTAATTTATTGTTGTTGCACAATTTTATATAGATCAAGGAGACGTATACAAGCCTCACAAGGTGTATTTCCATTTGAAGTAAACCTCAAAGAATTTGCCAAACATCTTTATACATCTTTATTCCTGTTTTGTGAAATATTTGACGTCTTCCATACATTTGTAAAGATGTTCCCATTGTCGTTGCCATCTGTTGTGTCAATGCAATTGGTTGTTTTCATCAGCTGTAGGGTCTGCAATTGGTTGTTTTTATCAGCTGTAGTGTCCGCAATTGGTTGTTTTCATCAGCTGTAGTGTCTGCAATTAGTTGTTTTCATACGCTGTAGTGTCTGCAATTGGTTGTTTTCATCAGCTGTAGTGTCTGCAATTGGTTGTTTCCATCAGCTGTAGTGTCTGCAATTGGATGTTTTCATCGGCTGTAGTGTCTGCAATTGGTTGTTTTCATCAGCTGTAGTGTCTGCAATTGGTTGTTTTCATCAGCTGTAGTGTCTGCAATTGGTTGTTTTCATCAGCTGTAGTGTCTGCAATTGGTTGTTTTCATCAGCTGTAGTGTCTGCAATTGGTTGTTTTCATAAGCTGTGTCTGCAATTGGTTGTTTTCATCAGCTGTAGTGTCTGCAATTGGTTGTTTTCATCAGCTGTAGTGTCTGCATTTGGTTGTTTTCATCAGCTGTAGTGTCTGCAATTGGTTGTTTCCATCAGCTGTAGTGTCTGCAATTGGTTGTTTTCATCAGCTGTAGTGTCTGCAATTGGATGTTTTCATAAGCTGTGGTGTCTGCAATTGGTTGTTTTCATCAGCTGTAGTGTCTGCAATTGGTTGTTTTTATCAGCTGTAGTGTCTGCAATTGGTTGTTTTCATCAGCTGTAGTGTCTGCAATTGGTTGTTTTTATCAGCTGTAGTGTCTGCAATTGGTTGTTTTCATCAGCTGTAGTGTCTGCAATTGGTTGTTTTTATCAGCTGTAGTGTCTGCAATTGGTTGTTTTTATCAGCTGTAGTGTCTGCAATTGGTTGTTTTCATCAGCTGTAGTGTCTGCAATTGGTTGTTTTTATCAGCTGTAGTGTCTGCAATTGGGGATGTAGACTGAATAGGAGTTCTTACTCTTTGATCAATGTAGCCAATTTGGGATTCGTTAGATTGCTTAAATGTTGATATTGGTGTGTTTTATATCGTTCTTCATGAAGTATTAATCCAATTATTTTCTCATATGTTAGAACCATTATGGAACCATTATGGAACCATTATGGAACCATTATGGAACCATTATGGAACCATTATGGAACCATTATGGAACCATTATGGAACCATTATGGAACCATTATGGAACCATTTTGGAACCATTATGGAACCATTATGGAACCATTATGGAACCATTATGGAACCATTATGGAACCATTATGGAACCATTATGGAACCATTATGGAACCATTATGGAACCATTATGGAACCATTATGGAACCATTATGGAACCATTATGGAACCATTATGACACCATTTTGAATGGGCACGAGGAGCTTGTGGTATACCATCAAGTCCATTATAGAAAGGTTCCAAGTAATCGCCTGAAGCACATTTTCTACCCTTTTTGAAATTTTCTTTGTTGCTATTTTGTCTTGTAGGCTTGATTTGTCCTCAATTTTACAAGAACTCAAATTTTGTTCAAAATGTTAGATTTTAGGGTGACTTGGTGCAGTTGTCTTTGTACCTGCCACAAAATTCCAAATGAACATGGAAGAGAAAATTATTGTGCATTGTGCTTTGTTCTGAAATATATGATACTGGCACAGTGTTTGTATAAGTGAGGTAGATGTGTTATTAATGGCTTTTAATATTTAAAGGGTGGTCATAGAAAGTGACTGGAATATTAATTTATTTACAATTTACATTTCTTGGGAATATTCTGTTTCATACTCCATAACAATGCAGCTTCTTACAATGTCTAAAGGATTGGTTCACAATTCTTGATAGATCAAATTTGAGTTCAAACGGTCAAATTGATAATAAAAAAGCTTGGTGTTTTTGATCAATTACATTAAGTGAGGAGCGTAGAGATAGTATTTTACTGTTGATCATTCAAACTGAATTGCAGCTTAAGAACGCCCTGTTGACGGGTTATTTTCTATGCACCTTAGAAATGCCAACTGATTGTATGTATGCTTCGCTGCAGTTGAAATCCTTATTTGAATCTTTTGGGTCTTCTTGAGTTACAGAATGTATCAAGTATTTTTTGTACATAAATTAAAAATTCAGTTTTAAGTTAAGTTATATCATATTATTTTACGGTCTTTGTTATAGAACAACTCGAACGAGAAGAAATTGAGATATGTTTTTTAATTCTTGTACATTTTGAAATATTTTATGAAATGGACCTTAGTTTATCCTTGGAAAAAAGTTTGATGTAACCTTGCAATGCAACAGAATGCATGGTAAACTAAATTGAAATATTAATATGTTGGGAGTGTTTCTTTGACATGTAAAAAGTTCATCTTAGGTTCCCATTCCAATGTGACATTTGTTACCCAATGTGTCCAATATTCAATGTTGTTAACTATGAGCAACATATATAAGTATGTCATTCTGTGTATTGTCCTCTTGTTATGTCAGCATTTTATTTGAAGTTTTAAATTCCTGGTTATGGATGGCAGGGGCCAATCCAGGAAATAGAGGAGGGAGTGGTACCTGAGGAGGGGGTGGTGGGTGTTGCCTGAGGAGGTAGTGGTGCCTGAGGAGGTGGTGGTGCCTGAGGAGGTGGTGGTGCCTGAGGAGGTGGTGGTGCCAGAGGAGGTGGTGGTGCCTGAGGAGGTGGTGGTGCCTGAGGAGGTGGTGGTGCCAGGGGAGGTGGTGGTGCCAGGGGAGGTGGTGGTGCCAGGGGAGGTGGTGGTGCCAGAGGAGGTGGTTGTGCCTGAGGAGGTGGTGGTGCCAGAGGAGGTGGTGGTGCCAGAGGAGGTGGTGGTGCCAGAGGAGGTGGTGGTGCCAGAGGAGGTGGTGGTGCCAGAGGAGGTGGTGGTGCCAGAGGAGGTGGTGGTGCCAGAGGAGGTGGTGGTGCCAGAGGAGGTGGTGGTGCCAGAGGAGGTGGTGGTGCCAGAGGAGGTGGTGTTGCCTGAGGAGGTGGTGGTGCCAGGGGAGGTGGTGGTGCCAGAGGAGGTGGTGGTGCCAGGGGTGGTTGTGGTGTCAGAGGTTGGACTCAACTCAAGCTAGTCAGAAATGCAGAGAATGGATCGTCCTAACATTTTTGACAAAATTTCATTGTCCAAAAATTTGTGACATTTTGGAAATTTTGTGACAAAATGAACAAACAGATGTATTCAAATTTGTCTGACAATTTGTGACAATGTTTTACCCCTTGACTCGCACTCATCGGTAATTTGATGTTGTATTTAGGGGTGGATTCCATTTTTCATGAAACAGACATAACCAAATGATCCTTTCTATGGGTATCACTGGTCATGGTGTGTGAATCTATGCCAATCAAATGTGACAAAAGGCAAAACTGATGTGACATTCTGTGCACAAAATTATGAGACGTGACAAATTTTGTGACATGACGTTCTGTGACAAGCCATCAATCATCACTCCATTCTCTGCCATATAACTTTACACCTTTGCACGGACCTTTAGGTACACCCTTTTTTGCAGGTCTAAACCTAGTATGGTTTTGCTGTTTCTACTCACAGGTATATTGATATCTTGTAGGTTAAAAAACTGATCCATTGATTTGTTTTCCTTTCCAGTAATTTGCTGTCGTTTTAGTGGGGTATAAAGGCATATCACCTTATATGTATATTTTAGGGGAATCCGCAATGTGTGTCTAATCGGGTTGATTAAAGTCTATTTCATTTATTTACATCAAAAGGAAATTATTTTACCAAAATTTATATAGTTCCCGTTTATTAACCAGATTTTGACTATTATAAAGGGTTATCATATACAGTGTAGATGTTTACAAAACAACTTTAATAAGAGAGATTTTTTATTTCTTATCAGTAATTCACCCCAAAAAAACAAAAAAAAACCCAGAATTGTCGTAATTTGTATTATATGGAGACCGTTCACTATGTCCCTAAAATTTTCTTTAGGAATTATAATTCTTCTGGAGATTTTATTAAAAGCGCTATGCTTCTTTTTCAGTTTGAAATTAAGAATTTTATTTGAAGTGTTATTGAAATCAGAATATTTATGTTTAAAGAAGTCGATGTATAATTTGTGTTAGAAGTATAGCAAGAAAAGTCAGGGGATTCATTCCTGGGAAGTCAGGGCATTCATCCCTGGGAAGTCAGGAGATTCATCCCTGGGAAGTCTGGGATTCATCTCTGGGAAGTCAGGGAATTCATCCCTGGAAAGTCAGGGGATTCATCCCTGGAAAGTCAGGGGAATTATTTCTGGGAAGTCAAGGGATTCATCCTTTGGAAGTCAGGGGATTCATCCTTTGGAAGTTAGGGGATTCATCCCTGGGAAGTTAGGGGATTCATCCCTGGGAAGTCAGGGGATTCATCCCTGGGAAGTCAGGGGATTCATCCCTGGGAAGTCAGCCGATTCATCCCTGAGAAGTCAGCTGATTCATCCCTGGGAAGTCGGCTGATTCATCCCTGGGAAGTCAGCTGATTCATCCCTGGGAAGTCAGGGGATTTATCCCTGTTAAGTTAGGGAATTCATCCCTAAGAAGTCATTGCTTGACTAGGGATTTAAAGTTCATCCCCTATATTATCTAGATTAAAGAAGGGCCACTATGATTAGAAAATATGTGGGGAAAAGTTTTAGCTGGATACATTGGGGGAAAAAGTATTAGATTCTGCAGAATATATTAGTCATACATAGAAAATCTGAAAAAGATGAATAAGATAGAGGTAAATAGATTTGATATATAGCTAATGGGATAAATGCTTCATACAGCTTTTCAAGTTTCCAATTTTCATTAAATTGTCATTGTGTTGTGCTTTTTTCAGAAGAAAAATATTTATTGTGATAAGGGCGCATAAAAAAGATTGTTCACCCTGTTTTTGTAACAAAAGGTCTAAAGTAAAAACAAACAAAAAACAGATATTTTGTTGTGAAAGCTTTGATAATTAAGGGTAGGGGGAAAACTAATCAAAGATCACTTTTGTGAAAAGCTTGGTTACTTAATAGTTTGGGAAGGCAGATTTTTGAGTGAATTTGTTACTTGAGGGTAGGGATGTCTGCCACATTTGAGTTTGTTACTTGAGGGTAGGGATGTCTGCCACATTTGAGTTTGTTACTTGAGGGTAGGGATGTCTGCCACATTTGAGTTTGTTACTTGAGGGTAGGGATGTCTGCCACATTTGAGTTTGTTACTTGAGGGTAGGGATGTCTGCCACATTTGAGTTTGTTACTTGAGGGTAGGGATGTCTGCCACATTTGAGTTTGTTACTTGAGGGTAGGGATGTCTGCCACATTTGAGTTTGTTACTTGAGGGTAGGGATGTCTGCCACATTTGAGTTTGTTACTTGAGGGTAGGGATGTCTGCCACATTTGAGTTTGTTACTTGAGGGTAGGGATGTCTGCCACATTTGAGTTTATTACTTGAGGGTAGGGATGTCTGCCACATTTGAGTTTGTTACTTGAGGGTAGGGATGTCTGCCACATTTGAGTTTGTTACTTGAGGGTAGGGATGTCTGCCACATTTGAGTTTGTTACTTGAGGGTAGGGATGTCTGCCACATTTGAGTTTGTTACTTCAGGGTAGGGATGTCTGCCACATTTGAGTTTGTTACTTCAGGGCAGGGATGTCTGCCACATTTGAGATCAAGTTTGTGAGGCAATCAGGGTCCTACTTAGTTTTCTATTTTGGCTTTTGGCATGAATAGAAAACAAAACCTTTTTGAAAGGCAAGAGAATATATCATGAAATGATATCTATTAATAGTTTTAATATTTTCTCTACGAATGTTTTTTTTTTTAATTGTTTCTTGTTATCTGTTAAAAGAATGATTCTTTTGAAGTGTATGTTCATGCATATTAATAAGCACTTCCTTGAGTAAATTATTCCACTTTGTATGTCACAAATTTTATCCGCATCTGTCCATTTCTTATTTTGCCCAAAAATGTGAAGAAGAAAAACAATACAATTCCAAATGTTTTAAGAATTGCTATATTTGTAAATTTTCTCTTTTAAGTGCAATGTCTTGGTGTAGTGTATATACATGTACTTGCCTTGCTGGATAGCTGTCGTTTCTTCTCCTACTTGCCTTGCTATGTTTATATCTTATTTCCTCTCCTAGGTGATTAGTGTCTTTATCTCATCCCAAGTAAGTATTCATAAGTAAGTAATTATTATGCACATATATAGATTTGCTATTGTATATATTTACCAAGAGTGTTTGCTTCCTCTGAAGATTAACGATGATAAGTACGACTGAGAATAAACTGCTGAAAGTGCTATTACACCATGACTTCTTGTATTTTTGGTAATTTGGCAGGGCAGAACCTTATGTGGGTTTGGTGAAATGTCCTTTTTTGTCAGGTTAATTATCCATCCATAATGCCATATATCTTCTCACCTTACCCAGTAGTGGCTCCAGGCATGACACACTGGTGGGTAAGAGTAAGGACCTTACTCATCCGTTTCCCTCCATACATTTTCTTTTAGGATTTGGACGAACCTTAAATTCCGTCTTGTAAAAAAGTGTAAGGGAGGAGAGATCCCCTCCCTCCCCCCCCCACCAGCCAAGTATTTTGTTTGTACACCTTCAATAAATGATTTCTTCCAACCACATTTAATAATATAAAATTTTGTTAAAGAAAGGGGGCATTGTGAATTGTTTACCTGTGTAGGCATTACTATTTGAGGATATCTTTTCTGATCCTAAGTACAAATAAAACTACTGCTAGCAAAATTACCAGACACCCCCAGCCATAGAAACCAAGTTTTGTTTCCGAATGTGAAGGAATATTTACGCCCAAAAATAAAACTTGTATGCAAATTATCATATCATGTGATTACTTATAGCTGAACCATCGTAATGGTGGCAAATGAGGTCACTGGAGTAAATGCATATGGACCAAGATGCCTGAAACAAGTGTAGAGGTCGAAAGGGCCTATTAATCTAAACTCATGAAGTTTGTCAAAGTAGCAATGTATGTTAAAACTGAATAATTTTTGCATGATTTCCGTGGGTTTGTCCAGTTTTTAATCCTCGACTACATTGCTGCTGCTGATTCTTACAGTTTTGAGATCTAAAACTGCTAGGGACAGGGTTTCAAGAAGAGGAGTCACTGCCTGGCCCTTGGGGCCCGGTTCTGTGTGGGGACCCAGTTCTGTGTGGGGACTGGTTCTGTGTTGGGGCCCTCTTTTTGGTTGTGGGGGCCCGCTTCTGTGTTGGGGCCTGTTTTTGTCCTGCTAGGATATTGCATTATTATGAAATAAAAAATCTACATCGTCCAAGCATGTGCTGCAATGCCTGAACATTGAGACATTCCCTTTATTTCAATGACTAATTCATTCAAGTGATGATTTTGAATAATAAATGAGCTAAACTTAATCACATAGTTTGCTGCGCCTGCCTTGTTTTGATCCCTTAATTCCCAGAAGAAATGTCAGGGCGCCGGGTCAGTGTTCTCCAGGTTTGGTGGTTGTGTGCGAGGGCTTGCATTTCTGCAAAGGTCCTTCCTGTCCATTCACCAATGTTGTAGCCCAGCGTTCTTTTTCTCGCTAAGTACAAACCCTACTAGTAGATATTTCGTACTGGTTTGCACTGTCTTCTTCTGCGTCACTTTCTCTGCACTGTTTCCTGATGGATGGTTTTGGCTACGTAATTTACATACATGAAAAAGTTTCTTGATCTTAAACTGGTTTGTTTTTAAGATTAGAAAATTGTTCTATTTAAGGTTCAATTTTTTTTTACAGGAAATCAGACTTAAAACTTGTCAGCATCCTAAGGCTTTTTAGACAATTGTTTTAACTTTCATTAAACTTTTTGCAAAGTAGGGACCCTGTCCATGGTTCCCTGTTCCAACTCCTCCACGCTACTTGCATTTTAACATGGTTCCCTGTCCCACCTCCACGCTACTTGCATTTTAACATGGTTCTCTGTTCCACCTCCTCCACGCTACTTGCATTTTAACATGGTTCCCTGTTCCACCTCCTCCACGCTACTTGCATTTTAACACCAGAAAATTCATAAAATGGCCAATTTATTATCAATTTTAAGGATATATTTTATTATCTTCATGCTTTAAAAGAAAAGGCATAGGAGTATGGGTGCATGGGGAAATTTTCCTCAAATAGCATATTTTCAGGGAGAATTAAAAACAAAATTCTAGCAGGTTCGAGCAAGGTTTTAATATAGCATTACAATTTCTGACACTTATATTGCCCCCTAAAACAAGATTCTCAGCCTGAACACCTATTGTATGTATCTGATAAACCACTGTTTATGTCACGTGCCTCATTGAGGTCAAACAGGTGTCACCTTTAACCCTTTCACCATTTAAATGAATCAAAGGAAACATTTCTTCCGAATACTTCCTGTTTTCCTCAACAACACGCCAGTCAAGCTGGACGACAGAATATCATTGAGATAACTAGGTCCACGGTTTCGAATTAGGTTTGTGATTCTGTTTAGAGTAAACTTGCAAGTATTAGGCCCACAATTCACTGTTTAGACCCTAACATGAAGCCCAAACAAATGGCACTAAGGGAGGGGAGGTGGGGGGGGGGGGGGTGATTATCCTCCTTGGGAGGGATGTGAATTTTCCTCCACATGCTCCTCCTACTAACCCATGAAATATTACTTTTTAATGGACAGAGTTGGTCTTTCTCCCTCCCCTCCCCCCTTTCCCTCTCTCGTGTAACACAGCTTTCTCCCGAGTGTGACACACCGTTCCCTCCATATAAGTAGTACATGGCGCCACTACTGGCTTGATGTAAACCCATCTGAGCTATCCTGACTGTGAGAAGATAGTATTCAGCTATCCCCAAGCCAACCTTGCTAGTGATAAGAAAGGCTGGTGGAAGTTCCCTGATGACATAGTGATGAATGGACTAAAAGAAATAAAGTAGTGTAAAAGGCCGAAAATTTCACTACCAGTCAAGAGACAGGAGATAATTTTGGAATACTATCTTAATCTACACATCGAATTTAGGGCGATTACTTTCTTCAGTAATTTTATATTTTCAGGTTTTAAGATACTTTGCCTCCCTAACATTGGCGTTGCCAGATAATTTGGTTTGGGGAATCGTTGTTCAGATGAAGAATGTAGGAGGCCCCTCAAAAAACGTAAATGCTTAGACCATAACGATACACCCAAACAGAGGTGCCACTACGGGTATTCGGGAAGAGAGAATTTCCTTCCTAGGATGGACAAAAATTCTCCTCTATCTACTTCTCCCTCTACTCCGATAGAGGACGGAGGCCTGTAAGGGGTCCACCTTAGAATATTCTTTGTTTTGGAAGCCTCACAATTTGGCTTAACATGATATTCATATTTTCCATGAATTTTTCAACTCTTACGTTATATGATAAGTATTTTGGTTTCCTATTCTAAACAGGTCTGCAGAGAACGTATCTTTTACGTTTCGTCATGGAAGCTGAAATATAATTAAATTTAAAATAAAATCAATGAATTGGTTCACAGAAGCATAAAAAGCAAAGAAAACAAGTAATCTGCATACTTGATGGAAGGCTGCAGTGCAATGCAGTAAATTTACGGACCATCGTGCAGCAATTATTATTCAAGAATCTGGTTTTGGCATAGCACCCCTCTTGAATATGTTCGGCACGGCGTATTGTGGCAGAAAAAAAAAATCTAAGGTTTCTCAATAATCACAAAACCATAATCCCTTATAAGTTTCTGATGGTATTTTTGCGATAAAATGGTGAAACCTGAAGAATTTTTTTGAATAAAACTCATAGCATCTCCCTACTTTATTAAGCAAGAAGGATTGAAACATTGACCAAACTTTGAGTTTACTTATCATTTCTTGATGAAAAAATTAGACCATGAACTAACCCAATGATTTGGACTCGCTGTGATAATCCGGGAGATGACGTCACTTGCTGGAGTGAAGAACGTGTGGCACGTAAATAAACAGCTAATCGCTTTTTTTTGTTTTCACTCTAATGCGGGTGAATGAATGCGCGCGGCTGCTACACGGTCTGATGACCTTAGGTCACATTTTTTCCAGGTAGGACGAACAATTGACGTCACGCCATCTGACTTTAACTTCACGCATGCATCAAGCGCGACCGAAGTGGCTGATCTAGTGACAATACGTCAGTCATGTCAGTGAGACTAGGCTACACTGATCTGATTGGGATTGTATTTTAGCTTTTTCCCGAGATAACAGCATAACAGAAATGTCAGAACGTCAGAGACTGTTAGATGATAGTGATCCAGCGAGTATGAGCCAAGTGAAACTTGATGACGATGATTCGGGCGTAAAAAAACTGTAGGTATTTTTGTTTGTGCTGTCACTAAACTGTCAAGGCTAACCCATTCCGCGAATATAGGCCTAAATTTAAACCACTTAGGCTTAGGCCATAGTCTACTTTTAAAGCCTGGTCATCAACTGGACGGTAAAATCTTAGTAGGCCTAGGCCTAGGCCCTATAGCGGTAAATTTCTACATACGGATTTTGGCATTTTTTTGTTTTTGTTTTAATCTGTTGTATTTATTTTAAGTATTTTCCTTTTCATATTTGGGCCTTAAAAAAGTTTGAACAAGTTTAGGGCCAAACGTAGAAACTACAGACTAATTGTTAAGCCGAAATTGATTAAAAAAGAGGAATAATTCGCTTGTTTTGGCTTCTCGGTCGAACTTTTACCTGTCAGTGTGTATAGTAGCCTAGTAGTAGTACTGTTGTACAGTCTGGTATTGGAGTCTGCAATCCATTTTTTCATTTAACTCAGTAACTGAAATAAACAAAAACGTGGGCATAATTGATGTACTGTAGATCGTCAATAATTTTTGGTTAGGTTTTAGGATTAGGTGTTAAGATTAAGTTGTAGGATTAGGGTTTAGGATTAGCCAGACTGGAGAGTTTGCCTTGTGTGCGCAACATCTGGCCCGCACAGCTTACTCCTTGGTTTGGCACCTGGCCCGCGCACAACTTGCTGGCCATAGATCTGGCTGCACATGGGAAACAAATTATAGTAAACTATAGTACTAATGCAAAGCTCGCATGGTTATGCAAGACCTGATGAACATTTAAGCGTGCAGATTTCTGTAAAATTTAGCCATCCTGCGCCAAGCATCAGCTAGAAATCACGGGTCACTTGCCCGTGCAAATTAAAAACATTCCATTTGCAGTCTGGAGGATTAGGGTTTAGTATTAGGTTTTAAGAGATTTTATAATTAGTTTTTTTTTGTAGGATTTTGACATTGTTAAAATTCCTAGGCATGGTTATTCAGCTTTTTTTCTTTAGTTTTGTTCAAAATAGCAGACAAGAATGCAAAATTTGTGAGCTTGTGATTTATTATCCTTCTTAAACAAAATTTGCAAAGGTATAAATTTAAAATTATTTTGGAATAATGGGAAGATAAAGAACAGTAAAATTGCTGACAGAAGCTAAGAAATTTTCAAAATGACTAATAAGTATAATTTTCTTGAAGCCTAAATTTTATTCTCCAAATTTCATCAGATTAAAATAAAAACCCTTTTTTTGCCCAAGATTTCCTAGACTCTTGACTACAATTGATGTTTTGAGATTTTTCAATCTTTTTTTATAAATCCTGAATGTTTCAAGAAAATTGGTCAAATATAAGTATTAAGAATTTATTCTAAAATTAATTCGTATATAGTGATTTACCGTCATACTAGGATTTTTCCAACTGGACGAGCCATGAATAAAATTTCCAACTGGACGAGCCATGAATAAACATAGATTTTGATTGGGAAGGAAGTGGACGAACAACATGATTTCACTCTTTTTGAGAAGTTATCAGAGAACCAGGCAGGAGTTGATGGATGGTGAGCGCTACTCAAATCCCACAGTGGAAAGTTTGTTTTCTTCATGCGGAAGAGTTACGCCAGAATCTTTGAAAACCTAGCTATTTATGCCAGTTTTGCTC
The DNA here is from genome assembly GCA_020152595.1 of Chiridota heheva. Taxonomy (NCBI): domain Eukaryota; kingdom Metazoa; phylum Echinodermata; class Holothuroidea; order Apodida; family Chiridotidae; genus Chiridota; species Chiridota heheva. Next base: position 381,862 of record JAIGNY010002899.1, on the reverse strand, counting down.
ATACCACTGTAATTTTAATGTATTTCTCTACAAAACATAGAAAAAAGTTTGCCAAATTTTGTCAAACTGGCTAAGCTCCACGCCCAAGATCTTTGGCGTAAGATACATACTGTACTTTTTAGACTGGCTTAAATCATAACATTGGCCACGTTTAATTTCACCAAAGACTGTTGGGGGAGAAGCAGGGACGTAACCAGAAACTTGAAAGAAAGGAGCGATTTCTGTGAAAATATAATTTGCACCGCGCGGATTGAGATTGTCTAGGGCTACAGTAACCAGGCAGTCAGGTAGCTCAGTTGGTAGAGCGTACAACCGAGATGCTGGAGGTACCTGGTTCAAGCCTCGGTCAGGTCTAACCAGTTTTTCTATAGATATGCAGACAGATACACCAATCATTAAAGCGGAAGTACGCCGTTTGCAGCTCCTACTCCTCATTCAGCTATTGTGAGAAGTGGCAATGGTTGAATGGCGCTTGCCGTACTTCGGAGGGGACATTAAGCAGTCGGTCCCGATGGTAGGGCAGTCACACCCTACCTGGTTCTTTGAACACTTTTCAAAAAGAGTAGGGTGAAAACCCGGTGTTTATCCACTTCTGTCCCGGTCGCACGAGACTGGCATCAAATATGCAGGCTATACATGTAGCTCGGTGTCTATGCTCCATATAGAAGTCTTGCCAAGTTCTCGTAAGGCAGGATCATGTACAAAACAAACCACACGTTACATGACTATCTCGGAGGAAGTGGGGGGGGGGGAGAATTTTTTAACCAATTTGTTTGGGCTGACCTCTTTTTTTTTTACCGGTTTTCTAAAAGGTTTGACATTAAGGCATTTTTTTTCTTTCGGAAAATTGAACAATTTGTTTACAAAATGAACTAAGTAATTGGTGATATTAGAGAAACCTAGAAGTCCATACATGCCATAATTAAACTGCTACAGTTATTCATGAAGCTGCCCCCAAAAAAAGTGTATATTCAGCAAAGGTTGGGTTATGACCACCCCCTCTGCTCTCCCCTGACGACATCCTTTCGGAGAAGGTGTGATGCAGAAGGCAAACCTCTGTGCTTGATGTCAGTGTATATATCATTCTGCATACCTGTGAAAAAATCATTGGGTGAATATGTCTAGTCTTTACCAAATGCACAACGTTTTACAGCAGATCTATGATTTGGGATTGCAGATGGGAATCCACAACCCAGAAAACTAGACCAGAATTTTAATATTGGAGCTGGACTCGAACCTACAATCTCATTGTTGGAAAGACACTGAGCCACACTGTTCCCTTTTTAGGTGACACTTCAAATGGCAACCATATGGGTCATATTAGTGTATGTATGAGGCAGTAAAGTAAAAACCTCTTGTACGTGTACATAAAGTTTTACGGTTTTGGCTATTCTCTAAACCGGGTGGTTCTATAACAACGCCTGGTTTAAACTGACAAACCGGGTACTTTCAAACTATTTGTAAACAAAACTTGTAACTCAACAAAGCACATTAACCCTACCCGTACTGTTACTGTTTTATCACTGTATCATTGTATTGCAAGGATGTGCTGTAAATAATGCTGAAATTGAGAATGGAGGCATTGGTGAATAGAATACATTAATAAACTTGTATGTTGTTAGCGTGTAGTGTGCGATAAAACTTGTATGTTGTTAGCGTGTAGTGTGTGATAAACTTGTATGTTGTTAGCGTGTAGTGTGTGATAAACTTGTATGTTGCTAGTGTGTAGTGTGTGATAAACTTGTATGTTGTTAGCGTGTAATGTGTGATAAACTTGTATGTTGTTAGCGTGTAGTGTGTGATAAACTTGTATGTTGTTAGTGTGTAGTGTGTGATAAACTTGTATGTTGTTAAGTGTGTAGTGTGTGATAAACTTGTATGTTGTTAGCGTGTAGTGTGTGATAAACTTGTATGTTGTTAGCGTGTAATGTGTGATAAACTTGTATGTTGTTAGCGTGTAGTGTGTGATAAACTTGTATGTTGTTAGTGTGTAGTGTGTGATAAACTTGTATGTTGTTAGCGTGTAATGTGTGATAAACTTGTATGTTGTTAGCGTGTAGTGTGTGATAAACTTGTATGTTGTTAGTGTGTAGTGTGTGATAAACTTGTATGTTGTTAAGTGTGTAGTGTGTGATAAACTTGTATGTTGTTAGCGTGTAGTGTGTGATAAACTTGTATGTTGTTAGCGTGTAATGTGTGATAAACTTGTATGTTGTTAGCGTGTAGTGTGTGATAAACTTGTATGTTGTTAGTGTGTAGTGTGTGATAAACTTGTATGTTGTTAAGTGTGTAGTGTGTGATAAACTTGTATGTTGTTAGCGTGTAGTGTGATAAACTTGTATGTTGTTAGCGTGTAGTGTGTGATAAACTTGTATGTTGTTAGCGTGTAGTGTGTGATAAACTTGTATGTTGCTAGTGTGTAGTGTGTGATAAACTTGTATGTTGTTAGAGTGTAGTGTGTGATAAACTTGTATGTTGTTAGTGTGTAGTGTGTGATAAACTTGTATGTTGTTAGCGTGTAGTGTGTGATAAACTTGTATGTTGTTAGTGTGTAGTGTGTGATAAACTTGTATGTTGTTAGCGTGTAGTGTGTGATAAACTTGTATGTTGTTAGTGTGTAGTATGTGATAAACTTGTATGTTGTTAGTGTGTAGTGTGATTTTATAAATTTATTTTGCCCTCAAAAAATGTTGATTTTAACTCCTACCTCAGTCTATGTCTGAAGGCATAAACCCAACTCCCACTGTACCAGGTCAGTTACCATAGAAAAATTAAATTGTGGGCACACAGTACAATGGGTCCCTCATTTAAATAAGTGGCAGGAAAGATCCCCTTGCTATTTGCAACACAACAATAATTTGATTTCGTAATTCAGTAACATTTAGGCCCTATTTAAAAGTGTATTTATAATTGAAGCAAAGAAAGAAGGAAATCTTTCGATTGTCTAAGGCTGTTTTTTAAGTAGGCCTACATGAGTCTTTATTGCTATACTTTTAATCTGAATTGGCCCATATGTGCATTTGTCATTACACAATAACTACTCTGAGGTCCCGCCCTATATCCTTATATGGTATTCGTTTCTTACGTCGGACTGCTGCTTGAAGAGCCTAACTTTTGAGCTTACTCATACACAGAAAAGAAAACTCCCGCTAATGAGCATATGAGCATAAACAGTATTACCCCACTTTGCACCAAATCCATATTTCCTTCATCAAAATTAAAAGCTGTTCTTCCAGCAATATTAATACGACTCGTGGTTTGATATTAAACAGAATTACTTTGTATAAGTAGAACACGTTTTCATCAACAAAACACTACAAGTTCTAATAAAAAAGATCTAAGAGAAGGAAAATATTAACCTTTTGAATTTTCACGTTTTTTTGGTTTTCGAGAACACGTAAAACCGAGTATATTTATAAACATTAGTAGGCGATTAAAACTGTTCTACTGGAAACTTTACTTGTATAGTGTCCCTGGTCATGAAACTATTAAGAATTAGAAAATAAGTTCCTTAACAATCTATTTCCTGCAAAACATGTTAAAAACATTCACCTTCAACTTCACCTCGGATATTGACTGGACTCATAGAACTGTATGAGAGCCAAGCTTGTGCTGGGGTTATGCTGCTTGTTGGAGTAGTTATGTCTGGACCGCTTGTAGGTTTGGGAAGTGCACGATATATTTCGGTAGATTGCCAGCCCTGAGGCAGAGTACCCGTGTGCAAGGATTTGTTATGGATTGGTGACATGTTGGCTGATTGCCAGCCCTGAGGCAGAGTACCCGTGTGCAAGGATTTGTTATAGATTGGTGACATGTTGGCTGATTGCCAGTCCTGAGTCAGAGTACCGGTGTGCAAGGATTTGTTATGGATTGGTGAGATGTTGGCTGATTGCTCAGCCTGAGGCAGAGTACCGATGTGCAAGGACTTGTTATGGATTGGTGAGATGTTGGCTGATTGCTAAGCCTGAGGCAGAGTACTGGTGTGCAAGGACTTGTTATGGATTGGTGAGATGTTGGCTGATTGCTAAGCCTGAGGCAGAGTACTGGTTGTTATGTTGCAAGGACTTGTTATGGATTGGTGAGATGTTGGCTGATTGCTAAGCCTGAGGCAGAGTACTGGTGTGCAAGGACTTGTTATGGATTGGTGAGATGTTGGCTGATTGACAGTCTTGAGGCAGAGTACAGGTGTGCAAGGACTTGTTATAAATTGGTGAGATGTTGGCTGATTGCTAAGCCTGAGGCAGAGTACTGGTGTGCAAGGACTTGTTATGGATTGGTGAGATGTTGGCTGATTGACAGTCTTGAGGAGAGTACAGGTGTGCAAGGATTTGTTATGAATTGGTGAGATGTTGGCTGATTGCCAGTCCTGAGGCAGAGTACCTGTGTACAAGGATTTGTTATAGATTGGTGAGATGTTGGCTGATTGCCAGTCCTGAGGCAGAGTACCAGTGTGCAAGGATTTGTTATGGATTGGTGAGATGTTGGCTGATTGCCAGTCCTGTGGCAGAGTACCGGTGTGCAAGGATTTGTTATGGATTGGTGAGATGTTGGCTGATTGGTGAGATGTTGGCTGATTGGTGAGATGTTGGCTGATTGGTGAGATGTTGGCTGATTGGTGAGATGTTGGCTGATTGACAGTCTTGAGGCAGAGTGCAGGTGTGCAAGGATTTGTTTTGAATTGGTGAGATGTTGGCTGATTGCCAGTCCTGAGGCAGAGTACCTATGTACAAGGATTTGTTATAGATTGGTGAGATGTTGGCTGATTGCCAGTCCTGAGGCAGAGTACCTGTGTGCAAGGAATTCTTATGGATTGGTGAGATCTTGGCTGATTGCCAGTCCTGTGGCAGAGTACCCGTGTGCAAGGATTTGTTATGGATTGGTGACATGTTGGCTGATTGCCAGTCCTGTGGCAGAGTACCGGTGTGCAAGGATTTGTTATGGATTGGTGAGATGTTGGCTGATTGCCAGTCCTGAGGCAGAGTACCGGTGTGTAAGGATTTGTTATGGATTGGTGAGATGTTGGCTGATTGCCAGTCCTGAGGCAGAGTACGGATGTGCAAGGATTTGTTATAGATTGGTGAGATGTTGGCTGATTGCCAGTCCTGAGGCAGAGTACGGATGTGCAAGGATTTGTTATGGATTGGTGAGATGTTGGCTGATTGCTAAGCCTGAGGCAGAGTACTGGTGTGCAAGGACTTGTTATGGATTGGTGAAATGTTGGCTGATTGCTAAGCCTGAGGCAGAGTACCGGTGTGCAAGGATTTGATATGGATTGGTGAGATGTTGGATGATTGCTAAGCCTGAGGCAGAGTACCGGTGTGCAAGGATTTGTTATGGATTGGTGAGATGTTGGTTGATTGCTAAGCCTGAGGCAGAGTACTGGTGTGCAAGGACTTGTTATGGATTGGTGAGATGTTGGCTGATTGCTAAGCCTGAGGCAGAGTACTGGTGTGCAAGGACTTGTTATGGATTGGTGAGATGTTGGCTGATTGACAGTCTTGAGGCAGAGTACAGGTGTGCAAGGACTTGTTATGAATTGGTGAGATGTTGGCTGATTGCCTGTCCTGAGGCAGAGTACCTGTGTACAAAGATTTGTTATAGATTGGTGAGATGTTGGCTGATTGCCAGTCCTGAGGCAGAGTACGGATGTGCAAGGATTTGTTATGGATTGGTGAGATGTTGGCTGATTGCTAAGCCTGAGGCAGAGTACCGATGTGCAAGGACTTGTTATGGATTGGTGAGATGTTGGCTGATTGCTAAGCCTGAGGCAGAGTACTGGTGTGCAAGGACTTGTTATGGATTGGTGAGATGTTGGTTGATAGCTAAGCCTGAGGCAGAGTACTGGTGTGCAATGATTTGTTATGGATTGGTGAGATGTTGGCTGATTGGTGAGATGTTGGCTGATTGGTGGGATGTTGGCTGATTGGTGAGATGTTGGCTGATTGACAGTCTTGAGGCAGAGTGCAGGTGTGCAAGGATTTGTTATGAATTGGTGAGATGTTGGCTGATTGCCAGTCCTGAGGCAGAGTACCTATGTACAAGGATTTGTTATAGATTGGTGAGATGTTGGCTGATTGCCAGTCCTGAGGCAGAGTACCTGTGTGCAAGGAATTCTTATGGATTGGTGAGATCTTGGCTGATTGCCAGTCCTGTGGCAGAGTACCGGAGTGCAAGGATTTGTTATGGATTGGTGACATGTTGGCTGATTGCCAGTCCTGTGGCAGAGTACCGGTGTGCAAGGATTTGTTATGGATTGGTGAGATGTTGGCTGATTGCTAAGCCTGAGGCAGAGTACTGGTGTGCAAGGATTTGTTATGGATTGGTGAGATGTTGGCTGATTGCTCAGCCTGAGGCAGAGTACCGATGTGCAAGGACTTGTTATGGATTGGTGAGATGTTGGCTGATTGCCAGTCCTGAGGCAGAGTACTGGTGTGCAAGGATTTGTTATGGATTGGTGAGATGTTGGCTGATTGCCAGTCCTGAGGCAGAGTACCGATGTGCAAGGATTTGTTATGGATTGGTGAGATGTTGGCTGATTGCTAAGCCTGAGGCAGAGTACCGATGTGCAAGGACTTGTTATGGATTGGTGAGATGTTGGCTGATTGCTAAGCCTGAGGCAGAGTACTGGTGTGCAAGGACTTGTTATGGATTGGTGAGATGTTGGCTGATTGCCAGTCCTGAGGCAGAGTACCGGTGTACAAGGATTTGTTATAGATTGGTGAGATGTTGGCTGATTGCCTGTCCTGAGGCAGAGTACCGTTGTGCAAGGATTTGTTATGGATTGGTGAGATGTTGGCTGATTGCCAGTCCTGCGGCAGATTACCAGTGTGCAAGGACTTGTTATGGATTGGTGAGATGTTGGCTGATTGCTCAGCCTGAGGCAGAGTACCGATGTGCAAGGACTTGTTATGGATTGGTGAGATGTTGGCTGATTGCCAGTCCTGAGGCAGAGTACCGGTGTGCAAGGATTTGTTATGGATTGGTGAGATGTTGGCTGATTGCCAGTCCTGAGGCAGAGTACCGGTGTGCAAGGATTTGTTATAGATTGGTGAGATGTTGGCTGATTGCCAGTCCTGAGGCAGAGTACCGGTGTGCAAGGATTTGTTATGGATTGGTGAGATGTTGGCTGATTGCCAGTCCTGAGGCAGAGTACCGGTGTGCAAGGATTTGTTATGGATTGGTGAGATGTTGGCTGATTGCTAAGCCTGAGGCAGAGTACTGGTGTGCAAGGATTTGTTATGGATTGGTGAGATGTTGGCTGATTGCCAGTCCTGAGGCAGAGTACCGGTGTGCAAGGATTTGTTATGGATTGGTGAGATGTTGGCTGATTGCTAAGCCTGAGGCAGAGTACCGGTGTGCAAGGATTTGTTGTTAATAAAATCAGGTAAATTTGAAGCTATTCTGAGAGACATGTTAAGACTTAAAAACAGCTGTTTATTCTGCAGCCTGGAGATATTTAAATGATTAATGACCAAGTAACAGTCAAAACATTTTTGGAGGTAGTTTCACCCCATACCACGATGAAATGTAAACAGCTGATTTTACTTGATTTTGCTTAGAAAAAAACCCACTGGGATTTATTTTTAATGCACATGGGAGTCTTCAAAAGTGGCTCACAAATGATCTCTGATTTTGTGCCAAAAGAGGAAAGATTTTGAATATTTTTTGCAGTGAAATCATTTTCAAAGAATTTATTGTGCAATTTTTAAGAGTTTCATGACCAGGGTTGCAAGAGTTTTAAATTTTGATAAGAATTAAAAATCAACAAAATATGAGGTTTTCCCTTTGTAGCCTAATACTACTAACCCATAGATGGTAAGAGTGGTTGCCATTTCATTGTGTGGCCTATTAACATGGACACCATTTGTGTGCTGTAAAAAATAAAAAAATGTGTTCAACAATTATCTGAACGGCCATCCCAATGTCAAACAGTACTACTTGTTGCCTATCTGCTTATCGTGTTGACCTGTGCATTATGATAATTACAATTTTCTTGTTTCAATGTTTCAAGTAGCTTTTTTGGTTGTAAAATTAAGTTGTATTTACTGCTATCAAACTATTTATACTGAAAATTTAATATGTTTACAATTATGCTATTGTGTAAAATGGAAGGAAATATGAAGGTCACCACATTTTTTAGTAGCTTTTGTTGTGAAAATTGCAAAATGAATACAAGCAAGGGTTTTGGTTTCAAATCCATTGATTTATTTGAACAAAAGTCATTAATATTACCAGCTTGCAATTTCAAAGATATTAGTATCTGAAAATAGATAGTTTTTCTTTTCATGCATTGTTTCCAACTTTTCTAAACATTGTGTGTGAAAATGAAGAGGAAGATGTTATTTATCAGTGTTGATTAAGTGCACAAATGAGATCCAGTTTCAAAAAATATGAAAATCTAATATTACGTGTGTGGAAAATGCTTAAAATGATTGTAGACGCTACCAAAATGAACTCAAATTTTAAAGATTTTAATTTATATACATGTAATAGACATGAGAAAAAATGTCATTGATTTTTCCTTGTATTATTGCTAAGCTGGCAGCACAAGGCAAAGTGTAAGTGAATTGATTATTGACCTTATGTACAATAATTGTATTACTGCAGTACATTCATCTCAGTTATACGCTTCTGGCAAGTGCTTGGTCCTGGGCAACCCGTGACTTAACACCTTATGGTAATGTTGCTCTTTTGCTTTGTCCCAACTAGTCTTTCTATTGTCGGTGCTCCCCAATCCACTCGGTGTATTTTTGCATTATCTTCAAGTTCTGTTTTTAACTTTATTTGGGGTGGCAAAAAAGACAAGGTATCGAGATCTGTCTCATTACAGAATACGAATATCGGTGGACTGGTGGTGAAGCATTCAAAAAGTGTGGGGGAGGGGGGGGGGGCACGACCTCTTAGGGAGCATGTTTTAAGTCATATGCATGTCCCCCATCCCAGGCATGTGTCAGTGAGTTCTTTTGCTGATTGTCTGGAGTGCTTGCTACCTGAATAGTCCAGAATGGTGAATGGAAGATTTTTTTGGATTATTATTTGCATAATTTTGGTAAAAAATTCCTATTCAGGTGTAATTATAGACCACATGATATCGTTCTGTTTGTAAGAAATAATTTTATAGGTGACTGTTGTTCTGCATGGAGTTAGCTCACATTCATTTCTTGCATCTTTACTTACGACCAGAGTTTTTGGAATAATTCTTTTCTTAGGATTGACAAATCAACTGTTTTGTGTAATCTTGAGCTTGTTTGAACAAGAGAATTGCTATTTTAGCGATATATTTAATGTCAATGGTTTGCCAGACTCCTATGCAGATTTTTAAATGATACACTCTGCTCATATCCTTTTCATCTCTATGCTTTGGTATTTTATCTGCTATTCCACAAAACATGCACCCGGTTAATTCTATAACTCCTTTTAGCGAGGGAAGGAGATCAACTCAGCAAGAGAAGATGCTCACTAAACGTGTACTTAGATAGGGTTTGGCATTATACTTTTGTCATTCTTGCTAAAAAAGATACCAGTACGCCTACATGTTGTCAAAAGTAGGTTCATAATTCTTCTTTTCATGGCTTTGATATCAATCGCTGCTTCTCTCCTCTAATGTACACCACCAAAGATCCATTGTTTTCAGTTTAGTTCATTGTAGTGTGCTATAGTTGTGACTGTATACAGAAGTGTTTCAACGTCTCAATTTCTGGCCTTGTTATTTTTTGAATTTAAGTGTATAGGCTTACTGTATGTGTTCAGTGTAGGCTAGTATATTGTTTGTTGAAGCTAAGGTGTTTTCTTTAGGTATTGTTGGGCCTATCGTTCCTCTTTTAGGTTGTTGATTTTAGTTTTTTGCTTTTGTTAATTATATTGTATGATCATGGAGAGTTTGATTTGCTGTGATAGCTGTAATATGTGGATTGATTCCAGGAGTCCGGTGTGACATGTAGGTTTGAGGAAGCTTCAGTTGATAGTTTTGAATTTGTCTGTTCAAAGTGTATAAGGTTAAAGGCTTTGGAGTGGAGACTTTCTGGTTGTGGTTGTATTGTTGAAAAGGTTGATGCTAATGTGCAGACTGAGTTTTGTGGCTTAGATGTGGGTAGTCAGACATGTGATCTTGATAGTTCATTGTGTGAGGAATTTGATAGGGGTTCTGTATTAGGTAGATAGTCTTGGATCAGATTCTGTTGACAGGCCTGATGTAGGGTTGTCTGTAGTTGATGATTGTACAGGTACCATTGGTTGTGAGGTTGTTGATTCGTCTGGTTAATTGCCTGTGGATTCTGTTAGGGATAAAGTGTTGTAGATAGGGGATTTAGATAAGGTGTTATGGATAGGGGATTCAGATAAGGTGTTATGGATAGGGGATTCAGATAAGGTGTTATGGATAAGGTGATTCAGATAAGGTGTTGTGAATAAGGAATTCAGATGAGGTGTTATGGATAGGGGATTCAGATAAGGTGTTATGGATAGGGGATTCAGATAAGGTGTTATGGATAGGGGATTCAGATAAGGTGTTATGGATAAGGTGATTCAGATAAGGTGTTGTGGATAGGGGATTCAGATAAATAGGGGATTCAGATAAGGTGTTATGGATAGGGGATTCAGATAAGGTGTTATGGATAAGGTGATTCAGATAAGGTGTTGTGAATAAGGAATTCAGATAAGGTGTTATGGATAGGGGATTCAGATAAGGTGTTATGGATAGGGGATTTAGATAAGGTGTTATGGATAAGGTGATTCAGATAAGGTGTTGTGGATAGAGGATTCAGATAAGGTGTTATGGATAGGGAATTTAGATAAGGTGTTATGGATAGGGGATTCAGATAAGGTGTTATGGATAGGGGATTCAGATAAGGTGTTATGGATAGGGGACTCAGATAAGGTGTTAAGGATAGGGGATTCAGATAAGGTGTTATGGATAAGGTGATTCAGATAAGGTGTTGTGAATAAGGAATTCAGATGAGGTGTTATGGATAGGGGATTCAGATAAGGTGTTATGGATAGGGGATTCAGATAAGGTGTTATGGATAGGGGATTCAGATAAGGTGTTATGGATAAGGTGATTCAGATAAGGTGTTGTGGATAGGGGATTCAGATAAATAGGGGATTCAGATAAGGTGTTATGGATAGGGGATTCAGATAAGGTGTTATGGATAGGGGATTCAGATAAGGTGTTGTGGATAGGGGATTCAGATAAGGTGTTATGGATAGGGGATTCAGATAAGGTATTATGGATAGGGGATTCAGATAAGGTGTTACGGATAGGGGATTCAGATAAGGTGTTATGGATAGGGAATTCAGATGAGGTGTTATAGATAGGGGATTCAGATAAGGTGTTATGGATAGGGGATTTAGATAAGGTGTTATGGATAGGGAATTCAGATGAGGTGTTATAGATAGGGGATTCAGATAAGGTGTTATGGATAGGGGCTTCAGATAAGGTGTTATGGATAGGGAATTCAGATAAGGTGTTATGGATAGGGGCTTCAGATAAGGTGTTATGGATAGGGAATTTAGATTAGGTGTTATAGATAAGGGACTCAGATAAGGTGTTATGGATAGGGAATTCAGATAAGGTGTTATGGATAGGGAATTTAGATAAGGTGTTATAGATAAGGGACTCAGATAAGGTGTTATAGATAGGGAATTCAGATAAGGTGTTATAGATAGGGGTTTCACTTGTTAGCTGTGTTGACACAAGAGTTTTGCAAAGTACAGTAGATCGTAGTAGAAGGATTAGGGTGTGTCTTCCAGGGGCTAGGGTTGATGATGTTAGTTCTTGTGTTGAGACTTTATGTAAGTTGCAACTGCAGGGAAAACATCGTTGTCACCCGCATTTGCCTCGGCCACTCCTCTCTTACTCACTCCCATTTCTTACTCGGCTCCCCTGCCCCTCTCTGCCCACTTGCAACATCGATCTCTCCATCAAGCATATTTTCTTAACCTGTCCCCTATACCAGAACTCCAGATTTCTTCTCTCCTCACTCTCCTTAATCTCGGACCTATTCAAAAACAATTTCTCCTCAAACATCATCAACTTCCTCCGCAACTACAACCTCTTCCACCACATATAATCTCCTCCCCTTCTACACCTAATCTTACACCCCCCTTTCTTTTCTCCTAACTTTTTCTCCCACATTCAGCTATTCCCCTTTATCTCCCGTACAAACCTTCCATCTTCTCACTATCCTATACCATTATTTATTAACACCCTCTTGGCACATTTGACTCTGACTGTCGCGGTGCCGCTAAACATCAACAAACCAAACCATCCAAAGATGTTAAGATTAATCCTATTTGTTTCATTCTTATCTTCACTCAATGCAAAAAACCAAGGAGGTTGTTGGTCCCCTTCAGGGTAATGATGGTGTTACTATCAATAGTGGTAAGTATATGGCTGAGGTTTTGAATGACTACTTTGTGTCTGCTTTTACTAAGGAGTTCCTGGCTGATGATGTTGTGTATTATCTTAGCGTGCACTCTCCAGTATCCATTAGGAATGTTGATTTTTCAGTTGATGTTGTGTCTAAGAAGTTGAAGGGTTTAAACTCAAATAAAGCACCTGGTCCAGATGTTATACATCTTGCTGTTTTACGTGAGTGTTCTGATCTTCTTTCTGTTCCTCTGAGTATTATCTTTTCAAAGTGCTTTGATGTTGGTGTTGTTCTTAGTAATTGGAGAATTGCAAATGTCACTCCTATTTTTCAAAAGGGTGACCACAGTTTGCCCTGTAACTATAGGCCAGTGAGTCTTAATTACTAGTGTTGTGTGCAGTGTCATCAGTGGAGTCCATTGTTAAGGATGTTGTACTAAATCGTTTACTGGTCAATGGTTTGTTGAATTTGTCCCATGATAGATATTCAACGTTTTAGCTTTTCGCAAAGAGTTATTAATGAGTGGAATGGTTTGCCTGAGTGGGTAGTTAGCTCCAATTATGTTCACAATTTTAAGGTCAACATTGATCAGTTCTTTACTAACTCTGGGCATCTTTGATTTGTTTAAATTTCATCTTTATTATTATATTTTTTTTTTTGTGTTGGTGAAGTTAGTATGGGCTTTTTATGGGGTGACTAACCCTTCTTAGCCCGTAATCTTGTTATGTTATGTTAAGTTCAAATACTTTCCTCAAGCTCTGTATCGCCGATAATGATAGTAGTACCTTCTGTGGTATGGAGACAGAGACTAGAGCATTTATTCTGGGACTTTCTTCATTAAAATGTTCTGGAGAGATCAATGATATCTTTTTCTGTGTCCCTCGCAAAAGGCATACTGTAAGTGGATCAACTTCCCAATTTCATACACCAAGTTTTTCTTAATTTATACATGTCGCTTACGTAATTGTAAACCATCCCAGGGCGATTTTATAGAGAAGTATACAGAAGTTCAATCTAAAGGGTCAGATGTACATCCTCAGGCAAAATGGGAGAGAGGATGATTTAAATGTCATACAAAACACCTTTGATAACCTCCTTATAATTCCCACCATAACAGCATACATCCCACTTATTTATTTGACCCCCCTTTTTTTCTTCTTTTTTTGTGTTCACTGAACCCTTGTAACCTGTATGACTTGTTTTCACTATATGTCATCATTTATAAGATGCTCATGTATCTAACCCTGTGTCCCTTCTGCATTCTGTTTGTCCATTTGAAGTTCCATTTCTATCATCAGTGTATTTATTTGTGCTATTATACTTTCGATTGAGCGGTTGGTATGTCTTTTTTAATTTGTTCATTTATACCATATCATTTTCTGTACATGATTTTTTCTTGTTGCTTTGTTAAAAACGTGTGAATTGTAAACTGGTAATGAGACCAATAAAATGTTGTAAAAAAAAAGAAGAAAGTTATATGGTATTCACAACTTCTACAGTTCCAAGTGAAAATGATTATTATCCCATTGATGAAGCATGAAGCATCATTACCATCTGTTCGTCCGTCTGTCCATCTGTCAGTCTAATTTGCATTTCTGACAAAATAGCAATTGAGATATTTGTATCTGGAATAAAAGAAAATTTTAACAATGAAGCCTTACTTTAATAGAACTAGAAAACAAAAACAGGAATAGTAATTGTAATTGAGTAGAAATGAAATATAAAAGACTGATGATTGATGTCCTCTAAATGTACCCACTTTTATTTGATAAAGAATGATTATAAGCTTTAATAGAATACAAAGAAGTTTGAGAATGTGATGTCATGCATAGCCTGTATGTAGCTGTTTGTACATAACTCTTTCATCAATTTGGTTTTTCTCCAATTTCTTTCTTCAGTCGCTTTTTATCTTGGGAAATACATTTTTTCCCTAAGAATATTCCTTAAGTTTAATCTTTTTGTAGGCAATGAAGCTTAAAAGGATGTGTTGGAAA